>JASVER010000018.1:8173561-8767872 GCA_030449065.1 Oceanodroma leucorhoa
CCAACCACTCTTTGTTTCGTGCGAGTGTTCAGCCAAGCACCCGGCCCCACGCGTGTCCCTCGGAGTCCCTGTGGCCTTCCAGTGGGACACCACCATCCCCTGTGATCCTAGGGGCTGCTGGCCACACTGGTGTGGGCTGAGCTGTGGGGACCCCCGGTGAGGGGACCCCCAGGTAGCAGGCTCACCCAGACCCACCACCCTTGTCCCCTTTGCATTTCTGCATCTCTGGGGGGCCTTCCTGCACCCTCTCCCTCCTGACCCTCTTCCCATGCCCCTTCTCACCCACGCTGGCTGTCATTCCCACTTCTCTCAGCTTCTCTTGCTGCTTGGCCCGCCAGTCTGTCTGTCTCTCATGAAGCCTCTTGGGGGGCTGAGGAGCTGCTGGCATCCCCCGGGGCCGGCTCCGCTCCTCATGGAGGCTATGCGGCATGAAATCCCCACTGGGGACTGTGTGTCTCCTTCTGAGCAACCCCCCGCCCCCGCTGGCACCAGGGGACAGGCGCAAAGCGGGGACACAGTGGGCTCTGAATCCTGGTTCTTTGGCTGCACGGTCTGGCGCTCACCAGCTATGGTGCCTGTCCCTTCCTTGCCCCATTGCCCTGCCTTACAGGCTGTCCCTGCACCCGGGGAGCGATTACCTAGCTGAACCTGACTGCTTCTTTTATGTGGAGCGCTTTGAGCTCCCTCTGTGTGCAGGCAAGCCAGTCGCTGGGGTAGGGGTTAGAGGAAGAGCTCTAAGGCTTAAAGCTGAAACACAGTGTTAAATGGCCCCCAAAGACAGGTCTGCACTAGGAAAATGTCCTGCGGCCAACGGTGGATGTCAGCCACTCTTATCTCCCAGAGCAGAGTTTGAAAACAATTTGTTACTGGTGCACAGTCCAGGCAAACTCTGTTAACGCTTCATCAGGAAAAAGGCCTGTTAGAGGACCTACTCCACAAGGAGTCTTTCTGAAGGATGGAGAGGGGAAAGAGTTGGGCTTTGCTGAGGGCAGGGTCATCCTCCAAGTGCAGCCGCAGCAGTAAATCCCTGTCCACTCTGAAGATGTAACTATGTTTGAAATAGTTTTCAAACATAGTTGTAAGTCTGCAGCCACACAGATTAACTACAAATGTGTTACATCTGTGTTCAGAAATCATACACAGATTCAGCCTCCTCCATCCCTTTGTCTCCAGCCCCTAGTCTGAGCCTTCCACTCTCACTCTCCCTCGCTGCCCTTTGGAAGCCTCGACTTTAAGGTCAGCTGAAGTCTGGAGATTAAGTCCGTAGGAAATCTGTCTGCCGATTTCATACTGCACACTCTCTCATCACTACTTTCCAAGTTTTTGCCAGACACTCCCCTTCTCTTCTGTGATTGCAGTTCTGTAATATCATGCACTAAAGTGTAGTTTGACCCTGTTATACTCTCTGTACACTTCATTCTTTCCTTCCTTAGCTTCTGCCTCTGTCTCTGCCCCTGCCCTTGCCCCTGCTCCTGCCCATGCCCGTGTCTGCAGGCAGGCTGGAAACCAGGCAGGCTGGAACTAGTCAGACTGAGTTATTAGGTTCAGTCTCATTTCCCCGTCTTTAGGCAGTCTCTGGATCATCATCTGCAATACTTACGCATTTCCTTGATTGATTGGGATGTATATTTTATGGGTAGCACATTAAGCCCCCTTTATTTTTTTTCTTCTAGAGAAGTTCCCAGAACAAGGGGGAAGGGGAGCGTTAACAGTGCTTTCTGATTATTAAAACTCTCATGCTGCTGGACAGTCCTTGAGATAAATTGGTTCTGTCCTGAAGCACATCGTAGTCTGCGACTGACTGAGAGACAATATAGGTTTCAAAATAAAGTACATCTGTTTTTGAAAACAGAAATTACCTGCTGATGGTAGCTTACTGGGGGGTTGCAGAAGTATACACATATACGTTTGTTTTAAAAACTCAGTCTCAGAAGCCAAGATTAATTCTGTAAGTGAAAAGTAGTAAGCAGATACCCAGAGAGAACATATATAAAAAATTACACTTAGCGCATGACAATGATGGCTCTCTTGCTTTGGGATTAGCATTGTTCATCAGGTAATTTCTATGAATCTGCAGAGAGGAAATACTCATTCCCAGCTGTATGCTGTAAAGATGCTCCAAACCAACCGACCAACCAACCAACCAACCGTGGTGGTTTTTCCATTTGTTTTCCTATCAGATTAACAAGTCACTTTCTGCAGATGCAGGCACAGTATGTTAGTAGCTAGTGTATTTTAAAGAAATTCCATTCTCTGAAAGAAAAAATAAACACTTAAATGCAGACAGAACATGTACATTAGTGAAGATGGTACAATGTGATAAATTGTAAGACTAATGATGAAGTTGCTTTTATCACCTCAGCCTACCTTGTAACCACTAATCCATATACCAAGGTTTATTTCCACATGCTCATGTCTCAAATATCAGGGCTACCTCTTGCACAGAGAGAGACGTGCACCAGGCTGCAAAGACAGCTGAACAGGAATGGCCTCTGCTGTAGCTAACGTGGCCCGCGGAAGAGGATTTCTGCCCTTCCTCAGCACTCTGGGGGCATTTTGGATTTCACACTGGGACTTTTTTTGCTGTTGGATTCTCAAGGCCTAGGAAATACAGCAGCGTCTGGTACATTAACATCCTTTCCTATTGTAATGTGAATGGCATCGGTCTAGTTTTTCTATCCATCTTTTTCTCTCTAGTTCACAGATATAGGCGCAGGTTTCTTCCATGTATAAATTGCCCTGAAATGATAAGTGAAGACATTCTACCCTTGGTTTACATATATTTATCTGAAAATGTTTAATCTTTAATCATCTTGAATATAAACTGGCATCAAATGCAACATTCAGAAGTCTCTTTTTATAATCCACTTCTCACATTTTAGTCATGGTATTTTAGGTCCTGATCCTGCAACTGCTTACACATTTGTTCAGCTCTCCATTTTCACATCAGTAATGGGATTTTATAGCAAGGATGAGTTAGTATTATAAAGGCTGAATCTGAATCCAGTGTATGTAAAAGTTAATGGAGTGGCTAGCTTTGGGGTTTGGGTTCAGGCCCATCTTTGCTTCATAATTTGACTTGGTGCTTATAATGCTTTTTTGAAGATTGTCTGCACTTCTGTTATAAACCTGTTTCTCAAGAACTTTATAATTCAGCCATAAAAAATATTTGCCTTGGGCTAAATCATGTAATGTAAAACTTAGAATTCCAAAGGAAAAAACACTTTTCCCATTTTAACAATAGCAGAACAGAGCAACTTTGATGTTTACTCCTTTATGCACTCATATAGCACAGTAATGCATTTAATTAAAAACTAAGATTGGCAAATGATTAATCCATGGCTGAAGACACCTTAATTTAGTATTATTTTGAAAAAGAAACACAACAAATTAAACCCATCCATAATATTAAATGCCTGAAAATGGAGACTTCCTACCAATATTTAGTGGAGAATAGAAATATATTTGCTTTATGACTAGGACCTACTAATATCTTCATATATAGTCTGGGGCTCATTTATAACCTTCTCTGCAATGTTTTCCTTTTCTTTCACTATCTTCCCTAATATCTCTCCCAAATTAGGCTTCTGTGTCATCTCCTCTCCTGTTGCTTTGGCCATATGAATCACTGCTTGGCTTCCTGTTATTTACTGTACTGAACCAAACCCTTATCTTTAAGATCAGACATACGTTTTCCCTTGTCTATATCTCTCCTCTCTCAACCCTTTTATCTCCTACATCTTTTATCCTCCTACTCAGTCTCTCACACCCAATGCTTTTTTACCCTGTCCTCTCACGTTACACCTCTTTTCCACACACAGCCACATGCATCTAAATGATCCTTCTTCTTTCACTGCACATCTTGCCCTTCTCCAAAGAACCACTGCAACTACATGTATTTTTATAAACGATGCCATCTGATTTATACATTATTTAAATTTACATATGGCCATGTATTGCAAAATACACTCAGATCCTATACTCCATTGGTTAGAGATCAGATTCGTTTGCATTTACATCATCGCCACACTGACTACATTGTTAGGGTTAGAGTGTCTTTACAAATATCTTACCAAACTCCTTGGAATCACAACTGTGCCATCTCACAAATGTCTTATCAAAACATGTTCATCATCCTGTCTAAACGCATTGCACTCCAACAAATTAGCACAGCCCAAGGCTTTATTAGCTGATTATCTGATTATCAAAAGTCAAATGTTTTCATCTGTGTCAAAGGCAAATCATCACACCTATCATTCTACTCCCATTTCCAATTTGACAACAAGCTCGTCAGGTCTCTCCTAGGCCTAATTCCTCTTCTGCTTGCATTACTACAGCTGCCAAAATCTAAGCATGGTCACCATGTTCTGCCAGATTGCCCCACTCCTTTTCTTTTCTTCCGTAATATTTGTATATTCTCAGCGTAATCTGCTTTTAATCTGAAATAGGAGTGGGGAACATACACAGCGTGTGATTTATGGTAGTGTCCTTAATAATAATGCCTGATCAACTCAAGAAGTTCTGGAGTAGCTGTTCCTGTGATGAAGGCAGTAATACATAGCAAATCCACCCATATATAGACTATGAATCTGATTATATTTCCATTGATGGCAATGACAAAATCCCACTGACTTCAAAGGAGAAAAGCAGGCCCTGTATAATGATAATGGAGCCTTAGATTATAAACTTCTTTTTATCACCTTCAGTTGTTCCCATTTGGTTGCACAATGAGTATATCGAGGTCTGTGTTTACACTAAGATAACTGCCAAAAAGCCAAAATAGCACTTCCTTTCAAAGTAAGGCTTTGCCAGACTGAAGGTCTATAATCATTAAGAAGTAGGTGAAAATAGTGTTAGATGTATCTTTGTATTTCTTGTCTTGCTCTATTTTTGGCTGGAAAATTAGTGTCCTGCTCATGTAATCTATTCATCTGTAAAGGCCCATATGATTATATCATATTATTGAAAATTATATGCACTACTTTATACGTGTTCCATCTGATAGAATAATACTAGGAAGGGTGCGATGTTATTAGGGAAATGGAAGCTGTCACAGTGACACTGCATGGTTGTCATGCACCCCCTTTAGCTACAATGCAGCGATATCACTGTAAACAAGCAGTCGTACTCCATTCAGTACAGATCAGATTCCCTTTCTCAGTCATCTCTCATCTTCTTCAAGACATGCTCTCTGTCATAATTTTCTTTGTCACTTATTACAGTTGATGTTAAATGGCTTTTCAGCTAAATGCTTGTTTGGGTTATTTATTAACTAGAGAACATTCACACTGGCATACTTTGATGTTATACATGAAATGGAGAACCCATTTGTAGACTATAGTGGATTAACCAGAAATTCAGGGAATCGTATTCAAAGGGATTAACTCTTAGGCAATGGATTACCTCCAGTCGGTTAGCTTCATTGGAGGAGATGGAAGCAACCCCTAACACACAGATCTTTAATCAGGTGATTACATATAATGGTAGGAGTATTATTCAAATAAATTAAATATAATTAGTTTATATGTCTGCTGTTGTTGGTCTTGCACCTTAAGAATATGGACTGAGATCTGGAAGGAGCTCTTAGGCTCTACATGGATAAATTTTGTTTCATACCAGGGCTTGAAAGTGGAAAGCAAGAAATATAACTGGTCGGATCTAATGGGTTCATTTTCAGAATGTTGGTTTCTTTCAGTATTTTCTCCTTATTGCTATGTCTGTAGAAAAATTGCTCTGAAATGTTGTGTCTCATAAAATTGCTTTGAAAAATACCCCACAGAGTAATGTTTTGTTAGTTTATCAAGAAGATGCAGTTAAAACAGAAAGACGTTTTGGCTATGGAATATGGGTGGGCAATTTTTTAAAAACTGAATTTGTAGGGTGCAGTAGAGGGATGTCAGAGAAACCTAATGGGGGTGATAGAAAATTGGACTGGCACACTCCCTGGTATATAACTAGAAAAAGAAAAAGAAAGTAAAAGGGAGCCTGATCAAGGACTGACTGTATAGGAAATTATGTTTTAAAAGGCCTCACTTTTCTTGGAAATTTGTTGTCTTTTTTCTCCCTCCTGTCTTTTCCACTGCATTTTTACCTGTATTGGGACCATTTAGTTGCCAATAAAGTCGAGTGAAGAACTCCTATTTTGAGGAAAGTTGACTTAATAATTTTTACCTACTTTGTGGAAAAAAAAAAGTTTTCTAAAGAAGCTTCTAAGCAATAACCAAAGCAGTTTTCAACACGTCTCACAATCTTCTCAATCTTATTTCATGAAAAGGGTAGCAGAATCATTGTGTTAGATTTCTTGTAATCTTCCGGGTATGGTTTTACTTTTCTTACAGACCTTTCTGGAATCTAGTTTTCATTGTGGGTTCATGATTTTATATAATTCAGACAGGTTGTCATGAGGAGAAACACAGTTGTCCAGGTTGTCATAGCAGCTAAAGCTTTCCTTTTTGTGAAATTGTCACCAGGCCCTTGGCTTCTTGTAACCAAATAACCAGAAACATTATTAGTTTAATGAAGAAGCTCTCCAACAGGCTGTTTCCAAATCTGTAAGTTATCTGTCCAACAAGTATATCACTGCTGTGTGCAGTATTTTATTCGCAAAGGCCATCTGGACAGTCTTGACAAAGGATTCATATCATTTGCCAGAGAACATCTTGTTTGCTGTGAAAAAAAATTAAATTCAATGTTTTTCTAAATCTATCCAGAGACATTGCTTTTTTGTTCTCAACTGCTCCGTTGGCTTTACTGTGTTGAAGCTTCGTCACCATTGCAGAATTTATAAACATGACATTGTCTCCTTTTTCACCTCTGTAGTTATAACCTTACACACACCTTTGTTCTTTAAGATTATTTCAGACACTGATTAGTAAAAGTCACTGACTTATTCTGGTCAGATTTGTGTGTGAATGGAAACTCCCTGACATTTATATGTTATGTTGTTTTTGAGATTTCCTTCATGGCTTGTTCATCATGCCATAACATATCATAAAACCTTCAATTATTTTCTCCTCCTTTGGGGCAAATTCTTCAATCACAAAGATCTTAATGAGTAATAAACAGACAAAAACCAGGTACCACATATAGACTGGAAAAAGGTCAAAGCCCACTTTAACGGCTTGGCAACTGCATGTAGCGAATCCAAAAGGTGCTTGGTTTTTATTGACTGGAATGAAGATGATTTCAGCTAGGCAGAAAATACCATGCTGTGACCAATGGCCAAGAACCCCACTTCAAATTAATCCTGCAAGATACCTGCAATCTTATAAAAGACTGAGTAACCTCAGCTGCCATACAACATGGAATAGGAACTGATGTTTTTTCAGCTCCTTAGTAAACCACTGAGCGTCTTGCCGGAAAGCTCTTTACCCTTCATGCAGAAAGTTCACATGTTAATATAAATTCAAATGTTCTTTCACCCAATTACCCATAATTAGAAAAGGGCTGCCAGACCTTTGTGATACAGTATCTGGATGAAACATTAGAAAATTAATGAAATAATTGATTTTTTTGACATGCGCAGTATCACTCCCTGAATATAATTAAAATACCATTTTTGAGAACGATGGGAACTTACTGGATTTACTGAAAATACCTCTATTTACTGCCTTGATTTTTGCCTTACGAGATAATTTTGTGGCATACATATATGATCCTGGTGCAATCAGTATAAATGTAATACATTTTGCATTCATCAGTATATTCAGAATCTCTCCAAGTCTCCATTCAAGTAAACTCTATTTTGGAGAGTTTAAGGTGAACTAAAATTTAAAAACAAAGTGTATGAATGGTTCTTAATTATGTAAATGTGGTACTTGGAGAAAAAAATATGAATTTTGTGATGAGACAGTGTTGACAAACAATTTTTGCTTTTAAATGTTACCGTTTTTATGGCTAAAGAAGACCAGAGACGAGCCGGTGCTTAACCTTCCAAAGGCCCACACTTTTGCAGATGAAATGTGAACATTTTATACACTGATTGCTTTCAAAAATAAGAAATGTAGCTTAAAAGTTTAGTATTTCTAGACATGGTGGCAAAATGCATGTAGATGCTAAAACCCAGCAGAAGGACAGTAGCAGGTATTTAAAGGAGACTGGGGATATGTGTGTGTAATGCTTCCCTTGGCGAAAAGGAGCGTTACTGGGGAAGTTAAGCTCACTATTACCGTCTGCTGCTGCATCCTGGCAGCACGCTGCGGCGTTGCCAAGTGAAGCACACTCAGGTCCTTTAGCCAAGATATTCACCTATTGACCTACTGCCCCAGAATGAGAATGCTGCCAGACATAATCAGCTCTCATAGAAGAGTAAGGTATTACGAACATAGAAAAGAAACAATTCTTTGGCAACTAATCAGAAGATTTACCTGAGAAATACTCATTGAAATAAGTCAGTTTTTCTGGGAGACTCTGCCCCATGGAAAATCTTGTCTTCATGAAATTCAACTTAATATATATTAAAACAGATTAGGATAATTTTGTTCAGTTGTCAACCTATTTTCGAGTCCAAAGAAAAGTTTATTTTTCTAAAGGATAGAACAAGGAAAGAGTGTTGCTCTGTAACTTACAGTCATTCCAATCCCTATTTATATCAACTTGAAATAACTTCATATTTCAGTTAATTAAATAGGCCACAGTTAGACTGATATAAACTAATTAGGGTGCAGTGTGGACCTGAGCTCTACTGATAATTGCCAGCATGATTTCAGTATGTTTTTGGTCCCTGGGTGAGGTTTGGGAGCAAGGAATGGGCCAGGGATCATTCCCCATAGAAAGTCTGGACGAAGCTGTCCTAAGTAAATGAGACTGGGTTAGTTGCCATAAGGAGAGCATAGTCCGTGACCCATTTAATCAACTAGCATAGACATAGTTTTAGTAGCTGCACAGACAATTACCACATCTTTGCAAAAATTGGTGCTGTCCAGCAAATGGAAAACTATCAAAGTAAGAGTTAACCAAAATGAAGGGCTACTTTTTTGGGCAACATGTTTTTGCTGTGGAGAGGAAGCAATCAAAGTGTACTACAACCTGTTGCTCAGCTCCCCAGTGTGGAGAGCAGTCCCTGTGCTGATACCTAGGGATCAGACCCTGAAGATGCTCCAGGCAGGGTTTCTGGGAGGGTCTTGAGCATGAGGACATGCAAAGGATTCATCATTCTTCCCCCATCCAAATTCCTATTATTCGGCTACTAGGTGATACCCCAGATTTCTCTGTGTCACCAGGCCAGGGTGCACAGGGCTTCCAACTGCTCTGGCTAGCAGAAGGTCTAGGAAGTGTTTCAGCATTCAGCAGTGTGAGCTGCTCTTTGGCAATGGAGAGTGGGTCCAGTGTCTGTTACAGTTTCAAATGCCCTACTGGAGGGAGGAGGGTGCCTTTGGGAGGGACAGAGGGGCACCACCCCATATTGCTGTGCCAGTCTGCTCTCCCACCACATCCAGGAGTGGATCTCACATTTGGTGTAAGAGGGGCATGCACATGTTTCCACCACACAGTAGAAGCCCATCTGTGTGATGGTGAATTTTGAGAAAATACTGAAGGCAGTGGGACATGACCTTCTCATGCCATACCTCCTGCCTTCCTCGTCCAGTGTGGTGGCCATCTTGCCCCTGAATGCTGGACCACCCACAGATATACCCTATGCCTTGTGTAAGGCATAGTTAGATCCTTCTAAGCTCACCTGGGCAACTATGAATGAGTTAAACATGGGAGTGGATAATGTGAGAGACTGAAAGAGTTAATGCGAAGTTGATGTCTCAAACACTGTGGCAAATGGGTTCTGCATAGCAGGGATAAGCCTCAAATGAGGAGTCAGATAACACAGGATGGGAAGGTCCTGCTGGAGGGTGCGCACCTCCGTGTTCTGCCCAAGCCAGACTTCTCACCATATATGGCAAAAGGTCATACAGAGTTTATTTGAGCAAGGGGCTGGCGACCACCTGAAGACCACCAAAAAGACCCCTCGCGACCACCCCTCTCCACAACAGCGCCTGCGCGAAAAGTTCTAGAAACTATGTGGCTGATGCAACTGAAAGGTAGGGCACAAGACTATAAAAACCCAAGGAGCCGCAGAGGATTGCTGCATTCATCATCATCGTCATCGCGGGATCCAAGGGTGGTGGTATCTCTCTATCTCTTTTTTTTTTTTCTCTCTCTCTGTTCTCTTCTCCTCTCTTTCCTCTTCTTTTTCTAAATGTTTCAATAGAACCCACGTTGCCTACCACCACGTTTTCTAAATTTGGGTTGTTTATTGTTATACTTTCCAAGTTTAGATTGCTTCTGCCTTAGATAAAATGCTTAACTGATTGTTTGGTGTTGTTTCACCTTAATTTAGCCCAAGGGAATTTTGAAACCTTTACGACCCCTGGTCTGATCAGTCTGGGTGGTGACAGGATAGATATCAGGAAACTGGGCAAGGTGAAGGCAAGGAATGTCTTTTAGACATTGCCTTTGGGATACTCTCAGGATAACTGTTGTTCTTTGAACTTGTGTGGTGCTACCAGTACGGCCTATGGATGGTGCAATATCCTGATGTTTCTTTTGGGGCATCTGGCTGGCCCTACCCTCCTGGGCTTTCTTTTTGCATGCTGAAAGGAGGGTTGCTCTCTCTGTAAGGCCCAGGCTGGCTCCACAGTGCTCCTCAGACATTTGTTGACGTGGTGTTAACAAGACTTGTTGTCAGGACTGGGTCCATAGGCCAAGCTGCTAATGAGGAAACTGCCTTACAGCCTCAAGAGTGGGATTTTAATAAGTGTGATGTGGAGAGTATACACATGCCCTGGAGTGTTGTGTGAATATTTTGGGTTGCATGTGAGAGTACAAGGTCTTCTGGGTTAATGTTGGAGGCTGGTGACAGATGGAGATAGCTAAACATGGTATGGCCTCATCCATACTGCTCCCTGGTGGAAGCTAACCCCATGCTGAACCCAAGCTTCATCTTGAAGAGATGTAGAGGGAATAGTGCAAACCACTACAAAGAATGCAGAGCGGACATCAAGGGCTGAATGCTCAAGCTTGCTCACTTGCCCTTTTTAATTTCACAAGGTATGGGTATGCACGGTCAGTCTTCACTTGAACTTCTGCCTTTCCTTGATAGAAACCATGGTTCTATTGCTTTAATAAATTACCGTGTTACTAGTATCATGCTAGAAACACAATTTTTAAACAATTTAATTCAAAAACCCTTACCAGTTTCCCTATGATCCACCTCTGTGTGCTGACACAAGAAGGTGTCTGAATTTCAAAGCTGCCGTGGTTTGAGTCACATCCTGGTGAACCATGGTCACTATCGCTGCTGTACACCATGTTCTGATTGCTGTTTTGCGAAGACATTAATGAGTTTCCCAGATCAAAGCCAGCTCTTTCTCAGCATAGTTTAACATATATAAACAAAATCTGTTGCAGTAACTGTGAAATGATTTGCATTCATAATTATAGTGGGTTTTCTCATAAATTGCAATCATATCCAAGAAAACATATAAAAATAGAAATACATTACTTATGCTTTATTGTTCAAAATGGGCTTCTGTTTTATCAAGCTGCAATGATTAAAAAAAAAAGATTTACTCAAAACAAGAAACCTGGAATATCATACTGTGGCAAGGTGGTGACAGATCAAAATCAAGAATAGTGCAGTTATCTCTTAAAAAGGAGGTAGAACCTTTGAAATCACAATCACTGTAGCGTTAAAAGCCCCCAGATGAAAACAACACTATGCCATATAGACATGAGATGACATTATTCTAGCTGAGGGCCTCAACTGAACCAAAACATTTGAATTTTTTATAAGGTTTTACATTTTTGATGAAAATATCTTAGTAAGGAACTGTTAGTAGATTCAGAAATATGTCTGTCAGATAGATATTCAGGTCTGTAGTGTTGTGAAAGCTCTTGGAAGTGATGGTGGATGTGCAGTTGATCAAAAGTCTCAGCCGACTTAAAATGCTCACTAAAATCCAGTTAAGCAAAGTAGAGACCAAGGAATTGAAACGTCTCCTTTTTCCATCCAAGCACCTGCATATCTTTAGGAATTTAAATTATTAGTGGTATATGTAGTCTATATAGGAAATAATTAAGTATTTTCCCTTCCAAGAAATATAAATTACATCTAAATCCCATTTACTCAGAATATTTGAGACAGAGATATCATATTCAAATAACAAGGTCTGAAGTGGTCAGCTGGAGCAATGGAGGAAGAAATTTGATTCTTGGTCTATTATCATAAAAAACATTCTACCACTGTTACTCTCATAAAGTTGTAGCTTAGTCCTCAGTATCTTACACCATTTTGGCAGTTTYGCTGCTGATGGAGAACAGCATTATCTCACATGGATATAGGTAAAAAAATTTGTCTAAAGGAAAAGAAATTTTCAGTATTCTGCATTAAATACATAGCCGTATAACTTCTGATTGCAGTATTCTACTTAAGCTTTCCCCTGTAATGGATGATTTGGCTGCAATAAGAAGTGACAGGCTTTTCCCATCTTAGGACTAAACATAAAGTCCTTCTGGAATTCGAAAGGAGTTTTTTAATGTCCTAAGAATTCCTCTCTGTAGGTCCTGGTTTTAGCTAGAACTAGAAGAAGAAGTGCTGAAATGTAATAAATAAGGCTACTCTCTTGAGCTTTCCAAACCACTTTTCCTGACCCAAGAGGCAGGTCAGAAAAATACTGAATCCTGGGAGTGCTTATCTCCCAAGATGTGAACCACACATTTTGAGGAGCAATGGGTCACGGATGGAATCTTTAAAATAAGACTCCAAAGTTCAGGGCCGTTTAGATCAAGTTCTTGGTGTCAATTTAGTGTACTTTCATGGGGAGCCCATAACTCTAGTGCAATATTAATGATGATATTAAAAAGCTCATGAATACAGATGCAATTACTATGAGCTTCCCAAACCAGTCCTTTGTGATAAGCAAGGTGATAATCCAAACCTAGGGAAACGTGAAGGGTCATTTACTGTGCCAAGCTTAACACATTTGGGCTCTGTTGGAGTAGTTGGGGAAGCCAGTTTTGAAGCTGAGAGCTGTTTGTTTTAAAAGCATTGCTACTGCCTCCTATTTGTTTAATTCTAGAGCTCTAACATTATATTGTCAGGAATTGCTTTGAGAGTTCACTTGGCAGGAGATGTTTTCTCCAGAAGATAGGACACAGGTCATTTAACACTAATTCAGTGTAGGAGCCAGATTCAACAGGGAGGGAACCATCCCTTTGGTGGGGAGGGAGGCAGAATTTTTGCCAGAGAAGCTATCTAGTATGTGTTCAGTGGTTCCCGTTGGCAGCCAGGCAAGCAGCTGGTTTCAACACGCACTATTGTTTCCAGTTGGTCCTCATCTGTAGCCCCACATAGAGCACATCACAATAATTAAGTCTAGAATTTACAAAGGCATGGATTGGAGGTGGCACTGTCCGAAGCCAAGAAGAAATGTGATAGATGTCTAACCAAAGCAGATATGAAATGCTGTCTTGGGCCCTCAAAGCCACCTGTGATTTCAAACAGCAATAGGAATCCAAACTCACTACAGGTAGAAACCCTCCCAAATGGGATGTGGAAAAGAAGTAAGATTGCCCCTATTTTCCTTTACACAATAGCACCTCTTCCATCTTGTCCAAATTAAGCTTCTGTCGGCTTGCCCTTATCTAAGTATTAATCTCTGCCAGGCACAGGCAAAGCAAAGATGCCGCACCATCTGGGTTTGATGAAAATGAGGCATAGAGCTGCGTGTCATCTGCATCTTGATAGCACAACAGCCCAAATTGTGTTATTATCTCTCTCAGCATCACATAGAGGAGGGGCGCTAAAATATAGCCTGGCAGAACTTGTGTGAAAGTGTTCTTTGGGCAGATGAGCAATTGATCAAAATCACTTTCTTTCATCTCCTGGGGCCCAAACCTGTTTTAGTTGAAGCCTAAAGCAGTTTTGCAGTTGAGTTCAGTGGGAACTGGAGTTGACATTTGGAGAGGAAAGAACAAAATCACTCAAGTGAGCAATAGCATAAAAGCTATGCTGTTTATCACAACCAAGGACCATGGGTATCAAAGCCCACTGACTGATCTAAGAAATTAAAAGAGACATCTGAGGTTTTGCCCATTTTAGGGAGAAACCAACAGTCAGTGAGACTAGAATAGTCTCTGTGCCATTCTCCTAACTCACATTAACCTGGAAAAAAGGATGAAGGACAGATTAAGGTTCCAGACTGGTTCATCCTCTTCTTCCTTCTTGGGTCTTGGAGACCCTTAAAAAGGAGATTGTGGAGCAATGTGATAACAACAGAATTGCAAGTACTGAGACATGCATTTTTTAAGACCACCAATGGCTACATAGTTTTGCAAAAATGCTACCTTTAATTCTCATGAGGAATCAGAAATATCTGATTTAATGCATTTGTGCTCAACTTGGTTCCAAAATCCAGGTTGCAAAATGAAGTCCTTCCTCAAACTTCAAAACTGCTTCTGCTTAAACTGGCTGACATATTACCAGAGAAGAGGTCACATTTATCTCTTCCAGTCCCAGCTGTGTAACCACAGGTGGAGACACTGCTTGTCTTGGAGAGCACTGAGGGTGAAGAATTCATTTGCCCACCTCCTTTCCCCCATGTAATTCATTGCAATGAAGTAGGTTGGCTTGGCTTCCCCTGTAGGGTCACCTTTATTCTTCTGAATGGAGACCCAGCTTTCACTACCCTTTGGGGTCTGAACAGCTTAAAAGCCTTATATATTTCACCTAAGGTGACACTCAAAAGGTGTATAAAAGATGGATGACGACGTAGATACTGGATGAAGTTGAAAGGAAGAAATAGTTGCTTGTAATAGCTCCCTCAGTTCTTACATTTTTATTAATCGCAGCATGCAAGATGTGCAGATGTCCTGATGGAGTGGACACACATGTACTACAGATCGTGCTTTACATCAGTCTGCACATATGTCCTTTGAATGGAATAAAAGGTTCTCTTCTAAGCAATCTGGGCTACAGGCTCACACGAGTTGAAAGAAAATCTTTATGGTATTTTAATCCTAGCAATTTTCTGCAAATTTGTGAGGGGAAAAAAAAGACTCAGATTAAAAACTTAAGCTCTTATACTAGTTAAGAAAATCCAGCATTCTAACATGATTAACATTAATAAGTAGCGATTTTAGAAGTGGCAAAAGTGGCTAAGCCATGGTGAAGCTGCATTTTAGGAATTTTAAGATAATAATTTGAGTATTAAGCTGTGAGAAATTGGTCTGTACCAGAAGGGAGCAGCAGGTTTGATAACTAATGGAGAAGGTGAAGCAGAGAAAACAAAATCGTCTACAGAAATGGTGATTTAATGCAATAATGACGTGGGGATATATGTGAAAAGTATGAGCCGAAGTATCTATGTCAGAAATGGCTATTTTAGAAAACAAGTATTTTTCTGATAAACCCTGAGGGATGAAGTATTAAAAGAATGAAAGAGAAAAGGACACTTTAACTCATGCTAATATCTCTTTTTAATTTAAACACAATTTTATGATAGGCACTACTTCCTTGGAGTAGTAATGGTATTTAAAAAAGAATATGCACATTAACTTTTATGGTGTCATCATGACCCGTAAGTATTCAAATGTGGCACATGAAGACAATGTCCTAGCTTTGTAATTGTAGAAAGGCAAATCATTTAATAGTTTATGGACAGTAAAAAAAATTATGGTTTGTATAAGAGGGAGAAAGAAGTTCTTATTATTATCTTCTCTACATTGCCATTCTTGGATTTTATATAAATATTTTCAAACTTTTTTTATTATTAGATTTAGTAAGTACCCAGGGTCGTAAGAAATAACACTGAGAAATGAAATTTGTCCTTCACAAAAACTTCCATTTGTGTGCTGGTGCAAACTTTATAATGTGAATGCGTTTCTTATGATTTTAGGTTAAGCTGTGCAGGCTGTATTCAATATACTTACATTAAGATTTTGATGACACAAAAGTTCAGAGTTCATTTTGCCTAAAGCATTCTTTTTCTATTGAGATTTCAGTGAAGAACAGTGAAATGTGACCAGAATAACCAAGTAATGACCAACACTCTAAGTTATCAGAAAGATAAAAAGGATTAAAGTGGCACTTTGAAATACAGCTCTGAATGTGGAACATATTGGAGAAAACATTTTCAAAGAGACAAAAGCGTTTATAAACTACCTATAGATTAGCAAAGTGCTGTTAAAAGAGGTGGTTGAAAGGTGAGATCTGTCCTGTCAGTAAAGGAAATCAACAGAGGAAAACAAGAAGTCAAGAAGTCTTTCATAATTTGAAAAACTATGTATGACCCATGCATACTCACAGTTTGTATAAATTAAGCATGTAGTTCTATAACATCGATGGAGTAATGCATCATAGAAATTAGAAGCATTTTCTAGCCAAAAAACATTTTAAGGAAGATAACAGATCTCCTATCCTTTTCCTCTCAGTGGAATAAAATAGATTATGTCTGACTGGAATCTACAAATAGCAAACAAAAACATTTAATCCAGAGATAAAATAAATTCCCCCAAATTGTCATGCTTATGTAGACTCTTTTTACATTTCTTTCTACCAGTAGATGTACAGAATGCCTTTTCTTGGAATACTTAGTAGTGTGAAGGGTACGTGATTGTTTCCAAAGGGTTTAGATGTCTTACTAACGGGACTAGGCTGCACGTGCCCTCCATGTACAGGGGTCTAAAGATGACAGTTTAGAGTCAAACAGGTGTAGGGGCTATAAAAAGAATATCTTGAATCAATTGTTCATGCAATTGCATGGTCAGCATGCATATAGACATAATTACTTCTGCTCACTTCTATCTGTGCATAATTTTCTCTGTTTTAAACTGCTCAGAGCAGACAAATGGGAGAAATTGCTTGGGGTGAACAAATCTGGCATTTCTACCCTTGTTCCCCTAAGGCACCCTGTTTTGTAGGCAGGCATGATGAAAGCACATCTAGCACATTGGCAATACTGACTTCCACACAACAGGACTTTCACAACAAATGTGGCTGGGAGGTTACTAGAAACAGTTAGTGTAAAAGCCTATTAAAGTCTACTCAGAAACTAAAGACCTGAACTTTGGGCATATGAAAAAGAAAATCTTTCAATACCTTAACTAGTCCCAAGGTTAGAGCTCAAGATTTGGGCTGAGAAGCATGGCTTTAGCTTGGTGGCCACTATGTCCTACTCAAGAAAGGGAGGTAAGAGCTGTGGATTTGAGATGCTCTGACCTCCGCCATCACCGGACGTAGCTATCTGTGTGGTGTTGTTCTGCAAGAGTTAGTGCTGGAGTGACCCTGTTGCTGAACAGTATCAGAAGATCACCAAAGTGATCAGTGCTTCTGTTTCTAATGTATTCAAGGGGTAATGAACAGTTAGTTCTTTATTCCAGCCTCAAAATACTTAAAGCTCCTGTCTTTTACAAACATAGAAATAGTGTATCATCAGTTATGACAGAATTGATATAAAGTGTCTCTGACAGTAGCTACTGGGATACTTTTCTTTCTTTTTAATCTGGGTATTCATTAACTTTTAAAAATTAAATTGCTTTAACTCTGTTTACCCACCTGCCAGGATCACCTTCCACATACATAAAGCACATCATGGGAGAAACATTCACAAAACAGTGAGGGTAAGGTCTAAGCTCCTGTGAATTCTTCTTAATCCTGGTAGTGCCTGTTTTCTCTTCAGTAGCGGTTTTACTGGAAATCCAACAGTTTTAAGTTAATTTTGAAGAATTTATGCTGCCAGAAAATTCAAAATTCAAGTCAAGCACACTCACATAAAAAAGGTCATACCGGTATTCACATTATCAAATAAAAAAATTATCAGGTCACCTGCATATCTATTTTTTGGCACTACAGTTTTAAATTTTAGTGACCAAATACATGCAATGAATTGTTCACAGATGAGTTACACAGCAAAAATGGTTTGACAAATTGTTTTGAACAATGGATACATGCAAGGAAGTTGTTACCTGTTCACAGGCAATGCATAGGCATAAAAGGCAAAATTAGTCAAATAAATTATGCATTGCAAATCACTGTCTCAGCTCTTCTGATATCCTATCCCTTTACTGTAGCTCCTGCTTTCACCATATGGACAAATAAAATGCATTTCTAATTTGTTTTCTAATAAGTACTAATTAGTCCAGGCCTTTGAGATCCATAAGGAAATAAAGTGTGTCCTTGTAGCCTTCCAAATAAAGCTCTAAAGCTGCAGCTGGTACAGTCCCACATTGCTGTTCCTTCCAGCCTCCAAGAAGAAATTGAAATCATCCCTCATTTAGATTTTAATATGAGATTAAGTTAAAATCAAAATGACTAAAAGTAGCAGCAGTCATTTAGTCAATGGGCAATGTATGGAAGCTGCGCCTTTCTGGTGACTTAGAAGAGGATGATCTGAAGGAAAACACACAGAAAATGTTAAAATAGAAAGAAGCAAATGATTTTTAACTGGTTTTGTCAGATGATACTGTTAGCAGAAACAGTTTCCTGGGGAAAGCCCATTCTGCTGTGGAAGCGTCCGCTCCCCCCACAGAGCCGCCCTGGAGCAGTGACGTGCGGAGCATGGGGAGCATCTCCCAGGAGTCATGGCTGGAACAACCCGTGCGTTCGTTGAGCCGGTCTCCCTCGACCCACTGAAGAATTTCATAATGTATCCTTCAGCATTTGTCCACCTAAATTTTACTATAAAACTGGATTTGTTCTTTAAACTGTGGACTCCTTTGTAAGGAATAATAACGTATTTGGATATTTCAGCTGTTCCTCTTCTTCCAGTACAGGGCTGGTTTCTGGGATATGTACTCTGGTGTATTTTTAGGGGGCTCATCATGGCACACTGACGATCTCTGCAAAGGTACTCATGGTGTGTGAGAAGAAAAAGGGAAATATTATAACCTCCTATAACGCTTTATAACCTCCACTATTTCCTCTGCCCCCTTCAGTCTGCTTTTTTGGGGTCTCCACCTGTGTTTTTGGCTTACTCTTGGCTCTGTATCATTTTCTACTGCCTGTTCTGATTCACGTGATCTCTGCAGCCAGTCCCTGCGAAGTTTCTTTCATCTCTCACTTCAGATGTTTCCTAAAAATCTCCTTTCTGATGCAGGGAAAAATGACTGCTCATTAGTCCATTACACACAAACTGTACAGAGAAAGGTGGTTTTGCCTTGTAGAAGATTTTAATATTTTAATTTTTTTTCCAGCTGTAATTTGGAAAAAGCAGAAAAAAAACCCCTCAGATTTTTCAAAAGGAGGAAAGAAAAAATGTTTGGTGATGGGCCCTGCTCCTGCGATGCCCCACAGTGGCTATGGAGAAGCTCAGCAGCTGCAATGGCAGGAAACCAAGGAGATTGCCAGCAGAGTGGCAGTGGGCGGGTAGGTCTATGAGACCTGGTCGGGGCTCTGTCACAACATTGTCAAAACCAAACCACTTCTGCCAGACCTTTCAGTTTTTATGAGACAGCAAATTCTTAGACAAAAATATTTCCCCGACACTTTTATGACCTAAGAAAGTGAGGCTGTATGTGCGGGTACTTGGGAGAGTGCTCCCCATCGCGTGGAACAGTGCTGGACCTCCTCTGTGGCAGTTCGGCTAGTTGCTCATGTAGCGGCTGTCCATGGGGCACAAGCCGTTCTCCTCTCCCCATTGGCAAGCTGGGCTCTGCAGGCCACGGCGGGTTCTGCTTCACTCAGCTGATCATTAAGCACGTGCTAAACAGAAGCACATGAGTCATCCTGCTGACATGAACTTGAGCTGATGAACAGCGTGTAGTGAAAAAGAAACAACAAATACTTTTGTTCATGCATGAAGCCCTTCGGTTGTGCAGGGATACTGTTATCTGTATGAATAACAACATATCCACCAACGTTTGTCTGAATGCCTGAGGAAAAATGTGAAAAGGGCAGGGTACTGATACCACAGAATCGTAGTCCTTGGAAATTTTACAAATAAGGTCACTGACAAATATTTTTGTTACTTGGTCATCTCTTGTGAGGACCATTGGTAACATTTTCTGGCATGCCCAATGAGCTAGTATTTCTTTGATTTTGCTGACCAAACTGGACTAAACCAAATTTCTACATTCACCTTCTTAACATTATAAGTGCACCCACAGTAGGTGTTCTTTTGGTGGCATACCTAAACTGAACGAACTTTTCTAGGCAAGCCTCAAGAGTGTTAGGGAGACTGCCATCCAGACATCCAATGTTTATCAGTCTAAACATCCCCAGGAAGAAATCAAACCCAGGTCTTCTAATTCATGACCTTAAGTATTACCACCTTTTTATTTGGTAGGAAAGTAGTTGCCACCATGTTTGAAAAGAACAGTGTCTCTGTTGAGAGCCTGATTCTGTGCTCCAAAGGAAGCTTAGGTGGATAAATGTCTACTTCCAGGTGCCTGTTGGCATTAATGACAGATTTTTGCAGGAAATAAAAAATGGATATGTAGAAAGAAATGTCTGCAGGCACCGAGGAAACTTTGTAAAAATATAGTCTCTCTAAGGAATTCTGGCTGTTCTTGAGTTAGGTGGCAACCAGGAGGAGAGAATTCAGAATAGCATTTAGTGTAAAGGCTGCTCATGCCCCATTGTATATGCCTACATCATTTGCTGTGTCTAGTCTGTGGGGACATGCTAAATCCCATTTTGCAGTCACCCTTGTTTTTCTTTTCTCTTCCTGAGAATGATAATTTTTAGAAAGAACACTGGATGTCATTTCCATTTTTGGTACATGGGATCTTAAAGGAGATAGACTGTGATGTGAATTCCTAAAAACTGGTTGTGATCCAAGCTCATGTTCTTTACTTGTTTGTTATTTTTACTGGTACCTATTTGGCTGCTTCTAGCTTGTGTGTTACTTTTTCTGCTCATTTCCATAAATAAAATGTTCTTTCTCTGCCATGTTGCTGTTCCCCCTGATTATTTCCCGCTGTGGCCTTGGTGTAATAGTGTTTCTTCTTTTACTTAAAACAGCATGCAATTGCATTTTGAGTTAAGTTAATGGGGGATGGAAAGGATGTAGCCAAATCTCTACAGGACTCCCTGAGTCTCACCGCAGCATCTCTACAAAACCTTTCTATGGGTCTGGCTCAGTTTTTCTGCTGATTTCTGTTGGCTTTGTTTATTACCTACCAAAATAGAATATTTTGTATGTCACTTGCTATTTAATGAAATACCCTACAGTAAGTTGGATTTCTAGTATTAGCTTCCAGGGAACCAGTAAGAGTCCAGTTATTGTTACTGCTATTGGGGCTGTATTGGTTCTTTGCCATCATTAAAAGAATAAAGTATTACATCTGCTACCCTTGCATTACAAAGCAGCTACATAAAGCTCAATGTGAGCTTTATTATCTGTTGGACTTCCCATAATGTCTAGCATACAATACAGTGCACCTATTTAGCAAAAAGGTTCCTTCTGCAATTGAACCTTCTCTTAGAAATAGAAAAGGATTTTCAGGCTGTGAATCTGCAGGTAGTAATTTTAATAGCCAGTAATGTGAATTAATAATTCTAATAGCCTAATTTCTGATGCATTATCAGAATACTGGAGAGTGGGTTGCCATGGCTGCTATATTTTATCACTCACAGCTGTGTAAACTCTTTTAGGCCAGCTTTTTTTTTTTTTTTTTTTTTTTCCCAACTAAAAAAGCTTTCGTGTGACTTCTCACTGGGGTTGTTCTTAGAGCCCTCATTCAGCATGGACTAACACAGCTTCTAGGAAAGTATTTTTTCCCCCTCTGGGAGACTGAGCCATATTATTAGCAGCTTAGAAAAAATTCACTATCCAGGGAAACATTCGAGGTAAAACCAGTTGTCACCATGCCGGCATATTTATCATTAGGAATGCATGGTCTGCCCAATACTCTTCAAGAAATTCAACTGCCCGGTGAAATAACCAGTGAGACAGAAGATTATATTCTCTGTTTTCCAGGATGCAGCAAGCTCCAAAAAGCACAGCACATTTCTTGATTTGCGAAACTGTTATATGCGGATGGGATTTTCATGGATATAAATTTCAAATTTTGAATTATTTGTCTAATAGCAAGACAAATCTTTAAGTATATGAGTAACCTCATCCCTGCTTGGCAAAGCACTTGAGCACATGGAACTTAAGTTTTTGCTTAAAGTAAGCCCTTAATTGCTGTTTGTATCAGTTGCTCATCTAAGGTAAAAAAGTAAAAGCTCAGGAGGCACAGCACTCAGTGCACAGGGCTTTTTATCTCTGATATTTTATTTATCAAAATAAAATAATTTCTGTGCCATCTGTGGGCAACTCAGTGGTAGTGTTGATTTAGGGAGCATCTTAACCATGTTGGCTAACATCACCAGTCCATTCATATTTATAAATCTTTTGAAAGCAGTGTTGCAAACATTCATGTCAAGGAGACCCTACCAGATTTGTACGATAGTTATACTTCAATGTCCTTCAACAGTCTAACCTGTTAATGGGTGGACCTTAGAGTGGAGATTTGCATCTGGTAATGAGACAAACTTTCAATTCCTTATGTGAAGAACATCCAGATCTCTGCAGTCAGCAAAACATCTCCAAATCTCACAGCAACAGACTTTATAGAGATAACGATGGTATTTCCCAGAAGTGCAAGAATGGTCTTTCTCACAGAATTTCAGCATCGCTATTTCTGGCTCTGGATTCAAGAAATGAAAGGGAGGGACATTTTAAAAGATATAACTCAATGTCTTAAAAAACCCCCTTTGTTTCTGTTTTGGTGCTACAAATAGATGCAGGGAGAGGAAGGGATTCACCTACACTCCTGTGCTTTCTGTACACCCAAACCTACTTCACCTCAAGATTTCTACTGAACACTTTTCAGGCAAATCCTGTTCTACTATTCTAGGAAGGGCTGCAATAACTGCTTAACTGAGGATGAGATGCATCCTTAGAAACCCCTCTGCAGCATTACTGTTTTGGGGTGGTGGGAAGAAGACCTTTCTCTGCAGCTCAGGGCTCTATGAGGCAGACTGTGCTGCCCTTCAGTGGATACTATAATTTGCTTCCCAGCCTCTCTGCTCTCATTTGCAGTGTATTCACCTTCACATGATGCCTCATTTGCTTTCACAGTTGTTAAGAGTAATTTCAGTTTTTGTACTTACGGTTAATGTACATTTTGTACCCTTAAAACCCTAAAAGGATGACCATGGCAAAGCAGGGATTAAAAATCTTTGATGGATGACAGTCTTCCTCTTCACAAAAAGCATTTTGTCTCTTTAATATTAGGACAGTTAGACAAAATCACATCTCTTTAAATGTCCCAGAATATGTCCTTCGTTATGATGAATCACACCAGCTGCATAAGGCAGGTAGCACAGCGCTAAAACAGATCTCACATGACACATCTAGCGAACAGTCTCGGCTTACCTGGACTCAACAAGACTATTTTATGTAATGTAGATATAATATACACAAATACACACACACACACACACACAGAGTTAATTTGAAATATAAACTAAAATAAACTTATTCTATTTTTTAACTGTGGAAAAATAGGGAATTTTTTTTCTTGACTCATTCTGCTTCTTAAAAAAGAGCTGATAACTGAATCCTTTTAGATTACAAAAAAGTATCTTTCTATAGGAAATATAGATACCCACACACTGTCCCTCAAGAAATAAGTATATAATCGGATTAGAAGATATTTCAGATTTGGACAACTCTAATCAAATTAGTTCTAACTTTTACTGGCCTCTGTGGATCAATCTCTTCTTGACCTTCACAGTCCATCAATATAAGCAAAAGCAATGAAAAAAAAAGCAAAGAAAAAATAATCTTCTATCTCAAAAAAAAAGTCGTTTTCTTATTAAAAAAACCCAAACCCTGTAGTTGGCTGGATTTGCTTGCCACTTGACCTCATAATGCATTAACATTAGCTTAAAAAAACACACCTATTTTTTTACATTATCTTTCTTCCATGGTACAAACCCCATGTAAAGAAATTTCTCATGCACTCTGGTTTTCTTTTGCATACATCATTTACCATCTTTCGAGGTAAGGAATTTAAATGTATGCTGATGCCTTTATCATCTTGACAGCTTAAGGATAAAAGTTCTGTCCAATGTGATGAACAAAAGACTTTTCCCTTTAAACGTATAAAGTAGAAGACATTTTCTTTACATCTCTTAGAAGATTAAATGCCACATATTATTTTGCATAACATTTAGGAACTCTTTTACTTGAGAAGCCCAGAGTATATGTCTTTGAGGTCCTATTCTGATCCTTTGCATTTACATAGTGTAATTGTAATCTGATTGTGCATCTCCTCACTTGCCACAGTAATAAATGAGGACATACTCTGCCGGAATTCTGTTCTTTTGAAGTAGATGTTGGGCCTCAACAGTAAGCAATTTAAGGGGTCTGGAGGTAGAACTGCATATTTAAGTTGCTTGGCTCCTGCTGTGCCTACTATGTGCTTAAAATTTTCAATGTTAGCATTTATATAGAAACAAAAAGAAATTAAAAGTTTTTAAAATTAGCTTTCTTTTCTGAATTAAATTTAATTACAGTGATGCCAGTATGCATTAAAGTGAAGGTTGCTGCTATGAAACCACACAGCCAGAATCAAAACAGTTTTCAGTCAACAATGTACAACCACTATATCAAATTCAATCTTGAAGTAAGCACAAGCCGTCTCAATTAGAGCCATGACATTCTGTGTGTCTCAAGACTGATTTTTTCCCACTAATTTTTGTGTAATTTAATGAGTGGATCTGGAAGAAAAATGCAGTCTAATGCCTTTATCCCATGTGTAGAAATGATTCATCATAAGCTTCACACTGTCACTGCTGAGGATAGTGCATTGACCTTGGATGACCCTGGTTCAGAAGGATGACCCAGCTTCAAAAGTTGAGAAGTGTTCATCACATCACATTTAGGAATATGCAAAATATTCTTTTGGACTGGTAAAAAAAATTAAAGCTTCTGTGAAGTTTTGGAACTTCACTGAGAACAAAAGCTACTTTTTCTGGTAAAAAAAATAAAGTATTTCCAAATACCTTTTAATTTTTACTACTCAGAAAGAAGATGCTTGCCTGTAAAAATGAGACTTTTCACCAAAGTCGGAGCATTTCACAATTTTATTTTAATTCACATTTATAACTTGTTGGAGAAAAAGATCTTTAGTTGTCAGGAGAAATATTATTGTCCTCTGAAAAAAATAATGAACCTTCACAAAATGAAAAATGGCAAATCAGGCAAACTCGAGGTTTGTCTTTTGCAACAGAGACTTCACAAAGACATATAACTTGGAAAAATAAGAGATAAACAAATCATTCCTTCAGTTCTGTTACTCACACTTCTTTTCTGCTTCTCTAAATGCTACTCTACACTTAGCTGTCTCTTCTTTTCTCCAGATACTTTTTCCTCCTTTCTAGTCTCTTTTTTCTCATCAAGCAATTGAAAACATCTTTACTTCTTGCCCTGAGGGAATTCAACCATTTAACGTAAAATTACCCAGGGATTCTCCAGATGGAATACATGAAACGTTTCCTAAAATACCAAGTGAATGCTTTCTATGCATCGTGAGCTGAGAAAATAGTTCCTGATCAGTTCCAAAACTCATCCAGCTACAATATGATGGATGTTGGGTACATGAAGCCTCAGATGCCTTCCTAACCACGTACTCCTTAATCCTCTCTCTTCCTTTCTCACTTAAATGATCACTATCAATGTAAAATCTAACTACACACATCCTTTTGCTGTCTGTGTCATGAATAATGAGGAACAATTCCTCATGAACCTTCTGTTCTTCCTAATTTGAATCTTAGCAGGGCTAACACAAAAGGAGCTTCTCAGCAATGACCATAATGACTGTTGAATTAACCCCCATGTAGATGGGCCCATTATGTGCAGCCCAACGTTGCAGTCTATGTGAGTTGGGGTTCTCCTGCACGCTGTCTCTTGGGCAGCCCTGCTAACAAGCCACACAGCAGTCTGGGAATGCCACCAAATGTCTCTTCCTTTGTTTCAGAGACCCAATTTGTAAAGTATTCTCCATAAAATAATAGTAAACAGAGATGTGGGAGTAGTGGGAAAATCCGTTATAAAACTTCCATTAGTAAATGAAAGTGGCTGTCACAATCATGTGAAAAGTTCAAGGAGGCAATCTTGTTAAACAGCCATTTTGCATACAGAAATTTATATTGCTATAGACCTTTTCAAATAACTTTGATGTTTTCCAGAACAATTTATGAATGCTGAGCTTTGGAAGAAGAAAGATCAATCCACCACAAAATAAAGTTGGCTAGCAATGGACATTTGGTCACAGCTCAGACACTCCATATTAATTTATAACACACTTCTATACAACTCAGTAGGGATTTCTCTCTGCTGAAGAGCTCCACAAGCTTCTTTGATTCCATTTCATATTGGGAATTGTTTTAAAACATCCCTGCAATCACATTAAATGCTCCAGCAACACTGTGTTCCTAACACAGATGACAAATTACTCTTAAATGAATAGTGTCAAAGCCAATGCCCTCACCACAACTAAACCAGCATGTTTTCATTTGTATTGCCCTCTGAACCCTTCAAATCCGTCCTTGTCTTGAGATGACCAGCCTTTTGAGGTTAACATTCACACTTATAACTCTGAATTTCTTGACCTACACAGCCTCAAAAACTGCAAACATCAAAGACAAAGGACAAAAAAGCAGAGTTTTAATCTATCATCTCCTCAGCCAGTTTTCTCCCATGCTTCTAAATTTAACAGTCCTCAAAAGCATACAATCAAACCAGCCAAACACAATTAAAAAAACATTAGACCAAACACCAAAACACAGGTCCCTTTAAAGGTACTATGCAGGCAGTACTTACCCATGTAGTGGGTATGCGTGACTCTGAAGTACAGGGTAAGGGCAACCAGTTGCTTTTGTGGCTGTCTTACAATAAATACACCTTAAAAACGCCCCACGTACGCTACCTGTTATAGGCAGCTTCACTACGCTGTTTCAGGTCTGTACCAACGAGCAGCCATGTTCTTTGTCTGCTGGGGCTCTGCCCCTGTCTGTCTGCTGGGGCTCTGCCCCCCCTCTTCCTGTACTTCCAAGGTCTCTGCGCCCTGGTTTTCTTGGGGGTCTCTGCTGCAGCCTGTTGATTGCTTTCTGCTACATATGTCCTTATCCTAGAGCCACCAGTAATTTGTTCTGCCAACCACAGTGTTTCAAAGCATTTACATATACAACATACTATTTTCATTTATTTATATGTATTTATCTCATTATTGCAATGTTAAAGGGGTTTGAATTTGGTTCTGTTCAGCTTACAACCATCTCTCTCATTACAGGGACATGTTCAGGTAACTGTGGTCTTATGATTCAGTTGGCTAAACCGTGCAATCCCTGACCTGCGTTGGCTGGTTATTGCTATGTGCCTCCTGACTGGACCACGTATTTTGAATGCTTTGCTCTTGCCTCATCAGATACTGACTTTTTGATAATTATTTGCAAATAACCTGGCTGTAATATGCAAATGTTTTCAATAAACACTTAAATATTATAATGATACATAGCAGGATCCCAGCCTGTACTATTAACAACACAATAAGTGGATGAAATAATACATGTAATAGTTTAGATGYTGTGGAACTGTAAAATATATAATCCCATAAAAAGTCACCATATATTGTTTCAAATTGTGATGTCCATGTTGTGACATTTTGCTGGATTTGTTCAATCTTCTTTTAATTTTGCTGGAATTCTGTTATTGAATAATTCACGGTAGATGTAGGTATAAGATTTTTTCCATAATTTCTTCCATCCATTGGCCTTGTTGAAGCAAAGTTTTAAATCAACGTAAAGACTGTATGTTATTTTCAGTAACTGTAATGGTAGAATTGTATGTTTGATTATGTACTTGAATCCCTCTGATTGAGTGCAGAGAGCACCAAACATCTTTGGATAAAGTTTGGTTTTCAATTACAAAGTGTGGTCTAACTGCCAAGATACCACATGACAAAGTACATAAAGTGTGTGCTTTTTCCAGACCAAAAAAGATAACTTTTGCATTGATTCTTCATGGTGATGGATATTTGCTGCTGTTTTCCTGAAGCAGGAGAACAATTGTTGGACGTCTCTAAAGCTACTTGATTAGCTCCCTGAAAACAGAAGTATCTTTCTACTAAATTGGTATATGCTTGCATATCATACAGATTTGTAGTGTTTTGATTATCAGTATATCTCCACAGTTAGGGAATTTATGGCCTCCACCATTTCTTAGTATTTTCTTAAGACAAACGTGAGGCCATTAGCTTATACATACTTATTTTAAAATATTCCCAACATAACACTACAGAAATTGTCCTCTTTCCCAATCATAATGCTGTAAAGCTGTATGTAAGGGTGTGCAACCTTCTGAAATAAAACTTACCAAAGCAGACATTTCTGCATTTTCATTTCTTTTAAGCCTTGGAAAATTATATTTTGTAACAAGCTTTGCATACCATCATATCACACAAGCCAGGTAATAATCCAGATGGATTCTTCTGCTGTTTTTATAACACTTTGAACTAATGAAGAAGTGGATGTTAGAAAGAACATGGGTCTGCTTGATTATGTTCTAAAATGTGTAAACTTATATTTCCCTGTAGGAATGCTTTCATCATGTCATTGCCCATCACCATAGGCAATGGGATAGATGCAAACACATTAGATATGGATCTGAGATCTATACTATTTAATGTTCCACTCACTAACCCTACACTTCTCAATAAAGCACTGAGGTCTCTATCTTTCCATTATACTCATATATTTTTTAATCCATTGTCTGCATGGGTTTAACCCAAGATATGTTCCAGCTGACAATTCAAAAATTTGTGTTCAAAGGAATATTTAAGTTGATTTGTGCGGTATGCAACTCCTTACTCTAAATTTGAAAAACCTTTCAGCTTTCCACAGTGGCTTCAAATATGTAGGCTTCTGTCCACAGATTTCACATCCCTTCAAGAATAACAATCAATCATCTAATTCCTCGCTCTATTCCTTTCCTGTTTCTCTTGCCATCCCGTACTTTTTTCTGCAGTATCCTTTAGGACCGGGCTAACATTTTCACCCTGGTTGCTGAATACACAGTTGTTTCTATTACAGACTTATCCATGATCCTGTTTACTTGTGAATTTTGTTTGACCCTTTAGTCATTGATTAGAGCAGGTTACCACTTTACCAGTTTCCCCCCCCCGCCTTAATAGCCTGGTAGGTTTTTAACTCTCACATCCTTCTTGTAAAATTTCTTCAGCTCTTCAAATAATATCTACAAAATTCTCCAATTTTGTGATTGCTGGATTTACTGGCATTAGTCATCTTCTCAGCCTGGTTTAGGCCTTCATATATAGCTATTTTGAAACTCTCTTTATAAATATTCCCCAATGTTCTCAGTCACTAACCTGTCTTCAGTCCCCAATAATTTCTTTTCTTGTGTATATCCCTTGGACTTTTTAATTTGCTCTTTGCTCTGCAGTGTGAAACAACTTACCAACAATTTACCAGCACCCTAAATGAGCTGTCAGATCTGTCAAGTTCCCCTCCTTAATACACTTTTACCCTTTCAATTACTTTGCATTTTTGAGTAGGTAAAGCCCAGCCAAACTCTATTGGGACTGCTTGATCATTTCAAGTTTGATCTTCACTCTTTGACTCTGGATATTCCTCCAGTGCTGCTAGTCAATTTGTGTGTTTTTCCTGTTTAAGGATCCTAAGCCCTTTTTTTGTTGGTCTAACATGATTGATGTCCAATTCTGTTTCAACAGTGATTTGTTCACTTGTACTTTGCTTTTCCTGGTTTGGAAATTAATTTGGTGATCACTAGTTTTACCATTTCTTGTGTTTCAAGAAATGTTCAATGTTACTAGTTTGCATTCTCTTCTTAATGAAGAGAGTGTGTTATATTCTCGTGGACTCTCATTAAGTCCTACAAAATTTGGGTCATACCAGTTAAGTTATTCCCCACTTGGACAGCTGTCGCAATGCCTATTTTTGCTGCTCGATTTTTAAAGCTGGTATTTGAAAAAATGTTTCAAACTGTCATATTTCCTGGTAACACAGCATGTGATCAAATTTCTCCTCTGATTCCTCTTTCTATCGTCCAGTACAACTTGAAAAGTAGCCTGGGCTTCACTTAATTTTTGGTTTAGCTCTTGCTTCCTCTTATGGGAACTGGTTACTCTTTTTTTCTATATTATGTTCCTTTTTCTAGAAACCTCAGCATTTTTGCTGCTCAGAATCCTTTTGTGTTACATGACCTGGGTTCATTTTCTTCCACATTCTGTTTCAACTCCCATAGTTCATCTTCTGGGCTTTGGTTCTAATTTTACCTTCTTTTGTTTTATCTTCAGCTTCTTTTATTCCACTTTTTTGGATTGTTTTATCCCATTTTTTGTTTCTTTGGCTTTGGTTTTATTTTCAGTGTCTTCCATTCTACCGCTGGTTTCTTCTCCTGTACACTGTAATACCCAAATGGCTCATCTTTTGAACACGTTGGATTCTTGTAACAGAATTTCTCACTTCATATTAACACTTAGACATCAAGAATTCATTGCACATTTTCTAATGACCCATGCAAAACATCCTCTGTCCATGGATTTGGATCTCATTGTGGGATCCGTGATTCTAGTTGAGAATTCATTTTCCTACCTCATGTCCTACCTCATGCTAACTGATTCCTGATTACATAGGCTGTTTGCGTACTTAAAACTGTTATCACCAAATAATGAAGGTGAAAAGACAAATGTTTCAGTTAGGTACCTAGACTGTTGAGGCTGAATTGCAGCTAGATCATAAGAGCAAGGTAGAGGATGTTTCTTTCTTCATGGCAGATTTTCAGTAGTACTCAATTTCTTAGATTGCCTACATCCTCCATCAACTGCTGCATGCAGAATTAACACCCAGTCCTCAAAAGCAGGCAACCAAATCAGTCAAGCACAATCAGGTACCAAAACACAGTTATGGCAGTAAGACAGTATTACCATAGTACTAAGTACTACCATGCTACTACCACAGCACTAGGAGGGGAGTTCAGGATAGGATCTGAGACATATGTTCTGCACATTTGGTTCTGAAGTACAGGGTAAAGACAACCAGTTGCTTTTGTGGCAGTCTTATAGATAGACCTTAAAGACACTCGACCTATGCTATCCATTATGGGCAGCCTCATTAGGCTGCTACACGTCTGTATCAATGACCATCCACGTGTCTGTCTGCTGGATCTCTGGCCCTCTCCTCTTCCCGTATTTCCAAGGTCTCTGCTCCCCAGCTTTGTGGTTGCTTTCTGTTACACACACCCTTATCCGAGAGCCACTGATGATTTACTCTGCCCAACCATGGTGTTTCAAAGCACATATGTATATACATATGTAATACTTCCTTGACTTGTTATTGATATCTATCTAATTTTGGTAATGTTATTATTATGGATTTGGATTTAGTTCTTTTCAGGTTGTAACACCCAGAAGAGTAAGTACAGAATATTTTCACTACAAATGAACAGTGTGGAACTGTGACAGATGGGCATTAATCTGTCAGCAATTACATTGGACACAGAACAGAACAAAGTTGGGAAGCTGTAAGAAAACACGAACCCTATCATTTTTTAAAGGAAAAACGAACTGGACACAAATTGACACCCCTAACCAGAATAAGTAGGTTGTAAATCCATGATTTTTTTTAAGGCAGGAACCCGGGGCAGATGGAAATAAAATGTGGAAGCCAGCTCAGGAGAAAAGGCATTATCCTCATTCTGTTTCAGAGGGACTCTCCATGACACAGGGCCAAAAATCCAGGATCACAAATTGCTCGTATAACTGTGAGATTGCTGGTAGCATTTTCAGAGAGCTTCTATGTAAGTGCCTTTGAGGGGAGAACCAATGGAGGCAGTCAAATTTCATATGAAGAAGTATGACTGGGTTCACCAGAGGAAGGTAAGTGAGGGGTCAGTTAACGAATAACATCTGTACCAGTGGCTATGGTAGTGCTGGGGTGTCTTTGGGGCAAAAAGATCAAACACAAATTAAGAAGCTGGACTGTAAGAGACTCTCTGTTCCTGTGGATTTTGCCTCACAGGGTTAATGTTTGCAGTGTGTGAACTAAATGTAACTACAATTTGTTTTATTTTACTTTCCTTTTGCTCTTTTACTCACAGTAAAAGTACTGTATTTCTACAGTGTTTAAGGTTTGGGAATGTCGTAAGAGAATTGTCTCAAACATATAAAATCTACCTATCTACCTGTCTGTTTTGAATGATGCCATATTTCTGACACTTACCTGGCATTTGCTGCTCAGGGAAATGCAGACTGAGATCCACCCAACCTAGGACAGTTTGCTATGAAGTCTGAGAGCTGACAGGTGAATACAGTAGTATGGCTTCTGAGCTCAGAGGAGAGCTGAGCTTACAAGATTATAAAGGGACAAAACTGTATTTTGTCACACATGCCAAACATACGATTCATGCTTGCAGTTGCCTGGATGACTGCTTGCACCGATTTATCCCATATATTTTTTTTGTCGTATAAAATTGAGAGTATTCTTACATTTAAGTGATAATTGTTTGCAGGCTCACTGAAAAACTCTAGCATTTTTACAGACAGAAGGAACTCCAGTGTAATTATCAGTTCACATAAAAACATAAACAGATGCCCCATAGCAACACATATTTTATTGCTGAGAATGTAGATTTTGTAAAAATATCTGGAGACAAGTGCTGTGAGTAAGCAAGACTTGCGTGACTATTATTCCAGATGCCCTCATGATATGGGCACTGGATCTGATTTTCAGCAATATTAAAGTTTCTCCTGATTTTACAGGGAGAGTTGGGTACTCTGGACTTCCAAAAACCCAGTCTGTTTCTTTTGTGGGTCAAAATGTGTCACCAACAGAAAACTGTAAAAACACTTCTGGGTGAGGCTTTTGTTGCTGAGCCAGCGCCAGGTACCACTTTGGGTGCAGCAGTTGGAGCGGTGCTGAGCTTCAGCTGGTCACGCAGCAGCGAGGCAGAGCTTATTACCTCAGGCATGGAACAGCGCTAATGTAATTATACAGCTTTTAGGACTAGAGCTAATATTTCCAACAGAAATCAGAGCTGTGTTATACCAGATTGCCCAGTACTAGCTCAAGGATCTCTTTGTGAAAAAGGATAAAGATTGTCTCTTCTGATGGATATAGGGCTAGATATCTTCCTTTTCTGTGCCAGTGCCTGATGTTAAGCAATGATGCTACGGATACTGAGGCTATCAGCAGATCTCACTGCAAATGTTAGACACGGGACAGAAATCTCTACTTTGGAACTATGATGGCTAGGAATAGATTTTTTTTTTTTTTAAATGAAGGTTTAGATTGAAACTAACTTCATGATATGATTCTGAAAGCTAAGACTGGAGGCATGTTGCTAGGCCTGAGTCAGTAAGAGCTAACTTCTGTAGTATCACTTTGGCAAGAAAGGTGCCCAATTACATGCTAAAATCATCATCAGAGACAGAGAGAAGGAACAAACAGAAAATCCCTGAAGGATAGGATACCTTTCTGAAAATGCTGGCTCTGGTTTGCTTCTGTTGTAGTGTATTCTCATACTGAAAAGAAAAAAAAAAATAGAGGAACAGCTCTCATGAGTAACTGTAAGACAGAGTCATTTAGCACAGGTAGCACAGCTAATTTCAGAGGTATCAAGCTGAACAATGTTCCTTTAACTGAGCTAGAACTATCAAACTAATTTTGTTGTGGGCTTTGTACCATCATATCCCAATTATTGAGCTATTTCTGAGGGATGCTTTTAAGTTACTGTCTGAGATACTTTGTGCAATTCTTCCACTGCACCAAGAAATGTTTGCCGGGTCAAGCAACACATACGTTTTCCTGTCAAACAAACAGATGCACCCATCTGCTCACCCTTTAAAGGCATACTCTGTCTGATCTTTACCTGACTAGTACTTGAGACCTTGAAACTTTTTGGAGATAAGGAGTTAAATAAGAAGTGAACTGTTATTTCACTGGGACCTCACAGCCAGACAGTCTGAACAGGCCTTCTGCTTCAGGTCACTTCTATTCTGCTCATGCCTGCATGGATAGAGTGCATCTCCGTCTGTCCTTGCCAAGGTGGAAGTAGCAGAATATTTCGCCCTACTTTCTAAGCTACAGACATAGAATTGCTATGTTTTTCTGGGGGACTCTCTAGCCACAGTATCTCTTTGCTGTGATAGGCGGGATCCTGACATAGCAACTGAACAGTGCATAGGACTATTTTTATAGATCCCATGTATAGATGATGCCTATATCTCCAATAATTTTATCTACCTGATGAGGGACAGTGAAAATGTAATAACACAAAAGCAATTTACATTTATGTAACATCTTTCAATCATGGAGCTGTAGAATTGTAGCACTACAAAGCAGTGTGAAGTTTCATTTACTCTGTCCCTGCCCAAAGACCACATTGAGTACACTTGCCATTCCTGGCAGGTGTCTTCTTCAAGAAGTCCACTGATACAACACAGAAATCTGTTGCATTTCCCTGTTTTGTATATCACTAGAACATTGTTTACTCACGTGTAGCTTTAGTCTCCTTTTCACCTTCACCTGAAGCTTGTTACCGTGTTGCACCTCAGTCTTCTCTGCTTTAGGCTGTACATGCCCTCTTCCGTCAGTCTTTCCTCATAGATCATATTTTCTGCACCTCTGATTGTTTTTGTTGCTCTTGTCAGGGCTTTCTGCAATTAGTCCACAGGTCTTTTTGGAGTGTAGTAGCCAAAACTAGAAGAAATACTTCTAAGTCCCTGTCATTGCTGAAAAGAAGTGACGGATTACTTTATGTATCCTATAGGCTACATTCCTGCTTACGCATTCATATCCTAATAAAATACATACAGCTTGTACAGATGAATCTACAGAATGTAATATGGAGCATTCATTAAATTATGCCACAGCTATGTGATGCATAACACCATTGCTGTTTTTGTTTTAAAGTTACGTTGTTAAACATCTTGCCCAGTTGCTACACAGTGAATCAATACCAGCAGCATCCTGAGAGTCTTGCTTCCTATTGCCTGAAGCTAGCCTTAAATCACCCTACAAATGCCAAGCCTGATCATTATTAATTTTGAGCAACCTTCAGTCATACAACTAGTTCTCCAGGAGTTAGTGGGATTCTTCACACAAAGAGGATGACTACCATGAAGCTGGCCAAAGGATTAGCCCGATTTAATTTTGAAGGAATATCAGCCTGTGTGAAAACTGAGGAAGAACAAATGCCAAAATAAACAGGGGTGGCAAATGATACAGCATGTTGTATATATTGTGCTGGTATCTCTACCTTATAACTGAAAATCAAAGATTGAACACGCAGTGTTTCACTGAGGCTTTCAAGGAGCTTGATAGTAGCACTACTCCCATTGGCTTTTTATGCAATTTGGGTCTCTAAGACAACGCAGAGGTCCCTGCCCTAACTGAAGGTTTGGTGGTTATTGATAAGACATTGGGAGAGAGCAGACATTAATTATCTGTGTTTATAATTTAAATTCTTTTTTTTTAAGCATTGCAGCATCTTGTCTAAAAATATGGATGCGGAATGATTGGAGTCTAGAGCCCCACAGAACTCGTCAGCAGATTCCATGGTAGGTATTCCCTTTGGAATCAATTAAAAACATCCTCTACGAATCTGTTTCATCTTATCCTCATTTAAAAGGAATACACAAACAGCATATTTAGGCAAAGGAAAAAAGGCTTTGACATCAATTACATCAAATTAGGTAAAGATTCTCTAAAAAATTGGTAAGCTTGACACCATGTGAACGTATTTAACTGAAACCTTGACTTGATATATTCAAAGTGTGTGCCATATATTCACTGTGTGCCATGAAAATAATTTTAATGGGTTTGCTGGTAAGCTTTTCACTGTTAACTGAAATCACTTCACCAGACCTACTCTTTATGCCATATTTAGAGGACACTACCAGCAAAATGTCTGATTCTGCAAGCACTTGAGCATTTCAGCCTCTTAATTTCTGTGACTAATGGAACTCAAAGGTTATTTGTTTGCTTCGATATTTACAGGCTCATATCTGTACAGACCGAGGTCATCAGGGCTGTTCTGGGCCTCGCCTACCAAGTTGTGATTGGTGCTGGAGTGCTAGCAATGAGGGAGACAATAGCAATACTTCACTACTTTTTGCTTGAGAGACTAGAAATGATTTTTCCCTTGCAAGCGGCATTTTCTTCCATTGGCTGGAAAATGGGCACAAAGGCCCATATTCTGGGACAATCAAGGAGTTGCCCTGGGAGCAGTCGGCTTCTGCTCAGGTCCCTGGGTACCCAGGAAGCAGCCTCAGCATGACCAGGGTGGGCTGAGGGGGCAGATCAGATGTTGCCTCATTGGTACTTTATCCTACACTATTGTCACTAAGGAACGGTGCTTATTGACAATTAGAGCAGCCTCCCTTACTGGCTTTAATTTCAAGGTAATGGCTCAAGTTCAGGGTGATGCCGCCCAAAGCATGTCTGTTTTCTGTAGAACTGTCCTGGCTTTATGGAGTTGAAATCTAGGCTCTCAGGGAAGTCTGCTTCAAAAGGAACAAAAGTTTATCATCTTTGTTAGGTAATTAGGCCATGGAGCATAGAATTGAATAGATTGTTCCCATAAATAAAGAATTGATATTAATGAGGAATGGATATTATGCCAAAAAAGATAAATGGAGAATTATATTGTAATGAAATTATGTACTGAAAGCAGTGTTGAAGCTCCAGGGTATTTGTCTCATCAGTACAATGCATTTAAATAATTGCTAACTTTACATACATTTGTGGAAAAATTAAAACAATATCATGACAAAATGCTTTTTAAGAAACAAAATGTAACCTAGGCCTGATAAATTCCACCCATTTATTAAATCAAGACTTATGATTAATATCAGGGTATATTTTAGGACTAGGAAAAAGTCCTTCAATGCAAAAACGCCAAAAAAGGCTTATTCTTAAAAAAGAAAAACAAAACCTTTCAAAGTTCTTGGAGTAGCTGTGCTTCCCCCTTGCCTCCCCTTTTCCTTTACTCAAGGGTCTGCTGAAGACATTCTTTACTGTCTACACCCAGGATTAAGAAAATGACCTGGAAAGCAGTGATGCAGAAGACTCTCTCATGGGGAAAAGTGCTAGAAGAATCTCTAAAGAGTTTTGAGACTTAAATACATGTGCCACAACGTATCAGCCAGTTTTGTCAAGATCTGGACCATTGATCCCAGCTCCAGACCTATGGGGATACTTTCAGTACTTCTGCCTACAGCCCAGGGCAGATCGTTGGTGATCGGATATATCTGTTTTACAGCTTCCACACTTGTGCATGCTGAGATTTCTACTTGACTCGCAGGTCTCACAAGTCTTATGGATGTATGAATGCAGAGAGTAGAGACTCATGGCAAACATAATTTACTGGCCAGTTAAAAGGAGAAACTGTTACTTCTTCTGAGAGTTGTGATAAAAGGCTTTCATATCTGGCAAAGTATAGAAACTAGTGTGACAGGACATTTCACAGAGCCACCACCGACCACAGCACGGAGTGGGGAACTGGGAGATAGGGGCCCTTGGTTAAATTTTATCAGTGATCCCAGGCAAATCACCTCACCTTCGTATGCTTCAGTCCTTAATCTATAACACGAAGAAAAGATACCAAATGCTTTTAAAACTGGTTTGGGATTGAGCAGTAAAAAGTAGCTGGCTATTAGAATCAGGAGACAGGAAGATATATGAAGTGATCTAATGTTTATAAGTATTATGCAACCCAGGAAATAGTGTTTGTGATTACAATACAAATTAATCTTTTGTTTATACCTTCCCATGCTGTGACGATCATTCAGATATTAAATATCAGACACTGTTCTCACACAACCAAATGTATAGCCACTGATTTTTTTGGTCAAAATAATTCCCTTTTTCATATTACTTTCCAACAATTATTATTATTTGCCTTGCTATTGAATGTCAGGAAAAAAGGCACTCGTGTTCAGTTCTGTACACAGAGTCAACAAAAACTGTGTGTGCACAACAAGGGAAATCAGACTACTGTACCTGTCTTGATTGCAGTTGTTGATGCAGATATTAAAAGTCATAAAATAGTGTAGGCACACCGTTCTTCCCATTGAGGTATTTCTCATGGCAAGTTTAACCTGTCTAAAGAGAGATGCCCATTTGAGATACTGTCTGAGGTGTCCAGGACAGCTATACGAGCCAGCAGATACAAATCATGATCTGCAGATACTTACACCTTTTTGGAGAAACAGCTGGAAACTGGGCAGTACACCCCAGTGTAAACTGCTTGCACATGTGAGCCTTAAAACCAAGATATTTTTAACTTTGAAAATATTTCTAGGAAGGACAACAAATACAATTCACATGTAACACTTGAAGTGAGAAAGCTACCTCCAATCCTTCAACAGTTCTTGTCATATATTTCTTCTGTAGAACAGAAACATACATCAATTAACTATCCCTGAAATATGGATCCAAATCAAGGTCTCACAAAATATGTTGTTAACAACACATACTGGTGGTATGTTTCCATTGCATCAATTGTTTTAATGATAAATAACCCTCACAAAATGGAATGGTTTGTTGACAGACAAAAGCACAATCTAACAACGGACTATTTAGACTTGCAAATGACAGAACACTTAATTATTCCAAAATAACATTTCCCCGTTAGATCATTAAATCCATCATCTTTCAGTTTATATGCATGAAACATTTATCATGTCTTCTACAAACAGGAGTCAGTCATCTAAATATAGATTTTTGGACCATCCATTTCATCATGGCATTTCATCGAAAGCCCGGGATTTCATTTATTTTCAGTTACAGAGATAAAGTGTTTGTAAACGATGTGATAAGACCATAAAGAAAAGTGAAGTGAAATTCAACTCCATACAAAGATGATAAATACAATACCTACTTTGAACACTGGGATTATTGTGAGAGAAAAATGAGATATCGGAAGTCAGCAGCTATGTTTAAGATAAGAACTTTTTTCTCCTGTGAATTTTTCATTAAAGTCAGGGGCCAATAAAGAATTATCTGAATGATTCAATTTTTTAAAATGGCCGTTACAGACATCAAACTAAACAAACCCAAACGGAGAACAACTGGAACTAAAAGGAAGCAAATTCTGTGGTACTCTACCTCTCATGTTGTGGAATTACTAAAGGGCTGATTTTCAGTTACTGAAAAAACCTGGGAACATTTCTGTTGCATTAAAATATGCTCTGGTCAGAAGACGTGTGATTTTCAAATGCTCATTCAAGACAACCAAGCCAGAATCCTTTTCTTTAAACAATATCTAATCTATGTGTTTCTGGGTGTTCCCAGCAGAAACCTGAGCTTTCCATTCAAAACCTTATTTGGGCAGTTTGCTTACACACTTTTGGGGCATTCATAAGAGCGTTTCATCTGTACCTCTGGGCATTTTGGCTTCTCCTTCGCATGAGTTCACTCTGGCAGGATTTATTCCTTCCCTCGTCCCCACCCCTTCACTCTTTCTATTTGGCAGAGTCGCAGCTTCTCTCCAAATCACTGCACCCAAGCCTATTTGAATGATTGTTTTTACTTTTGTAATGCAACGTAAATCATAACTATCATAATGAGAATGTGCTTGCATAATTCCTGTGGGACTTATTTTGCACAGACTGCAGAGTGGAGAACATTCTTATTTTATTTGCCAAGGTAACAAAATTAGTTCTTTTCTATGCTTTTTCTTACTGCAACTATACAGGAGATGAAATGTTTTTCCTGTTTCTACCTGTTTTTTTTTTATTTTCTTGATAAACAAGATCTAAAGAAAAGAACTAAATAAATAATGGATGTACAGAATGTTCTTGGCTTCTGTATATGCCTACAGGTGTCCTTTCATCACGTTCATTTGGCTGGCAAAGTGGGAAAGTGCTTGCAACCTGAGGGTTAGCTTGCATAACAAAAGAAATTCAAAATATGGCACAGAAAAGAAAGAAAACATTAGGTTTTGTATATAGTCTCTTTATAGTCTTTATAGTCTTTTTGGGGGGCCATCTAGAGATTAAACACATATCTCTATTATACCCAAAAATATATAAAAATAATGTTAGGGTTACAGAATGGTTGAGGCTGGAAGGGACCTCTGGAGGTCATCTTTACCAACCCTTTTAACAGAAGCAAGGATTTAAAAGTGAGGAAATACTAGATTTCAAGTAGTCTATATAACCTTAATTTGTCCTTCCCCTGAGTATGCATTTAAACAGAGCTTTGATACATGTGTTAAATTTATTTTTTCTATTTGGCCCTCATATTATTTAATGTACTGGATTCAGAGAGCTCACAGAAGAGGAATTAGATGTTGATGGTTTTTTAAGCTGACTCAATTCCCTTTGTGATGTCTCTAAGCCTTTTGTTTTTAATATACACTACTCAAACCTTTATCACCAACAAAATCATTACACTTCCTCCTGTGTGTTTATATCATGATCAGAGAGTGAGAGCCCATTGAGATACTTTGGCTTCTAGTTCTTATTTTCAGTACTTACAAAAGTGTAGATTTCTACCTCGCTCCCTCACACTGGGCTTCTTGAAAGAACAATGTTAATTCAAGCACTTCCTCACTTTTGAATCCTTCAGAAGTTAATGACCCTTCTGTATGTTTACTGCTCATCCTTTTTACTATGCATTTCCTTAAACTTGTTTGTAAAGGACCCTGTGAGCAATATCCAATCTACCCAGAGAGTTTAGCAAAGTTCAGGTCAAAGCAGTCGGCTGCTGTAGTCATACAGACTAATCAGGGCAGCCCCCAGCTGTCTTTGGACATGTTCTCTTTAAAACCCTAAGCATTTGATATCTTATGGGTTCACTGTGAGATGAAGAGATGTTTTGAGAATAGACTTAAGCACACTGATGCATGATGCAGGTGCTTCCCGATCCTTGTTGCAAGTGCTTCTGTCCTCATTGCTGTAACTAAAATCATCTACATTGTCCTTGAGAAGAGCTGAACTATAATACTACTGATTAGATGGCTCTATAGGGCTATCATGCCTGATTTATGCAATGTGTATGAATGACACTGTGAGCAGCCTCGGACTATGTGTTTTTATATATATATGTATATATGTGGGTATTATCCACAGAGAAGTCAAATATACACTGTGCCCAAAATGTCATAGTTGTATGAGAAGACAGCATGCTTACTGCAAACAGAGTATTTGGAGAATTTACATTTTAACAGAACATGAGCATGTGAGAATTTAGTTTTTAGGAGATTACAGCTGGATCAGATTTCCACAGGAGTGACAGAAGATAAGTCTTGACATCAAAGCAATTTCCTTATGGAGTTTCAAACTTTAGCTCCAAAGCTCAGATATGCTAGAGCCTCTCAACATGATGGTTGCGAGAGTTCTTAACATGGCTAAACGGCTATATTTTTACTAACTATGTTCTTGGAATTATCTGAGCCATTTTAGTGTAAACTTTCCAAACCAATTCAGTTAGAGACAGACAGCCACCATGGAAAATTTAAGCTGTAACACTTAAATTTTGGCAAACTGTATAAGTAATTGAAAGTAAGTTCTGATAAATGAGCATTAGCCAATCTTATCTAAAAGCATTACTTCTCCTATTATGTATACACATATATGAATAACTAATACGTTTACTCCTGCTACACATGTACATACACATTATATATGCATATGTATAACAGGGAATTAGTGTAGTAGTTTTTAATGCAGCTGGCAATCAGAAAGACGGGGCTTTATGTGGAGCAGTAGCTTGTACTCTTTAGGCAGAATCCTGAGGTTAAACACTAACTTCCAAAGTCTCCAAATTTTTCACATAAATTTAGAGTTCATGAAAAGTGTCAGCCCGATGCTTGTTAAGAAAGAAGTCCTTTGTTTGGGTACGGCACAGGGTGGCACAGAGAGCAGCATCCCAAGCTTCCTATGTGGCTCTATCAGATGTCTCATCCCTGACCTGGAATAAGGGGGAGGTGAAAGGTTAGTCCATTCTTCATGCTCATTCAATACTTTGCTTCTCTGTTGAATGCCAAAAGAGTATCAATTACTGCCAGTTGTGTGTTGCTTTTTGTAATGTGGACTCTTGTCCATTAAGAATTGGACTGAGGCCATAAAACCATCTCATTGAGCCTATTGGAAAGTCATCTTGATGGCGATGGCTCTTCCATCATTTCCACAATTGTTGGATTTGAAACAGGTACCTGGATTTAATGTACTTCATTACTTGAGTCATACAGCTTCCCAACTTTTCATTTGTGTTTGGAGAGGAGATGTCAGGGCAGGAACTCTCTCTACTAATACTGATAAAATAGAAAGGTAATTACAACCTTTCAGTACAGCCAGGATGCCTGGTAAATCTGTACTTTTCTAGTCAGGACCTTGTTGCGAGAAAGGTCACGAAACATTATTCAGATAAAATTGCTCTAGTCAGACAGTGTATGCACATTCTTAATACTCCCTGCAACAATCTAATTTATGGGATACTGCAGTGAGCAACAGGCTGCGATGGTGCTAGTGTAACAGTATCTTAGCAGCAAATAAACACAGTGCGAGAAACTCTGCCTTTTAAAAACAATGTAAAAGAAAGACATTCAATCCCTTGGGCAATTTCGTTTCAAAGCATTTGCATTCTACAATACAAGAGAGATTCTCAGTGCATCACATGGGGGATATGGACAAATGCCATCTATAAGTTAATTAGTTTTGCACATGCTTTTCACAGACAACATTTCAAACACTTTGCCCTTACTATCATTACTTTTTGGTCTGTGTGCATGAAATTTGTCCTAAAAATGCAGAATTGCATTTATAAATTATGGCTTTATCTAAGCAAGAATGCTGTAATGATTTAGCTCCAGCCATTTTCTAACTGGATATAGTTACACTTTTGCAAAAAGCTATCACGGGTATCCTAGAGCCCAGGATGAGTCTTTCCAAGCGCAGACTTTCTGCAGCAATTCCTCTGCAACTCGGCGTTCTTCCCCATGACCCATATTTCAGACCTGCCCTTCTCAGCTCTCTCACGTGCATATAGAGCGGTACTGGGATTTCACAAGCTCTCCCTTCTAACTCTTTGCCTCGGGAGCAAGAGGAGCAGGAACAGTGATAGGTAATTCAGAAAGGAGTGGCTGGTACTAACAAAGAAAATTCTCTCTGCCAACACAAAGACTCCACCCCGGTGTGCTGCTGAAGATGGGGAGCTCTGCCGGGGAAGTATTGCTATGTGCTTGCCCTGTTTCTGTACTCTTTTATATGCAATGGTTATAGGACACTGTCAGAGCCAGGGAGCCTTTCGTTTTGACTCTGCTCAGCTGGTTTTGGTATTCTTACTGCTGGGTTACTGCACTGATGATGCCGGCAGCAAATGTTGAGCCCCTTTGTAAGCACAAGCCCAGTTTGTGGTTAATGCACAGCACACCATGAGAGGCTGAAATTTAGGCCCACTAATTAACGAGGGCCTCAAATCGCAGGGCTCAAATCTGTATCCAAACTCCTCTGGAGTTTCAAGTTATTCAGGTCTATGGTTTTGGCTCTGGCTCATCTGTCCTAAAAACAAAGTGAAGTTGACAAATGTCTCTCTTAGGCAGCTGCCCCGAAGGACTGAATATCATTACAAAAAAGACATTAAAATACAAAAGRCCTTAGTAATTTGTGTAGGGTCTAGTTTCCAGTAATGCTATAAGAAGCCTGCCAGCATTTTGGTGAAAAGAGCCTGCAGTACAAATCTTATTAACCAAACTGAATGAGGAACAAAACAGCCTCGTTCTGCACTCCCACTGAAGTCAATGGCAGAACTCCCACTGGCCGTGGCGGTGCATGATCCAGCCTCTGCAGTATGGAATATGAGCACTTTCCATTAATTACCTGGTCAATTAGTTACCAAGGGCTTTTCATTCAAGAAAGTAACCCTGTTTAGCACACCATTTTATGCACCATATTTAAGAGTTTAATATGATCTCAAACACAAATAGATTTAAACCTCCTGTTTTTCCTGAACATGAACTTCTATGAATAGCAGTAAAAAGTGTAATGAATTTAAAGCATAGTACAAACCAGGACCTGATCATCTGCATAAAAGACTAACCATGCTGTATTCCAAAGTGAAAATTATAGAACACTTTCTATTTAGCACTAGGTCTTCATAAGGACATGATGAAGCAAGTTTTACTCCTCTCTCAAAAGATAGTAGTTACCTTGCATGTAGTGCTCACTAACTGCTGGATTCACTAAGATATTTAGGAGCCAAAACCTTTCTAGCCTCAGTGAACCTGTGTGTAATAAGAGCATCCACACAGAAGGTGAGAGAGATGTATCCGGTGTGCTCTAAATTCATGACCTGTCTTACCATTAGAAACATGATAGAGCAGCATTACTGTTCATTTCACTGTTGATCAAAGGCTGCAGGTAAGTACCAATTCACTGCTGTCATGAGAGTGCACCATGGGCTACGGACAAAGCTGGAGAGAACTCATTTTTCCCTAGGCTTCTCATAGATCATACTCATTAAAAAAAAACCATCATAATTTATATTTTGACATTAATGAATTAATTAAAAGAACATCCTGTACTGGATTCTGAGTTATTTTCATTTTTAAAATGTAATCTATGCTATGCTGATGATTAATTTTTATTTATTTTGCTCTTTTTTAGTTCAGTGATCTTATAAAAGCTTTTAATTCTCTCCTGTCTTCCTCCACTGCCAACATAGCTCAGTATAACCCAGACTTCTTAGCAAACATTGCTACACATGCCAGTATTCTGTCTAATTTTAACTAAACATTCAATAATGCTAAGCTATTTTAGTACCTTGGGCCCACATTCTCAAAGGTATTTAAGCACAGAACTCCTGTGAGGATCTTGGCTTTGTTGCTTTCTAGAAATGCTAGAATTCCCATACGTGCTAACATGGCAATGGTAAATGAACAAGTAATACTGCTGCTGTATTTACATAAACTATTATAAATTACATTCTTTCAGTGTAGAACATGATTATTAATCATCCCATTCAGTTCTGTGTTATATGCAACTAAATAAGGAACACAGTGGACCCTTTGTAATTACTTACCCTAACTTGAGTTTTAAAGCCAAACACATTGTGACCTTATACTGATTTTGGGTTTATTAAACAGACTCCTCTATTATATAAAAGAAAAGAGAAGAAAATGTTTACATAAGATTTTTGACATTTATTAACCCCACCGAAATCTCTCTCATACTGTAGTCAATAAAATGTGCAGTATGTACATATGGGTATAGTAATTAGCACGTATGACAGAGTCACAAATGACCTCTTTCTGTCAACACAGAAGAGGCCGTGAGAAGGGTAAATCAAGATTATTCTCTACTCATGTGGAATCTAAATAATTCAAAAATAGTCTGCTGTTCTTAAATGCCTCAAATTATTAAAAGCACTGCAATATTCAGGTCTATCCTCATGATTGTTTGTGCATTAAATTATTACCACCCAAAGTCCTCAAATTGATGACCCAGCTCTCCCCTTCCACTGCCTGCTCCCCAAATCTGTTGCATTGCCTAATTTTTTCTTGCTTAATTAACACTGGCACTAAATTTAGAATTGTCACAGTCTGAAAGGACAATTTATGATCTATGCATTCCTGTATTAGCACTAATGGAAATAGTGCTTGGGGAAATATTAATCTAAATTTGAACATTAGTTTGGGGTCATATTTTTCTCCATCCTGCCTGGTATATTTGCAAGCAGATGATGTGCCCATACAGATAATAGACTTCAGATAACAGAATTTTAGCCACAGGAACTCTAAAACATTGGTTTGCATACAGAAATATAATGCTTTGACTGGGTTAGTCAGGGGTATTTACAGCACTGCCTGCCAGGGGAATGCAGAAAGTTGCACTGTCCTAGAAAGAAAAGCTGAGGCTTTTGGTGTTACACTTTCTGGAGGGGTACAGTACAGCTTCATAAACGGTTTTAACAGTTAAAACAGAGAAACCCGTACCTGCTCTGCTACAGGGCTAGTTGAGATAGGAAGCAAGAGACTGCAATCCCTCTGCTTCGCACTGCAAGCACCCAGCTGCAGGAGGTGAGAGATGCTGCTTCTGTGTTCCTCCCACACTGCCTCCCTGAACACTGCTCTTGTGTAGTCTGACCCATAAAACCCATTTCTTGAGAATCTGGCCCTGCGTCTTGAACTATCTTGAGAGAATCAAGCCTTCTGAGGTTCAGCATCTAATAAACTCTGCCCCTAGGCAAGGAAGTGAATGGCCATTTCATCTTTTCTGCAGCTGCCCAGCGAATGTATGCAGAGCAGCACAAGGAGGGGGAGACAAACATGACAGGTAAATGATGATACAGAGAGAAGAGGGTTCATGCTCTTAAAATACTGGACCTAATGAGGAGCTGGAAGATGGCTGTAGGCCTAAGAAGAAAGGGCCATGCAAATAGTAAGGGAGATTTGGATGGGTGAGAGTCCTGGAAAATAAGAGTCATACAAGTGTCTTGAGACAAAGGAAGAGGGTGGATGGGGGGGAGAATGTGATGGAGAGGTAAAATCCTGAAAGCAGATTTAGAAATAGTGATATTACCGAGGAACCAATAGGAGAAGCAGTGAGCAGAAGATTAGAAGTGAGGTGGACTGAGAAAGACTGTGCACAATGCAGAGAGAAGCTGCTAAGGGAGGTACAAAGAGGTTCCAGACAGGGAAATGCAGGGAACACCACCAAGGATCGTATCTTGGGGGACTTCCTGTGAGGCACAGAAGATATAAATCTGCGGTTTCTTCTGATTTTTTTTTTTTTTTTTTTGTTATTTCCTCTGACACCAGATTAGTTTCATGACACATAACTGAGGATTTCAACACCTTTCCATGAAAGGCATCCCAATGATTGAAGGAAAAAGCTTTCAGAAAATGTAGAAAGTCTCCTGGTCTCCTACTAGTGGTTCAAATGTTCTCTCAGGAAGCATTTTTCATCTTAGAATAAAAGCTGTGTTTTGAGTCTTGTCAAAATGGTAGGAGGGCATCTAAGGTGTTAGCCTGTTTAGTTACCAGTGGACAACAGTTCTCATATAGACTACATGCAACTCAGTGTGGCTGGCAARTCCACTCAAAAAAAATTAGAAGAGAGAGGTGTCTCAGATATCTCCGAGGTAAATTCGACTTATTCTTCCAGAGAGCGATGTTTTGAAATCTATGTGGAGATCATTAGCACAGCCTCTCACATAGAGGTTACTTGGACTGCAACAGCCAAGTAGATAAAAATAGTCTTCCTTAATACAAATTCAGAGAAGTAATAAAAGTCCATTTCCCATTACAGTAAGAAAACCCACTAATAGTCTTCTATCACTAGACTACTCCTTTTTTATGCATTTTTGATCATTACTTATTATTCATGGAAAACATGTTCATGCTAAAAAAACCCCATTATCATCTGCTTCAATGGCCTGTGGTCAAATGTATTTAAAACAACAGTAATAATATATAATATCCCCTCTTTTTTTGCCCTGAAAAGTAAACTTAGGCAGTGTTCCAAACTATTTCAGGTAATTTTGCCTTAAGAAAAAGCAATGTTCATTGACTACTGTGTGCTAAACCTTTTAAAACCTCTCATTTGGGGGATGCCACTGTTTCTCATCTTGCTGTGCCTGAGATAATACAACTTCATACTCCTTTGGTTTTCTCAGTCTGAAAAAAGTTTTTTAATATTTCTTATGAATTTTTGATTCTGCATCTCAATCATCTAGTAGCTGAATAGCCAGAAGTTTGAAAGATTCCAACTATTATTCACCATGACTAATTTTTTTAAAAAAGAGCTTTATGCCACATATGAGTGACTCCTTATCTGCAGTTTGCAGGAAAAAAATGTACAGGGAAATAAACATAGTGATCTGTTAAATTATGGATAAAGAATGCACTGTTTTATGGCTATTTATAAAAATAATGAGCAAAGCATCAAAGAAACTTTGTTTTCAAATTCTAATGAAGAAGACAGATTATTTCCTCCAGTTTTCCCGTATCACAATACACACAGAAAGAGGGAAAATTTCTGAGGACAAAGAAAGCAAACCTGTAAGTGCATGGTTTTTCAAGAACTTCTCCACAAATTGACCCAGGAATTGCTAGAAATATTTGGATTTGCGTATGGAAATCAGCCAAGCATGGGATAGTAAGAATATAAATCATGCACAGAGAGGGAAAGGCTCTTCTGAAAATGTTTTTATGGTATGAAGGCAAATAGTGATCTGCATATAAAGTATAAACTAAACAAAAACACTAGGTTCAATTTTTGGCTGCTTTTATCTGCTCAGCAAAAAGCACAGGTAAAGCCAGCTTGAATTATTCTTGGAAGATTTATGGTTATATTTTGCACTGATTTTTTCTTTTATTATTCCACTGGAGATGGATTTCTGCTTGGAAAGGGGTCTCCACGTGTCCATCTCAGTTTATTTTATAATTTCTTTTATGGTAGTTACTGTATCACCTCTAAGTTTATGGAATTAACAGGTGTTTGTGGACTAAAAGGCAGATAGTAGAAGTCCATACAAACAGTATTTGGAAGCAAGGTGATCCTCACCCAAATGGATGTCACGTTGTGCACTAGTCTTACGACAACATTTTCACACTGCCTGCAGATCCTGACTGTAGATGCAGTGGCTCAATCTGGATACATGCAGGACTGAAATAATGCTGGCTGAAAGGGGTGGATGATTTGGATAAGGAGCCAAAAGACAGTATGTGCCTCAGTTCATTAAATGACTGAGTTTCTCTTACACATTAGTCCCAGATACTTTGGATGGTCAATGGAGGGGAAAAACCCCCACTCCTCTATCTCATCTTGCTACAGGTGGGAATCAGTGGCTTCTTCCCAGGTTAAAATTTAGCCTTGGCTATGCATGTAATCAGCATCTCCATTTGTTGTTGGTGAAATTTCCTGTATCTAGGACAGCGCATGAAAACACTTCAGAGACTTTATTCAGTTTATTGCTACCATAGGCTACAAAGAGCACATTGCTGCAGCCTCAGCACTGCTCAGCGTTTCCCTCCCTTGGCCCTGATCCCTGAAGCTGCTGACAACTCTGGTCGCTGCTATCTCAGAGACTCTCTGCCTGTCCATAGTCCATGACATCCGTGGGGACCCTGTAGCTTTACAGACGTTATCCAAGGAATGTCTGGCAAGTGATCATACAGGGTTTTCTTAATGTGTATGCTGCCTGGTTTGGATAGTCACAACCGATCTTGTAGTATTGCTTTCTTTCCTTGACTGGACCGCCTACAAGCTAACCTTGGACAAGCAAGCACCACAGCCATTTGCACATCTGACCTGAAGTCTGGCCTCTGTGAACACTCAGCAAAGCTCGATCCCTAAAGCAATTAGGGAAAGTGAAAGGATACCTGAAGGGAGCCCATTAATAAAACTGCAACATTTTTTTTTTTTTTTTTTTTTGGCACTGTTACCTGCAGTCTTGATGCTTTTGGCATAAAAGAGATCCAAGAAGTGAGGTTTTTCCCTTACAGCACAGGCAACCAGGTGGTTTCCCCAAGGCTCAGCATCAGTTGTGAAAGGGGCTGGCAGTGAATGCCAGTCTGATGGGGATAAGGGGCAGATGATTTCAGCCAATGCAACTGTGGCACACTAACGTGATTGCCAGAGAACTGAGAGCATTGGTAGATTCATTGCTCATATGGCAAAATACACTGTTAAAAGATTCCAGCAATATTTAGAGTAGGAAGTTTATTTTTCCCAGAATTGCTTTTGTTTTTTTATTTCATTATTCTTATAATTTTTCTTCTGTTTCCTTTCAACATGATTGTTTTTCAAATCCTAAACAAAAGAGTAAGACAAATTATTCTGCAGCAGTATACGAGTTGGCATAGAGTAACAGAAGGAGCCATTATGATCTGTCAGACAACTACTTATTTAGGGACTTTTGAAACCACTGATAATTGACTTAGTAGAATAAAACAGCTTCTCTGGAACTGATGGAGCCTATTGTTTAAGTACTTACCACATTTGCTGCAAGTAATTTAAAAAATGTTATTGACCCTGGTTAAACTATTACAGACATAAAGGAATGGTGAAAGTGTGAGGTGCAATGGTGCTATTTAATACAGTTTTACTAAACTGACTGCATAAATACAGATTTGAAGACTAAGGTGGGGTAGGATAGGGAGAGTTGGTCACAAATCTAAACCCCCGTGGCAAACACCGTTGGTAACAGAGGCAGCTGGAGACTGGAAAAAACAGATTATAATATGCAAGGCACTCGGCTGTGTCAGCCTGACAGCCTCTCTGTCTGCTCCACAGGACTCCCGTGAAGGTTGCTATGGGCTCAGATCCATGTGTCCCTGATGCATATTCAATACCAGACCGCATCTCACTCTCCAGAACAGGGTAAGTTGTGCAGACATACAAGACTGACACATGCACACAAGCAGCCACATCAGCTGGAGCAGGGAACAGGATGCCTAGTGATATCCAGGGACCTAAGGGACTCAGTCCCCTAGGTCCCTGGGAAGCACAGAAATCCTGAGAAGGCATTTGTAAATCTAAATCTTAAAATCTGGGCACCTTGTCAAACTGTGCTGAACAGTCTGATGGCAGTTGTTGCTGTTCATGGAGACAGATGTGGTCTTGCTTTAATACAGCTACAGCATGGCTGTTGCATTAAGGAGCTCAGAGGCTCCTCATCTCTAGTTCTATGGTTAGGACACCCTTCTGAGAGGTGAGAAATAGGAGTCTGAATAACCTCCATCTGAGAAAGGCACTGAACAAAGTCTCCTACATCCCGTGCTCCAGTCTCTGAGAATTCAGATGCAGAAGGTTGTATCCCTAGTGGGAACTGCCTGTGCTTTGTATTAGAGAGAAAGAGAGGATCAGTTCCTGGTCAGAGTCCATTGCTTTGCCTCCTTGGCAAGGGGAATGCAGATAAGGACTGGCTGGCATACCCTTTTCCAGGTTTTCCCAGGCAGGATGAAGTACACAAGCCCAGCAGGTCCTGGCAGCAGCTGATCTATGTGATTTATGCTCATGTGCTCCCACAACTAGTCTGTACATTTGCAAGAAGTGTCGTGCTATCTGGATGGGCCGTTCTGACTATGCATGTGCCACCCTCTTGATCTCCACACGTGCTGTGGACATATAGCCAGGATTTCTATACTGCTCTGCTGCTGCTCTGACTTGATTGACAGTTGGACATTGGGAAATCTTGTTTCTAATCTGATTGTGTGCACAGTCCTCAAATTCCACTTGAGCAAAATTTCTAGCTGGAAAGGAAGGATATATGTGGGTTTGAACAGTTCCTGTATCTGCCAAAATGTAGATTAAAAAACCTCAAAAAACGCTAACAAAATATTTGAAGAATTGTAACTTTTTCCTTGCAAAACCTTTGTGACTATTGAAATGGTGAAATATTTTAGAAAGATAACTTAGCACACTGTGGCAATTTCAAGTTCCAGTGCTAATACAGACACCTTCTTACCTGAAGTATGGAAATGTTCATGGAGATGCACATGCTTGTTGAAGATGCTGAGACCCATCTATCTTTTTCAAGTTAATATCATGGCATTGGGAATAGAAATGAAGAATTTATGAGGTCTGAATTTGCCTTTACTGTGCTTGTATAAATCTGACTCACTTTGCTAGTTTCAGTGGAATTACTCCAGATTTACACTGATAGAAGAAGAGAATTTACCTTACTTAGATTTCTACCCACACAAAACAAAATAAATGCCAGTCTCGAGCTCTGGATGCCCTTGACTGTCTTTAAAGAACATTAAATAAAACTGACTGGCTCCAGCAATTATCTCCAGATCATGATACCTCAGTTGCAACATAAATATAAAAAAAATTTAATTAGTCCCACCAACAAAATCGCTAACTTTGTTGCTCGCTAAAAGTGAAATAGCTCTCCTCTGACAATGTCAGTGTTATGGGTTAAGCCTTGGATTCTTGATGTAATGAAAGCAATATTTATGGGAGAGGCCATCTATCAGCTAAAGACAATAAAGGCCATGACTAAATTCATAGGCTATCTGAGACAGATAAAACAATAGTGTTATTATGAGCATCTTGGCAGCACTGTACAGTTATATTGTGCTGACACTCTACAGATATATTTACCTACATGGAAGTAAATATACATCTATATCTTAAAATTGGATGTAAAGCAGAACACAGAGGTATTAAGAACATGAAGCTTGAAGACAGGGTGCTTTTTTTGACTGCCTTTTCCCATGGGGAAATCTGTGGAAAGGGATAAGAAGAACTGTTCCACTGGGAAAGCAGGTCACACCCCTATTTTTGGGGAACAATCTGAGTGATCCACCTCAATTCTTTTGGAAACAAACTCATCTGACAGGCAATCTATGCTATAGTAAGCACCAATCACTGACCATCAAGCATAACCAACCTTCTTCAAAGCAACTCCAGGATTCCCTCAGGACGTCAATACCTCCACCTTTGTTAAGGGATGATCAAATGTGTAAGGCAGTGGATTACAGGGACACTGTATTACATTATCCATCTGTATTACATTTATATCACAAAGCTTACAAGCCACCAGTGTACTTTCTTTTGGACCTGTTGTTTGCAGACTAAACTCCAGCCCAAACCAGCTTTGTGGGCACCTTTCTGGAAAGTGGGCTTTCCCTGTAGGAGGCAAAAAGCCATGTTCAGAAGAGCCATTCACATGCAGCTCTCAGGGCATGGTCCTGCCAGCTCTCACTACAGGTTTTTATAATGACCTTTGCTTTTCTGAGATGCTGTTTTCTCTTCTCACTGTTCTTGTGGTTACCCAGGAATGTCAATATGTTCTCATGCTGAAATTGCAACAACTGTGTAAGAGCTGTTTCAAATAAAGGAGTGAAAATGAAACAGGAGGAAGAAGGTAAGAGAGGGAAAAAAGGAAAGATAATAATAAAATTAAAAGGACAACATTTCTTTTTTTCATGCCTTTGCTTTTTTTGGTTTGTTCGTTTGTTTGTTTGTTTGTTGTATTTTCCTGGAAGGAATGGTCACTTAAAGAAGAACTTGGTATAGAATTGGTGAATAATATTGAAAATCCATCAACCTCTAGTGACATACCAGATACATTTTAGTCCATTTTAAGCCATAAATGATTTGATCTGGAATTGAATAATGGGTATTCCTTACGGAATCATCCTCAGATCAAACAGAATTCAGTTGTAAATAAAATAGTGAAAGAACATCGCATGAGGTTTATAGGTAGCATAACTTTCTCTCTGTCTTGTTTTCTTGCTTTTGTCATTAAATACAACCTTTGCCTACTATTTTCAGCTAAGTCTTAATAACAAGTATTGGGTTTTACTGTTTATTTACAGGACAAGTGTATGTAAATTTATTTAAATCTTTATGCAAATTAAACTCAACCCTTAGGCTGTCAGAGTTGCAAATGTTGTATTTTGCAGCACAAAAGGCTAAGCACCCCTGGCCGAGACTGAATTTTTATAGATGTGTATTGAGGGGATACTAGCATTATCTTAAGTGGTGGCACTCTAATGTTGCTCATGACTATTTCTTAGTATTAATTAGGGAGGGACAAATTAGTTTGGAAAAATCACAAGTGTAAATTGAAGTAGAAATTTTAACCTCCAGCTTCTATAACTGCCCCAGTAAGAATCATTTTCTGACTCTACCTCCCACAATTGACTTACCCTCCACCCCAGACCTTTCTCTTGGTATTTGACCCCTCTGTTGAAGGGCCTTAGCCAAAAAGGGAATCAGCTCTTGGCTGGCTGCTGATGTCCAATGTCATATGCACTAAGTGATCTAGGGCAAAAAATATACAGGTTCAACTTTATTATGCAGTCTTTGCAGCATCTGTTAGTGTTACACAGACAGTTTGGTGGGACAAAAATAAGAAGCTCAGTGGAGTTTGTCTGAAGGAGAAGCCTTAAAAGAGGGTAGTAAGGGACTGGAAGAACCTACATGAGTCAGCCAAAATGCTTATTGAATTCAGAATTCCACTAATAGACACAGCTGGATGCAAGGTCAAAGACAAAGTCAAAGATATGACAAAAGGACATAGATTAGTGCTCAAAGGCAGAGTAGAGAGTCTTTGTGAAACGAGGACAATCTCCCTTGAGAGAGATGTGTGACAGAAGAGAACAGGTAGTAGAAGAACCAGAAAAAAACTGGGACGCTCTCAGGTAATCTTATGGTTCCTGCAAAACAAAATTGCTCAACCTTTTGAAGTTTTCATCCCTAAAAATGATATGAATAATAACCACGATAATCTGAAATGGAAAAAACTACCTCTCAGTAGGCACTAATTAAAAAGCAGTATATTATTTGCTGCCTGCTAACTATTGCCAGACATATAGGGAATCTATTAATCAGAGAATCCATTATACCTGTTAGTTATATTAATTCTGCAGTTTTATCACATGTGAACTATCAGGCTATAAATTATACAGAATACTATAAAAAACTGATTATTTAAGTAGGCTTAGATGAATGGGAAAATTAGGAATGAGTAAGGTCCCACCCTCTTAAAGCTAAAACAATCATGTGACATTAGAAGTGGCTTGACCCTTAAATTCCAGCTCAGAGATTTGAGTTTTGTTAATGAGATTTTAAGGCCACCTACTGTTAATTAATTTCCATAAATGTATTAAAACCTTGTTTAAAGGTACTCCATTCATACCTGAAGACATAAAGAATAAACCTGTTGCTGGTGTGTTCTCTACTCAGGTAAAAACCCTAAAGGATCTCCTTTCTCTTGAAGAAATTGTATGTATTCAACTTCCACATGTGAGAGAGAGTTTCACCCCACCTCCTAAATTTCTAAGTAATGTGGACGTTTTAAAAAAGGCAACTAAGGGGAATGTTTTAAAAGGCAGTTAATTTAAAAATAAGGGAGAAAACTAGAATAAAGGAAAAATAAAGTACAAGCATACGAGTAAATTTTGGAATGTGTCTCAGAACCAAAAAGCGGAAATGGTGTCCAGGAAAGAAGGCTAGAAAGGACCATAATCCTTGACAAGTTAAAACCAAAATAATAAAAAACATGCCAAAAAGATTTGGAGAAACTAATCTGTAGTGATACAGAAGCTGCTGCTTATTCAAACCTAACAGAATAAGAAAGCTAGTCTAGTTCCAAGATATGATTAAGAAATAATAGGAAAATTTTTGTAATATATAGATTAATGATTGCAGAAAGGCTGACTGAATCATTCCCATATCACAGTCATTCTTTAAAGGGAATGAGCCTGCGGAAATGTTTCAGACTGATGCGTCAATGAAAGAGTTTTAAAATGAGTTTATACACTTAAGAATAACAAATCACTAGAACTTAGTAGCATTGTCTCTAGAATTCTAAAAAAAAGTAAATATAAAATTGTTGAACTGCTAATTGACACTTGTGATTATTGTTTACATCTGTCTTATTGTCAGAGGAAAGCAGATGGGAAACATGGCATCAGACTTTGAAGAAAAGCTCCACTCATGATCCTGGAAAATATGAATTAGTAAATCCGATTTCCACAAAACAGTAGGAATGAAAAAACTTGATAATGAATAAATTTAGTAATGCAGTGAGTAATATGACATATTTGGGAATAGGCTTTGATGAAAGCCATAGTTTTATTATAGTTGAGAAAAGAATAAATGAACATGTGGATATGGCTGATCCAAAGGATATAATGTGTGCGGATTTTCAAAAAGCATTTGACAAAATCTCTTTTAAAGAATCTAAGCACTCATGGGATAACAAAGGAATTTTTCTTATGGATTAATGGGTGATCAAAGAAGGTTAGAAACAAATGACATGTTTATACAGCAGAGAAATGGAGAAGGGTTAGGTATCCAAAAATATGCAAAATCTTTTTAAGATTAGTACTGGGGCATATGTAACTTCAGCATAATCTGGATCTGAAAATGAGAATTAAAGTGTTGTCAGTCACTGTTAAGTCTCTACGTCGTATAGACATTTTTGGCATAGTCTGTTTTGAAGTTGACTCTGAAGAGCTACAAAAGGATCTCAGTCATGAACGACTAGAGAATACCTTAACATCTCAATATAAAATTCAATGTCAGTGAAAACAGGGAAGTGTGCACAAAAAAGTCAGTTTTGCTCCAGGTACAAAGTAATGGGTTATAAACATAGTTTTATGACATATAATAGTTGTACATAGTTTTCTGAATGCATCAACCTAATACTCAATGATAATGAAGAAGGTAAATAGAAGATTGAGCAAAACAAGGTTTGTAGAAAAAAGTTTCTCTCTAAGTTGACCAATTTACATAATTTTTTAAAAAGGAGTAAAGCTGTCAAGAACACTTCAGGTCACCTACCCAAAAGCTGGAAAAGTATCCTGCTTATTTAAAGAAATAAGGTATAGCAGAACAGAAGCTGATTATTAGTTAATAATATAATTACATGTGTACATAATTCCATAATGACAGAAATGTACGTATTGAACTGAGATATGTATGCCCTTGCTTTTGAAAAATTTCTTCCACCCAGTCATTCCTCGGCTTGAAGATGTGTACTTTCTAATATGCACTAAGGTTCTCTATCTGTTTTCCAGTGTTTCTCCAAGTTCCGGCTGAAGACGGTCAGCACGTGAGTGTCTCTAGTCTGTGACTCCCACCTCTGGAATGGGATGCCTGGAAACGCTCCTCACTGTCTTACAGCTGGCACAAAGCTGAGCGCTGGTCCTTGGATAGTCAAGACTTTCACCCCCACATCTCCTTTCTGCTGGTGCTCCACCTAGAAATATTTGTTCTAAAGACAACTGACAACACAATTATAATTTTAAATCCCTTTGTTTTCTGTAACAAGCAATCCTTCATACCATCAGGGCCCTAAGGACACCCACGGGCCTTAGTGTCTTCTCCCCCGGCCCCACCTCAGCCCAGCCCAGGCATCAGTCCCTGCCCCAGCCATGAGATGCCACCTTAAGCCTTGCCACAGCTGTGCCCTGCCTGGCCTCCCGCCCTGGGGACCCCCCACGGGCCAATGTCCTGCCCAGCCTTGGCCATCCCCATCCCCTGGGAGGCTGTCCTGCTCCCTGGCTGGGCTTCTGGGATGGGCCCCAGCTGCTACATCCTTCCCTGCCTGCCCCGGGGGACACCTGCAGCCCCCGGCCCCTCTCCAGGTGGGCCACAACTTCCTGACACCTACATTTACTTCCTCAACCATGTATACGAAACAAAGAGTCAGAGAAAATGTGGTTGATGTTACTACCCTGAGAAAAAAAATCACATTCTCCAGCCTAAGTCCCACCAGAAGTCCCACAGCAGCGGTGAGCTGTGAACATCTGGACTTGAACTTATTTAGCTGAAGGCAGATAGGCAGCACAAAAGGGGCATACGAGCAGGTTTTTGTTCATAGGAGGGAGAGTTAGGTCCCCCAGTTTTCTTATTCTGCTGTGTAACAGCATTGTGCCTTGTTGAACAGTAGCTTTGTCTTTACCCAAAAAGTGGCTATTATTTGTTAAAAAGGACATAGTGATTTCTGTGCAGGAGTGTATATTTTTGTGCAGCATTCTGAACTTTTGAAGTATTATCTTAATACATACAACTCAAACATTTCATCTCATTAGCAAATCCTGAATCAATCATTCCATCTAAATCATAACTAAAATGGGGAAAAGTAACTGGTGCTAGCACTCCAGTTTTATATTTGCATAATACAATTAAAGTTAAAACGAATTGCGCTAGTACGTCTCAGGACTGATTTTTTTTTCTTTACAGGAAATACAGATACTCTTAACCTTTCCTGCCTATTTCACTTTAAGAAGACCAAACTATAGAAAAGCACTGACCAATCAAATAATTGTGTAAGGCACTTAAATGTCATGTTTTGTAAAGAAATTTCATGTTTTGTAAATAGAGAGATCTCTCTAAGGGAGAATATACTGAATTCCAGAGTGGGAATCCCACCACAGGTAGCAGAAGAGTAAAATATAAGCACTGAGATAAGTAATTTCTACTAATACCTGAATGGCACCCTGAAATTCAGAGGCATGTATTCTAATTCCTGATTTGGTTTCTAAATACTATTTCTTTAAAATAAAAGACAACTTGGCAACGTGACTTACAATGTATTGTGGTCTATTTAATAAATAAACACAGAAATCACTGATTGAAGACATTTAGTTAATTAGTGGAAAAGAGCTTTGACGAATGTCAGGAAATAATTTCACAGTCAAGGCATAATTCTATCTATGTTTCGAATAATTCATAGAAAATACTCCTCTATACTCTAAAATGCCAAATGTCTTATTCCGGGATAAAGCTGCCTGCCTTATTGTCTGCTTTATAAGTCAGTTATAGATTATGTCTACTTCTTAATTCCCACAAGGAAATGACATATTTTCATCACATTAAGGATTAATATGCACTTTGACCTTGTACTTTACGAAAATAAATTTAAAATGTTACATTTTTTGATAGCACTACAGCTCTAAATTTGCTGATTAATATCCATGGGGATATGCAACTTAGGCTGTAAGCTAGTTAAAATAAAATAGTGCTCCTTGTGCTTTGGTTGCAGCTCAAAGAATAGCAGGTGGTCACTGTTTATCCTGCTAAAACAAGCCATTCGGTTAGAGAAAGCTCATTTTGGACCAAAGCTGAATGCCACACCTGAGTGATTCTGCTCCTAATAAAGCAGCCGAGATTCTCATTCACATTGTTTCATTTGAATGAGAATTAGCTACTGGCAATGGCATGTCCAGGAGCTGCTATTTTAAAATGGTTCTCCAAGCATGTTTATTGATGACTCTCAGTCTAAGAATTTGGGAATAATCTCCTAATGGGTCCACGCTTTCCACATTTGACTTTGCCAGTGAGAGTGAAAGTCAAGCAAATGCAGCAAAGAAAGGAGCAGGGGGTGTGGAGAGGCAGCATCCTCTCTCCGTGACAGCCACCCTTACTGTCTGGTGTGCACCATGGAGGCAGTGGGCCTATATATTTTCATTATGAAAAGGAAACTTATCTGCTCAGTGTGATTCCAGTGAAACTAGACAGGAATCCATGCTCAGAGAGCACAATGTCAATGCAATCACAGTGCATACTACTGTGATCACTAACAGATCTTGGACAAAAGGTTGAAACAAGCTGAGATATAAATGCTCTTATTTTTGTAGGTATCAGATTCCTCTACATGCACCTGAAAAAGCTGCCCGGGAAAAGCTGGTGGCTTTTGCCTGGTAGACCTTTGCAGAGCAGGAGAATTTCACCCTACATCTCTGAGGCCTGGTTGTGTAACAACAGGGTCTGGGATGTCTCCTCTCATGCGTGCAGTGTGTCAGAGCTCCTCAGAAAAAACAATTCACATGCTCTAAATACTAGGGCCATGCTTCTCTAACCAGTCCACAGCAAAATGAAAACTATTGGTGTCTAATTTCAGCTTGTCACAAATGAGTGGTTTAGAGGCCACTTAAAGAATCACCATCAAAGGTATTAGCAGAAAGTGATTTTAATAGAGATTTATAAAGGTGTGACCTAACAGAATTCAATGGCAAGGTTCACTCTATTACTTACTACACAGATGAAACATACAAAGAAAAATCATCCAAGGGTTTATATCTTAGGGACTATATGTGTTTAGCAGCAGTCTAGGGTTCATTCACAGTTTTAGCAGCACTTAATCATCAACTAATCATTAACAAACTTTAGTAGCACTTAATCATTAACTAATTTAATATTTACAAAATAGGTATTAGTAGAGTCTACTATCATCACAACTTAATTACAGATTATGCTTACTATTAGTCCACACAGACAGAAATATATATATAAATAGAAGGTATACCTGTTAAAAATTCCCCTCAAGTTCAGTGAAGAAATATTCACATCAAATGTCTAGGCATTTTTTTCTTAATGGGCAAGGGTTGAGCTTCAAGGAGTGAAGGGGGTTCAGCCCAGGTCCCATCATCAGCTTTTGACGGTCCTCCAAATATCACAGTCTCGAGAGGTCACAAGCTCTGAGAGGCATCCCATTCAGAGGGAGATGCTGGGTGCAGCCTGCTGCAATCCAGGAGAGCTCAAAGGTCCTCACTCAGGACCACCATTTATAGGTTCTCAAGGTGATTGGCTTTAGTCATCTGTAAATTTCCATCCTGGCCACAGACCCAGGTGGTAATTACTAAAAATTCTCAAGGTTTCAGTGTTCTATTTGACACCTGGCCCAGGCAGTAGGAGTATGCTCCCAGCCTCAGCTATGCAGTTTCTGATATGGTCAAGGAGCGCTCAACCGCCAGGCTCAGTGCACCAAGGCCGAGGTTTCACGGGAATTTCTGAGATCAACAAGCGGCCTGGGGGGGGGCACGGTGGGGAAATACACCACCACACAGCTTCTCATAGGCTACCAAAGAAAGCTAAAAATTCTGCGTGCCTCACAAAGCCACCTTTTAAATCTGGATTATTCATTTTTTATCATCTTCTGTATTTTTTTTTTATTGTATAGAGTACCATTTAAAATATGAAATTAAGAATGGAAAGAAGCTCCTACGATGTTTAGATTGTTGTAGTTGGTCAGTTAGTAAGAGTCTCCCAAGTTATTTCCTGGGAGAAATAGGAAAATCGTATGAGTCCTTATTTAGGTTCATTCTAGGTACCTATGTTATACAGGTCATCAGAAATATATTACGTAGATTCTATCCATGCAAAGTGAAATAAATAGAAGGGGGTTTAAAAATTCAACTCTCCTAGCAGGCTTGACGTGATTTAGTCAATATCTTTAATCCAAAGTGGAACAAGTTTTTTTAATTAACACATACATCTATGACCACAAGTGAAAATACCAAAGTACTTTGAAAGAGACTTGTATTTTGAGAACATTCCAGATTGTGTGAAAGCCACTAATAATTGAAACCTTGTGAGAATTTGTGAGATTTGCACCTTTACAATCAGACTGATTGTTAAAAGAAATGGAATCGACCCTTTAATGTATGGAATATTTATCTAAAATTTTCTGAAACATTTGGAATTTTACTTTAAACAGGGTTTGGTTATTTCTCTCCCTGAATGTTTTTCTTTTTAAACATTTTTCAATGCTAAATTAATCTTATAGTATTTGACAGTTTACTGCCATTTAAGAAACACATTACAATCTTAGTTAACATGCTTATCCTTGCAAGAACAGAGCAATCTAATCAATCAAAGTCAAATATAGAAACTTGTTTGTGTTCTTTCTTTTAGTCTAGATCACATGGCACTGTCCTGTAGCTCTTGAAGTATCTTATCAGACAAGATTCACTTCTTTTTTTAGATTATTTTTTACTTCAATTTAATAGCAGTAAAAATACTGAACTCCTTGATAAAGCAGTTTCTGATCAAATAATGAAAAATGCTATGTGAGAACTAGGTATTATTACTAAACCAAGATCCAAAATAATGACTGGTACAAAGAAACTCTGGCTTATTACGCTGTCAAACTTGAAATCCTTCCATTGACTTCCAATGAAATTCTTTATTAATGTTAAAAGTTTGCCTGATAACTCAGACGCTTTCTTGGGTTCATATGTTTTAGAGCTACTGGAGTGATACACTCCATTTCTCCCTCTCTGATCTGCTGACTCATTCATTTCCTCTTATGAGTGAAGATAAGAGGAAGACTGCTGGGTTAGAGCTTCTACTGTTCTTGTCCTATACATCTGGCACTTCTTCCTTTAGGGATCAGGTTATTTCCAGCTGGGGAGCTTTTAAAATAGCAAATTAAAATCTCTTTTTGCTTGATAACATATTTGATTACTGAAACATCAGGATAAGGTATAACCCCTAAAGTTATTGTAAAATTTTTTTTTTCTCTCCCCTTCAACTTTTTTATTCACCCTTGAAAGAAATGAAAATAATTTGTTTCCAGAATATATACACTGCCAAATTCCTTGATCTTCTCTGCTGCTGCCCTTCTGAAGATTTTTGCTTTCGCAATTAGTTGAGACACTTTCCCCTCTCACAGGTCTTTGTGATAACTTAAACATACACCAGCAATAGCAATTTCAGCAGTGTATATATTCACAGAGTTTTTAACCCTCTTTGCAGATTAGCAACAGACAAAAAAAAWTCATGACTTTTAAAAAAAATACCACGAACTGTAAAAACTATTGAAGGGCTCCTTAAAATGACTGAAAAAAATGGGGATCTTCTGCAGTATTTTTCAGAGGGATGACTCACAGCAGAAGTTGTTGGGTGGCCAGCTCTGCTGGCACACAAGTGGCATGTAGGAAGAAAAAAGCAAGATGCCAAGAGTACAGGAGGTAAGGCATGACTTGACAGGTGGCTAGAGACTCATTCAGTCTCTGCAGAAGGGGAGCCAGAGAAGAAGGAGGAGTATGAGTTGGGAAGCTTTCTGTTTCATTGCTTCGCTACGGTGTAGGGCCTTCCAGCAGCCGATTGTGTGAGTTATCTGTTGTTTGGAATCTTAAGAGTCTTTGAGTTGTTTGACCTAAGATCAGGTTTGGACACTGGCATATTTTTCCCTTTGGGCTGGTAATCAGAAATTTGTCACGGCGCTACTGTCAGCACTGAACTCCTGTTTTGATGGCTTGTTCTAAAAGACAGATGAAACTCGTGTTTGGACCCTGACGAAGATAATTTATCCTCCCATGGGCACTCTATTGATGGATTTAGATGTGGAGCTGACTCCAAGATATCCCTCTCCATGACTTTGCCCTTGGAGGTCCCATTGATTGGGATCATCCAGAGCAGTTCCAGAGGCCCAAAAAGCAGGCAGAGCCCTCACTGGAGGATTCTTAAGCAAAAGCTACCCGATTGGAGCAAAAATGTGGTAAAAACTCTAATACCACCACAACGTTGGAAGCAAAGAAGAGATTTCTTGCCCATAGGATTTACCAAATCCCCCGGTTGCTTCAGGTTATAGATATCTAGGAGGAAAATCCTACCTGGCTCTACTCCATGACTGATGTGAGACACTTGTGAGAAAAATCAGACTACTTTCAGATGGACATCATCTCTGTGGAGCTAGTGCAATACTTTCCCAGCAGAAATGTTACAATATTTCTGCTTTGTTTTTGTCCTTGTCATGCTCTGTGTAGTAGTGAAGAGATTGGTGACATGTGGGCCATGACTTGGAGGCTGAAAATAAGAGTTTCACAGCTATTAAATCCTAGCAGGATGCACCCAGTCCTGTGTAAATGGAATAGTTACTTCAAGAGGCCAGGCCAGCAGCTTTGCTTAAAACAGCAGTGATATGGCTTGTGTTAATGAGAGACGGGTGGTTGGGTTGGCCAGCTTTTGTTTTTGTTACCTCTTCCATTTTTTATGAAGCTTATTGACACAGTCACCGTGAGACAAAAATTACACGTTTTATCTGTGTATACACTCACATATACATATATAATACACATATATATACATAATTAAAGCTTCCTGTCAGGGCACAATGTGAAGACTGACTTTGTTTAGCTGGCAGATGACTTTTCCTCTACTGATGGATGAAGCCAGAGCAGTTATGAATATCCCTTTGGCTGTTCATGCGATACTGTTAAAATATCTATAAACCTAAGTGGTGTGCACTGGTCTGCTCTTATTCTTTACCCAGAGAATGTCCTAGTGAGTCATGTCAGACTGTTGGTTTCTATCCTCTGAGAACTACTTTTTTGCAAGAGTTTATCCTGCTCTGTTTCTCTTGCTCAGCTTGAAAACAAGCTATTGAAGGTGCTGGTAGCAACACCTGGTTAGCTTGCCTTCAGTGCGCAGACACACGTTAGCTTTATCTTTTCTCTTCTCTACTCCAGATGGCATGATTAAATCCTTATTCCCGGGTCTGGCTGGTAGTGCCACATTGATATATGAAAGTTAATTGAGGCTTGTGTTGGATGGCATTTGCTTTACTGTTATCTTCACAATTATACATATCTTCCCTGAAGAGAGTGTCTGGGTGATGTGGGGCCTGGGGAAAAGAGAGATGGTTCCTCCCCATCAAGCCCATAAGCACATTTGGACACAATGTGATGGAGAAAGTGGAGGATGAACCTGGCAAAGGAACAGGGAGCTGGAGGCTTGTGGCATGGTGCTGAGAGAAGCGAGCCAGGCCTTAGAGATGATGAAAATAACTTTCCTAGGACCCAAAGGATACAGGGAAGAGTTTGTTGCTAATCCATAGAAAAGGAGTTACCTGGAAGCAAGAATGTAGTGGATGAGGAAAGAGTTTGTGTACAAAAACCAATCCTATTCATTTGTCCTTGGTTACTTTGTTTTCCCTATTTGAAAAGTTGCATTACTATTTTTTTTCCCCCAAATAAAAGTTGGTTGTTTGGTCTTTGGTCTTCTTTGAGTATTTCCCTATAGAGCAATGGTCTAGACACCATCCCACTGTAGCCAGTTTGGCATCCTGTCACAATGCCCAAACCAGATAAAATTCAAAAACCTGGGATTATTATGAAGAATATATCTTTCTGTTGGATTGCAGGTGTTTGTCAGCCATTTGTTTTTGTTTTACCAGTGAATAGTCTGATTTTATTCTCAGTTATTCCTTGATTCTCTTAGAAGTAGCTGGAACAGCTTTCTTATCTTTGTATGTGGACAAGAAGGTGCAATCTTGATGCATAGGTGCAAACCCACACTACAATGATTTATGTAAACTCTGCTTCTTAAATCGGTTGGAATAATTTTGTTGGTACAGAGAAAAGGATTCCAGCTGTTCAGTGGAGGAATGTTGAGATGATTATATTTTGGGTACCCTGTGATCTATGTTGATTGCTTATTGATTTTTGGGTGGATTTACGATATACTAACTGGCTTAATTTCTTCCTTGAGAAACTACTTTTTTCTTTGTGCTGTACTGATGCAGCAGAAATCTGTGCAGACCCACACTTTATCTTCTGAGCTCTAATAAAAAAAGGAGTCTGCCAGCAGAAGATTATGTTTGTGAAGGGCTCTGTCTTCAGAACTTACCCATCTTCTCTGAGAAGAGAAGGCCTCTAAGGAAACCCGATTTTAAGGTGCCCATGCAAAGCCTGTCATTTTGGGGGTGTTTTTCAGAAGTAATTTATTTCTTGAGCAACACTTTTGTACTTCAGTTTCGTGTGTTGGAAAGATTAACCTGCTTGTATTCAAACCTACGGTTCCAGTAAGTCTGAGTATTTCAAACCTGAAGCTTAGCTGAGGCTCAGCAAACAACATATAAAAATAAAACAGGCTCATTTGCTTAGTTTTTGAGATAAAAAGAGGCTCAAGGTTATCAGAGAAGATAGTGGAAATTAGGAGATACTCATTGTTTGAATAATGTATTAGGAGTCTGGGACACAAATCACAAATAAATATCAGAAGGTAGGAACAGCAAAAAAGGTGAAGAATACATAAAAAGATATAGACCTATTATCAAGGCCCAGAAGATAATACCTTTTTATTTGATTTCTCCATTTCCCCCCTGAGATGGTAGCTGAAACATGATTTGCTACATATTAATTTTCCACGTTTTTTTGTGGTTTTCATTAAACGTATAAGTAAGCCATTACACATACAGAAACAAGAAAAAAATGAGGAATCTTGAGAAATAAATGGACAGAAAACAGTGTTCAGAGGGGAAATAAAGCATGAGAAATAAGCTACTAGATCTTGATAGAAGGCATAATATTTAAATGAAAATAATAGTAAAAAAAATTATTGAAAGCATTATAAAATTCTTGCTTGAACAATAGAGTCTTTTACAAGATAAGCTTTCCGGGTCAGGTTGTGTCTTCTGCTATTCTGCTGTACAGAAAGGACTGTAAAAAGCAGCCCTGGCTGGGCAGTTGCTGATTCTCTTGGCATACAGGTACGTTGTGACATCCAAGGGATTGCACTGGATGATGTGCTACAGATACATTAGCAAAAGGAAGTGAGGCCAGCTGTGTAATTCTTCCTCAGGACATCTCAGTCCCAGACCAAATCAGAGTCCTTGGGGGGATGCTCATCTGTTCCCAGAATCATATTGTATCCCTGTTGTACCCAGCTTTCCAGAGACTATATATATATAGCAGGATCCCTCATGCTCCTCTCACAATGAACCCATGTGCTGTTTGGCCAGATTCAAAAATCATGTCCTTTAAAACGCATTGTTATGGAGAATATTTAAGGAGCCAAAAACATTTAAATATTTTCTCATAATCAGCCTGCCTAAGCAAAGGAAAGGTTTAGTCTGAAAATATACAGCAGATTTCCAGCTGCTCTTTGCTGCAGCGATGCAGCCATTGGGAAGATAGTGTCTCTAATAAGGAGCAGGTAATCAAGTCATCCTTCCATGCATTCTTAAGCAGTCTGTTATGGGCTTAGCTTTTCAAGGCAGACCTGTGGCTTGCTGCAAAAGGAATTCTATATCCCACAAGTGGGAATGCATAGACGCCCTCAAAAAGAACAAGTAATCTGAATTGAAAGTCATACTGCCCTTTAACTAGCAGTGGCATTACCACACAGCTTGCTACAAATGAAGACTGACAAATTGTCTTAGCAGGATACAAGCTTTCAATTTGCTGTGGTCTCACATCTCAGCAGTTCCAAGCTACAAGGATGAAACATGCATTTCACAGCTGTTATGGATGGACCTGTCCAAGGCAGGTGTGGGTTCAGCTGGAGAAAGGGAAGAAATGGGGGCTCCTGAGTTTACCATTCACTGGCAATATGAGTCTTGCACATTTTTTCTCCTGCTCTGGGGAAGGGCCAGGAAAACATTTGGGAAGCCGAGAGCATTGAGATGTTATAATTAGCATGAGTTCTTTTGCCAGACATTCAAATTCTAGAAAGCGAGCCCCTCCAGGTCCACTTGGAAAAGTTTGCAAACTCTTCTGTTTTTCTCTTAGATTCAAGGGGGAAAGCAGGTCTGAAAGCTGCCAGTACTTCTTTATTGGAATCAGCTGTTTTAGCTGTGGCTGAGCCCAACCATATAAACAAAGAGAGAGAAAGAGAGTTTTGTGAAGGCAGTACCAAAAATAACTTGTGTGAAATATTCTTCTCTCCTTTTCTTTCTCTGCACCCTTCAGTTGATTTAACTTAATTAGGATCTATTTGGTCTCACAGACATTTATTATTCTTTTTTAAAGCAGACGTGTAAAAGATTAAGAGATGTTTTGCAATATTGGGCTTTGGTTTACTGAGTTTTGTTTGCCAAGATAAGCCTCAAGAGAGACAGCACCTCATTTTCACAAATATCCCTGGAGACAGCAGGTGCTTTCCGAAATGTCCACATTTGCATCTGGTGAGTTCAAATAGCCAAATTAGTCAAAGCAGTACTTACCCACTAAATCAAATATCTAAGATCCTTTCCAGTCATGTCCCAGACTAGAAAATGTCATGAAAATGGACAGATGTCCAATGGCAATTCCATTTGAAAGCATTGGCTGTGAACTAAAATCTGTTCAAGTTGAAGGAAAGGTTCCCACAAATTATGCCTTATCTGTTTCACTGCAATATGGGATATTTTCCTCAGTGTTTATGGAATACACGGAGGTGCACAATCAGAAATCTCCAAGGCTAAGGGGCCAAGATGGAGATTTCTGAAACACTCAGTTTACCAGACATTTGCATCCTTTTCTGGGAGGATGATAACAATCTGCCCAAAGATGGGAATGTAAACAGACATTTAATGAAGATGTCTTGCACTGATACTCTCTCTGGTCTGTTCAGAATGCAGAAAATAAAGGTGGATTTGTTGGAAGAGATTGTACTGCAAACAAACAAGTTCAGATTAATCTCCCTTCACCTTAGTTTTCCCCAGAGCAGACATCTGCAGCCATACTGCTCACCCTAGGCTTCCATAAGAACTAGACATATTAACCAGATGTCCACTGTTAAGGACAACCTGGGTAACAGTCACTATAAACATCTGCATTTAGCAGAGAAATCCTCCTTACAGTCACTGACAGTGGGGGTGAGCATCATGGTTAAGAAGAGCTCCTTTATGTATGGAGTTAAGGCCAAAGCCCCACAGACTGGCTGGCAACATCTGCCAAGCGGCACAAGCTTTCTGAAAGCCACAATGCTTCCTATTACAAAATGTGGGCAGTCATAAAAAAAAAGCAAGGTCTCTGCCTGTCAAAAAAATAGCCAATAAATTATAAAGAGCTTGGCACACATCTCTACTGGTCGTGGATGTCTTTTGTTATTCTACCTCCCTTGTTAATCATAATTTTTAATTATTGATCTTTCCCCATGTGAAATTTGTGTCTGCTGTAGGCAAACTCCTTCGACTGTCAGCAATCCAAGTACATTCGGTCTGTCTGCCACACATGGGCAGGCCACTGCGTGGAAACCCCATTCATCAATTGATTTCTGTAGGTACTGGGTGAAATGAGCAATAAAACTTCTGAATCACAAGAAAAGTACTTTTGTCTAGAACAAAACCAGACAATGAATTCTTGGGCAGGGCTTTAAAACATAGGTGTAACACAGATACAAAGTGAGGACATTTTGTTTATTGAAGGTAGGACTACTAAATCTTTCTTCATATCACAGTGTAAAATACATAATTTTTTTTTACCCTGCAATTTTACCCTCTAATTGGGTGCAGAGCATCCTCTTGGGCCTCTCTGTCTACCTTATTATGCTTTACCATGTCAGCTGAATGAGATCAGCTAATGAAAATCCAGACACCCATGGTTCCTCTTTAAGCCTTGCCATTACCTCTGGTGAAATCCCATTAGATCTTTCTGGAAAATATAGGTTGTGATGTTGGGAGTCTACAAGTTCTTGCTGGACACTGTTAGGTTAGCAAGGTGCTTAGTGGCTGTAATCACCAATGTGCTTTGAGTTGCCAACCCTGAAAGGTAAGAAGTGTAACAAGCAGATATTTTCCTGTTGTCTTTCAGTAGCCTGTGAGTGAAGTTCTTGGTCTTCCAACCATTTCCAGTTTGTCATATTCACAAATATTTCTTCCTGAGAGACTTGATGCCTGGGAGTTCTTCTCTGGGTAGACACCTTGAGGCCCCAGACATTTCTTAGTGTGGGATGCACACTGCTTTGTGAATTATGTTCTTACATGTGAGGAAAAGAAGGGGCAGTTTCCAGGTGGTGATGGATCCTTAACAGGGGTGCTGTAGGCAGGCTGATTGTACCAGCGTCATACAGGTGATTTGTTTTATAGGACCACAGATAATTCCTATTACAAATGCCATGTCCTCAGCCGGTGTAGCAAAGGGGCATCTTTGCAAAGATTTGCCCTGCATTAGTTAGACTGGTGCCACCAGAGCTCTCGCAGGGTTGAAAAAGTGATGTGGCTAATTCAGGAACTGGGGACAGGCCAGGCATCCTCACACACATTACAGCTTGGCCAGAGTACTTCCTGTGCCTCAGCCTCCAACTTATCTCCCAAGCAAACATGACCCAGCACTGTCAGATTACAAATGCTTATCTGCAGTGACTGGTGACTAACTGTTTTTACTCTCCTAAAAAAGTTAATTTGGGCTTTGGCAGGGGAAGGGTCAGCAGCACATGTGCGTTCAGGCTCTGGCCTGTGTTTGCTCTCTCCAGTGCTTACGGTAGTAAATGAGAAGGCTGTTCTCATCTTCGTGACTCCTCCAGGAACCCTGGTGGGTATTGCTATGATAAACAATCGGACTCTGGATAACTGAAAATTCTGTTTTGGAGTTTAGCAGCCTGGGGAAGTCAGGGGGAGGTTGGGAGGAGGAGCAGTGCACGAAGCATGGCTGGTTCCTGGCATGCATGCTGAAAACTTTGGAGTCTGAAGGGACTTGGGTGTCTGCCTAAGCCAGATAACAAGTCTGGGAGAAGGGAGGAGAGTTTTGTATGCAGGTTTGGCCAACAGTCTTTACGTGAGGAGGTGACCAGGGGAAAAGAAAATAAGAAGCAAAAGGAACGTAAAGGAACATTTTCTCTCATCTGACCACAATAATATAAGTGGCACCAGCTGTTTGTGTGTTGGCAGGAAGGAGCACCTAATGGTTGTGCAGGATCAAGATGCTAAAAAGACTCCTGGCTGGCGAAGAGTCCTGGTTCCTGAGGATCCCCACACACTATTTTTTCCGGTCTTATCCAAGTCAGGTTGCAGAATCTGCAGCAAAATATGACTTGAGGTGATGCCTTTGCAGCTTCCTATTTGAAAGCTGTACCACCTTCCTATTTGAAAGTGGTTGTGGCACCTTTGGCACTGGAATGATGGTTATTATCTCTTACCCACCTCTGTACTCCTCAAAGTCCTTGCCCAAGAGCTTCTGGCATCTACCTGGAGAAAAATAGGCTTGTCAAACTCCATGTTTTCAGGCCTGCTAGGTCTTGTCTTTTCTCCTAAGCACTGAGTTTGAAAATCTTTATGAGGCACCCTGAGGGGATAGATGGGAGACTCACAGTGATCAGAGGGCTAAAGGCATAGGTGAGATCCCAGAGTCTCCATCGCTGGAATGTCTGTGGAAATGGAAAATGTGCTTCTGTGCTAGACTATAAAGTGGGAAATGACAGCTAGTCTGTGGGACATGGTATAGACCAGAAGGTGACCAGATAGGCCTGTCATGAAAGGGTGCAAAGTGGTGGGGAAATTACTAGGGGAATCATTAGGTGAATTGGAAGGGGACCACATATAAGCATAATAAAAAATACTACATTTGAAAGTGACAAGTTTATTCCTGACCACCCAGGAGTAAGTTTGCTACTACAGCATTGTAGAATTTATTCACACCATTTTTGGTTTCGTATCACTTTCCTTTAAATGGACCATAAAATAACTTCCTAGTCAAAGGAAGGCCTGAAAAAACATCATTGTAACAGTCATGGCCACCAGGAACATGGAGGCTAATGCTTACTTGGAGTTTGTCAATGATCAGAGGTAGGGGTTTCTCACTGGAAAGCTGCGGTCGATGGAAATCCTCTACCAAAAGGAGGCCTGGTCAGTCAACTGAGGCTAACCTTTTACCCTTGTACTGGGTTTTGTACTTCAGTTATTCCATACAACTAAGCTGGTAATTTTGTTGTTTAAACTAGACTACTTCATCTTTCAAAACAACATATTAAAGACAAGGTTAAATGCTTGGCAGCAATACTGTAACACTTTATCCCGCAGCACTTATTCCTCACCCTATACCGCAAGGACCCTTTCCCTGCTTCTGTGGGTGCAGTGGTTGGTGGGGTCTTGCTGTGAAGCAGATCAATGAATGAATCCTGTTTGGTCCAACGGAGAAGAAATCTAGGCTGGGGTTTTTTGTTGGTTTTCCCCCAGAATTATTCCCCTTGCTCAGTTCAGTCTTCAGCCCCACAAGCCCTTGCGGTGGTACCATTGGACGAGGGAGGACAGGCATGGGGATCGAGTAGCCACAGGCAGGAGAAAGGATCCAGCCCATATAGCGTAATGGAGCCGTAGAGGAGAGCTAGTTATGGTGATTCAGCTGATGTCTGTTAACTGAGTCATAAACAGTCCTGTGGCCAGAAACGTATCCCTCTACAGTTTACACTCCTTTCCTGCTATTTACTACTCTTTACTGGTTTAATTTTGTCAACACTAAGGGGCTCTAGCTTCCAAGAGAGACCAGCCGTGAGGAACATGTTTCAGTGGCAAGGTGTCCTCAATGTGAAATGAGCAGGTACAAAATTCTGCAGACTTCTGTTTCCAGGCAATGGATCTTATTATCCTTTCCCTTAGATTAAAGAGACCTTTAATACCGAAAACCTCTGCACACAGACTCTAAACCAATCAGGGTGTAATGTTCAAAGGTGCTAATGGCCCGCCATTAAAGGTCACTGATGTATACACATGCAGACCCTAATTAAAGGGACTGTGTAGGTTAAGACAGTCTCTTTTGTCTGACAATTAAAGCTCAGAGGTTCCTTTGTATTGCAAAGTGGCGCAAGGGGAGAGCTGATATTCAAATCTCACCTTTGAAGGCCACAAGTTTCCAGCAGCTTTTAGGTGGGGGGCTTTTACAAGGAGGACAGGAAGTTCTTGTCGAGGTCTTCGGTTTAGTGTGAAACTTTAGAAGAGATAAGAAATCTCAGGCAGTTGCTGTTTTGGGCAAAGCAGTGAGGTCTGTGGTCTCTGTGAGTGGCAGACTGCCATTTGTTATCCCTGTTCGCAATCCAACCCTCCCCTCAGACATGGACTGGTGAATACTTTATAATAAACTAATATCATAAAAATAGCTAACATAACCTGACCATTTATTATTGCCCAAAAGAAGACCCTGATTTACAAAGTACACTATTGTTTAGGAAAAGTTACTATCAACCTACAAAGCAGTAACCATATTAACAGTACTGGAAGAAAAAAAAAGCACAGAACATTTCAATTTATCTTTAGATGCAGCACAGGTTTTAGATGTAGCTTTAAGGTTTCCAACTACTGTGGAGCTGAGGATAATTATCCTTATTTTAAAAGGTGGAATGCAGAAGGGCAGATTTCTAAGTTTTGAGGGCTTAGCGCAAAAAATTAGGTGCTTATGACTGTATACAAAACTTATCCAGACTGATTAAGTCTTAGAGCCTTACAAGGAAAGGCTTTCTCACATGATTTATGAAACTTTCTACTTTCGCTGGACTTGAGTGCGGAGCTGTGCAAAATGATTTTTTAGTTAATACATTGAGTGACTAATCAGAGAAAGGTGGATGAACATTGGAGATAAAATAATTCAATATGTTAGCAATCAAAAGAGAGGAAAAAAAGAAAAGCAAACTGGAAAGTATACAGTCCATGTGCTTTACCAGAAAGTTGAGATTATGAACATCTGTTGACACAACACTTTTTAGAAAATCTGTTTGAAATCCTAATTTGATCAACTCTACATAAAGTGTAATATTCTGAGGATTTTCTTGTGAAGATTTTTGTTGTTTACTTGTCACATAATTTATTTAAAAAGCCCATAAAAAAGTAAAAAACTATATTAAACATATCAAGCCATCCAAGTTCCAAGCTTCTCCTATGAGTTCGCAGAATAAGAAAAACAATAGCAGAATAAGACATAAATGCAAACACCCAACTGAGAAAAACCTTGGAAAAAGTTTTGAAGGTAGAGCACGCCAGCAGACATCCTCAAGTGAGGCATTGCAGCCCTGATGCTGCTAAGCTGCTCARAGTCTCTGAATGAATGTAAACTCAGGCCTGATTTGCACGTTTGTCTCCCCCCCAACCTTCGCTTATAGGTGATATTTGCCTTGAAATAGTTTTAAAAGAAAAACGACTGTGCTGATGCCCTAATTTATAGTTGTCTTAGACTGGTATTACTTATCTTAATGCTGATACAAAGGAAAGTCCTGTCCTAAGAGAAACAGACTGTAAAAGAGTTTGCTGCTATTTAAATGTTGATCTCCCCTCTCTCCTCCACCACTCCTTTTTCCCCTCCCCTGTTCCTAGCCCTAAGGCCCTACTTTCTCCTTTACACTTGCTCTGTCATTTTCCAAATGTGTCCCTGGGCTGCTTTAACTCACTGAGCCAACAGAAATCTAACCCTCTCCCTCCCCTTTCTCCACCCTTCTTGAATTAGTTTTCTGCCCGAGCAGTGAGTTAAAACAGCACAGGGAAGGGAGAAGGGCTATCCAAACATATGCCATAGCTAGCCCTAAATAGGAGGTAGGGTTTCACAGCTGGAAAGGGTGGAGTAGAGTGGGACCTTCCAATTTTGGTAGCAGTGAATTCTACCTCATGCTACAGGACTACCTAGAAATTATTTTAGTGTTAAGAAATGTATGCCACTAATTTCTGCTGAAGTAATACGAGATACATAAATTGTGATGGTACATTTCTAACATCTCTCCCTCGCCATTCTGAACTATTCAACATCCCCTTTCCATCCCTCTTCCCCACTTGGTGACCACTGGCTGGATAATACCTTCCATGCGAACCACACACAGTGGTCACTCTGTCTGCTGGGAAAGAGGCAGAGCAAAATATGAAGTTGGCCAAAGCAGGAATTTGAGACTGTTGTTCTCAAGGACTGATCCGACAGCAGTCTGTGCCATTCCCATGGCATGGGGCAGATCCTGGCAAAGACCAGGCCTCAGCGGACCGCCGTATTGCTCCTGAGCGGCCAGACCAAAATTCAGTTTGGGGTTAGTATATGATTTATAAACTGACATAAAAGCCACACATCATAAGAGAAAATGAAGTTGAACTGAACATTTCCTAAGCAGAAAATACGTGGAGATAGAAAGCTGGGCGAGCAGTGGCAGTTGCAGCAGGGGGGAAACAGTTCTCCTGGTGAAGGTTTCTTTGGCATTAGCTCTCCCTTCTCCCTTCCCAGAGGTGGAGGAGCTAACAGCTACTTGAGAAGAATTGCTAAAAGGGTGGGGGAAAGGGTGGGGGAAAGTGTTCTGCTTTGCCTGTGATGTTCCCGTCTGTAGGAAATAGTGGACCCTAATTATGCAGATTTCTTTAGTGAATCAACTCTCTCCACTTTCTCTTACAGTAAATAATAGAAAGTAACAGTGTTCATTAAGTATGTTGGGCTGCTATCCTTGGAGACTAAAATCTCCCCCGTACGGCTGTTATGGTATACGCAGTGCGAGCTCTCCGCATTAGCGTGCTTCAGTCCTCCACAATTCACTCTGGACAGCCACAGGAGAAAAGTGCAATCCAGCGCATGGAAGTGCACGCGTATTGTTCCAGGAAAACCCCATCTGTCCCTGGGGAAAAGAGAAACCACCAGAAAACTGCCCATGTGACGTAGCCCCTTGGCCTGAGGTGAAACTGTCTGAGCTCAAGGGGCTCCAATCTGCATGGTTTCCCCCCAGAACAGCTATGTGTGTGTGTCTGTGTGTGTGTGCGCACAGCTGCCCTGCGATGGTTCCCCTCACGTTGTGCCAAGTGGTTTCCTGTCCTGGGGTACCTCGGTCCAGTGGGCAGAACCATGGGAACACTTTTCTTTCCAGGACAAACAGCTTTCACCCTCCTCTGCCCTGGCTCCTCTTTTACTCCATTCATCTGTCCTGCTACCTCAGCCCCCCGCTCTTGCACTCCTACAAATCTAAGCAAGTAAAAGAGGCTGAAATGGCCTGGAAGGAGAGGGGGAGATCTCAGCAATGTAAGGGATGATAGTGCAAGGAGATAGCAGTGCAAACCCCGGGCGTTGTTTGAGACCTTGGTAAACTTTGCTGCTAGTGGGCCTGAGGGCGGCTGGACTGCCTCCCTTCCCCTCTCACACATCGCCCTGGCCTCTTCCTTCAGGCCAGTGAAACCATTTCTTTTATTGCCCTGATTGCTAAAGAAGTGCCAGTTAGCAATGGCTGTTTTCTGATGCTGACCCACACGCGTGAGAGGCAGAGGAGCCACTGCCAGGGCCTGGGTGCAGCAGCAACAGATGAGCTGATCTGTAGGAAGACACTGGATTTCAATACCTGAACTACTTGGTCTCTAAAAGCAAAGCTCTGGAGTGCACTGTTATATACCCTCCTGCTTTTCTATATTTTGACTCAAGAGAAGTGACAGTGGTGACATTTGTGGTCACATTCAAGGTTGAGGCTGTGGCATGTTCAGGGGAGGGGAGCAGTACGCTGAGAGCTCAATCTTGCATGAAACCCAAAGTTTCTATTTAGAATCATGGATTTAATGCCTTGGCATGTTTTTGATCTCATAAATACTGGCGTAGCATACTTACAATATCTAGAGAGAACGTCTGGAATTCGGATTGTTTTATGTAGTGTTTAATATAGTTGAGGTAGATGTGAAGCACTGCGGGACACCATAATTTTCCACATGCAGTATTGTTCCAGGATGCTTCTGAAACACTCTGGCTCCATCACCATAATACTATACTTTTTAAATAGAAGACATTAAATAGAAACAGGTGATCACCCAGCGAGGGCAGGATTGCGTGGTACTTTGCATTTTGACACGATGTCCAAAGAAGCATATCCTGTTTTAGTGCTGCAAAGACTGTTAGAGTACAAGTGTTTGTTATTCAAGTGAGGCTGGCATTAATCCCTGAAGTTCGTGTTATCCATTCTAGGCTGTGGGACCATGTAGTGAACAGATGTGCCAGTGCATATGCGCAATCCTTATGTGAAAATACAAACCACTTGTATTTGTTAGAGCAAGGCTCTGGTATTGGCGTTCTCCCCTTGCCTTAGACAGACAGTATTTCTCGATTAAAAGACATCTGCAAACCGTTTTTGTGGTGGTTGGGGCAGGAAACATTTTATAGGCGTTACATAACTGTATGGTATGAATATTCAAGCTACATTTTATTAAAGTACATAACTCCTCCGACATAACTGGGTTATTTCTTCCTCTAAATTTAGCATACAGCAGCTCTGATTTGCTTAATAAGGAGCAATATTTACTTTAAGAGTCCCATGATATTTACTTTGGGATCCAAATCAGTTTCTGATTACTGCAGTGGAGATTGGGTCAAATTCTTCCTTATTTTTGTGAAAAAGAGATGGGACCTCTCTCAACATTTTGCCTTTCCAAGTTAGAGAACATGTATCAAAAGCAGACGTCCAAAAAGTGCTGAAGAAAGACTAAATGAGGAGGAGGTAACCTGGAGAGTAGATACTTTTATAATCACTATATAGAGTTCGAAGCCAGTCTTCCATACTGAGCTTATTATGAGAGAGTTCCCAGAAGATAGAAACCAATTAACTCTTTATTTTGGCAGTGATCATTCTAGGTGTTCTTTAATGGGCATTATTCTTGCTAAATTATGAATGAGCTTTATAGTAAGACAAATGCCATTATCAGAGTTATTTATTCATGGGCTGTCATCCATAACATCCCCACACTAGTTTTTCCCAAAGTTTAGTATCGATCATTTGCTTTAATCAGATGCATCAAGGGACACTCAAAGAATCAGCAACTGCAGCTTTGAATATCAGCATCTCTCTCTGGGTCTCTGCCAGGTCTAAGTGAGTACTGAGGCCATGTCAAGCATTAAGTAACAAGGGCAGTAAGTGGGGGCTTACTCTCCTTACATTAGGATAAGTGACTCTGTGTCCCCCAAACTCTAACTTGACTGATGATTAATCAGTCTGCACTGACATGCCCATTACTCTGTCTTTCCACTTGATTCTGAGATCCCCCAAGGGCTCTGCAGGGACGATGCCCTGAAGAATTGCTGGGAGTGCAGAAGGGTCTTGCTCAACCTAATGGTATTGACAGCTGTTCGCTCTGTCTCGCCAGGTAAAATCTCCTAAGATGAGAGTAAATATTCTCTGCTCCATGGTAGCTAGCCGTCTCAAACCGAGTCTAAAATCAGCATTACATTCGACGAGGCAATTTAAAATGATACAATGTCTATTACTGTTTATACTGCTTACAGAGCAGACAGGAGAAAAGCATGGTGTCAGCATCTCGCCTGGCTCAGTGAGTATTTGCTTCTGCATCGATCTACATGTGGCAGAGGCTGCCTTATTTTCACTCTTTATTTCTTTACACAAAGATTCATCTTTACCAGATACTAAGACCAGGCACACGCAGTAAGAAATCTGCCTTCCTTTTTCTTTCTTCATTGATGTATGTGGTGTACCTGAAATGCTCTGATTAGCAGACGCTTCACTTCACTATAGGCATAAGAAAGTTAAAGTCTAGGTCTGAGTTAGTCACCATAGACTTTTTCTAAACTCAATGAGAAGAAATGGGCATCTCTAGGTGTCAATTTATCTAAGAAGGGCATTTAGGAGGCAGCAGACAGGCTTAGACACTAACACTATTTTTATACTACTAAACTGAGCCAGGCTATCAGACAGCCCGGCGCACCGGTGCATGACCATCCATATGGTCAAATTGTGAGCACTGTCAGCAGCATCCCAGCACTCTCCCAGACAGTGCCCACACACAGTTCAGGGCTCAGCATGGGCCTGACACATCCTCAATAAGCGTATTAAATGTGGTCAGTCTGCTTTGGGGGCTGAGAGAGTTTAATCGTGTGGATGTGAAAAAGTTAGCCCAGAGTCGCAGAACGGGTCCGGTCCCATGTTATTTTCTAATATAGTGTGAAATTTTAGAGGTCTGTAACCAAAGATGAGCTGAATCCCACAGTAAGTGTAATTTTCAGTGTTTTGGAGGACACTATAGCACACCTGTGATATAGTAGGGGAACAAGTGACTTCCGTCTCAGTGCAGTGTGAAGCAATCCTAAAGACCTGCAACATGCCCTTAGGATGCAGATTTGCGGTATTGGGATTAGATCAATAAATTAAGGTCCAATCCTTAGGTTTTTCTACAGCGAATGGGAAGCCATCCTTTGAAGATAATTCTGTGTTCAGTTACCAGAGCACAGATCTAGAGCAATTTCACTGAGTCTAAGGAGTTACCCTGATGTAAAAGCTGCTGGAGACTCAGAACTTCTGACTTCAGAGGTTGATCCTTACACCAGCAAATGCCTTTCAGACTCAGGAAATCTCAATGACAAATTTCAAAGTCAGCTCCATACTCAGACATGATTTGTAAAATAGGACATTTCCCTGTTTTCCACACAGTCCACTTGACTTCTCCAAAATATGAAAGAAAAACCATGTTTGTTCCTATTTAGATTTATTACCAGGATAATTATCCCTGTATAAATGATCTAGAACATGGTACTTCTGTAAATATCTTCTACTGTTGCTATTAAAGATTTCAACATATTTTAAAATTACAGTTTACCACAGCTCATTATATTTTAGCACAGCCTGACCTCCTTATCTTCCTGCTGGAAAAGATAGTAAGAGACAGCGTGTACATACTCCTGTTAAAATGAGATACACAATTCCCTCTTTCCCTCCCCACTAACACACTTTTTTGAATTCCAAAGTCCCATCATTTTGTGCAGACCCATCTGCTTCTATTTTGAGGCAACTATTCTTCTGGCTCTGGAGTGCTGGGTAGCACTCCTGTTAAAGTCTGTCACTGTCTCTGGTTAATCAGCTGGAGAAGCTGCTGCTGCTATCTCTGCAGCACTTGGTGCCCATGACAGCCTGGGGAACAAGAGGGTTGGAAGAGAACCTGTTTCTCCCACATGCTAGTGGAGAACAGATCACCCGGGCGCCAGCCTTTTTTTTCCCCTGCTTCTGTATATTTCGTGCCGTAGCAATAAATAGTCTTGATAGATATGCACAGGAATTTAAGCTACGTCCAGCAAAATGGGTTGTGTATTAATTTTAAATAGTTTAAATTGGTTTTAAATAGTTTAAATTTAAAATAAATTTTAAATAGTTTAAATCCGAGGTAAACCTAAGACTTACCAGTAAAGTGGCAGAGGCATTTGGGAGGCAGGCTGTGTAGTTAATTGGTATGGTCATTTTGTTGGTTAAATTAACACGTATTTTAAAAATACTTTGGTGTACCCTTTGTGTGTATGTGTGTGGAAATTCTACCAAAACAAAACTGTAAAGTTTTGAGCCGGATAAAGGATTTCGTTCTCCAGCCTTTCTAGCAAAAGAAAGGGAAAGGAGGCCAAGTTTCACCGTGAGTCACAGGGTGGCAGGTCCAAGCGCGGAGGGCACGGGTCAGAGCAGGCTGCCAGGCTGCCCCAGCTCTCTGCCAGGCTGCCCGGCATGGACGGCTGCTCCCTTTCGGAGTCGGCTGCGTGTCCATGGCACAGTGGAGCCCGTGGTCGGGAGGAAGCCATCTCTGATTCCAGTTTGCTTAGCAACACCGCAGTGTTGAGCCCTGATTTTTACAAGGAGATCAGCTGCCCGTGCACTCGAGGTGGAGCGGGCTGCTGAAGGCAGTAACCTCAGCCAGAGTTTTGTTCGTCATTTTATTCATTCATACAAAAGCCCTTACCCGGATTCCACCTGGGTTCAGGAGAAGATCTAGTTGATCTGAAACTGCACTCTCTGGTGCACATCCATGACTTTTAGTGTCTCCATCCTGAACATGTCACTCACAGGCGTCTAAACCAATTAAAAACAGGGTTTACAGTTCTAAAGCGGGTACACACTGTGGACAAAGTCACCCATATTCTTCAGCTGTGCCTTTTAAAATTCAACATGAATGGAGCCTTTTACCCAATCAACCTCAAAATGGAAGCCCTATTTTGCATAAAAAGGAATTTTCTTATTTTCTGTGGCCATTTTTATTGATTTTTTTTTCTGAATGGGCAGCAAAGTTGCTCTGTTTTATTTCATTTTCTGCTTCCTGGGCTTTGTCAGGGCTTAGAATGCTTTCCTTGTATAGTGAAGATATAACATTTGATGAATCAAATGTTTGACAACATTTTCTTGCTTGTGAGAAAGACATTCAGAGCGCTGTTTTTATAAGACTGAATCTGTACATTCTACAGCAGTAGCTGAACTTTCCTTTGTAACCTATGTATGATATCTCTGCCTTCCTTCCTGCATTCTAATCTCTGGACATATACAGTTGTGAAATGTCATATATGCCGTTTACACCTTTATTCTAAATGAGCTGCAGAAAACAACCTTATCACGTTAGTGTCACTTTCCTTTCAGAGCTTGTGAATGCAATGTTTTAATTGCCAGCTATTACTTATTTATGATTACTGCACCGAATCCACATCTGCTTTTCTGTGGTTCTGAAATAATCTTCTGAACCATTACTGTTATTATTGTTACTACTGTTATTTATTGTTCTTATAATGGTGTGCATATGTAAATGATACTTTTCAACTAAAATTAAGATTCTTTTCTAGTTTTGACATATTTAGGTAGTGCTGAATGAAATAATAGCAATAATAATTTAAAGACACACCCCCCCACACACAGAGAAAGACTGCTGACTGTGAAGTTTGGTCAAAGCATGGTTAGGGGAAAATTGTCAAGATACAAAGGGATTTATGCATGCATTTACTACTTGCACTAGTGGGAGTTCCACCAATAAATCCCTTGGGATGAATGTGAGCCTACATTCTTCAACGCTAGTGGAACAGACCTTATCTTCAGCAATCATTTTATTTCCACTCTTTAATGTTCCCATTCTATAGTGCAGCGCTCTATAATTTTTCTAAAAGATTTTTTATCAGGCTTGATCAAGTGTATTAGTTGATAAATGGTTGAGAGGTGCAGACTACAAGGAAAGATGCAATAAGTCATGCTGTCTCCTAGAAACCAGACAGCAAATAGCTTTCAACAACTATTTCAGTCTTCCCAAGTACCCTCCACTCCAGTACTCTCTCAAGATGTAATATAGACTTCCACATTACCTGTATGTTCACCTGTCCAGGAAAATTTGGGAAACAACTGTAATGAAACAAAGTTTAAGTGGAGTCCTCCAGTACCTACCTGGAGGAATGAGACTGATGATAGTAAAAGAAGGCAAGAGGATGATGACAAAATAGGTAGGTGAGGGAACTATTTCCTCAACAGATTACCCCAGTCTGAATGTGGGCTTCTGCCAACAGCAGTGGTTCAGCTCTTCCCCCGTGCCTCTGACCACACATTCCCTTCCCTAGGGGCAGCACTAGCTGTCATATCATCAACCATATGAACAAGCTGATTTGTCTGAAAAACATACAGAAAAAAAGAGATTAATTTTCTGTGTTGTGAGGCTATGCAATTGCTACTGCCAGCACAAGAGATGCATCAAGAACATAAGGCAGGAAGTGTGGGGGAAAGACTGCTTTAGGCTACAGTGTGGTCTAAGATTGCTCTCTGAGAAACTACACCCTCAGCTAGACTAGTTTATTTTGAAGGAACACATTTTTAATTTTACTAAATAGACAAGCTGAGCCTAGAGGGGGCCTGGGGTAACCTCATGGACAGTTGAGAGTGGCATTGCTGCAAGAGCGATGCCAGGGACTTCCCTCCTTCCCCCACGTGCTGCCCGTGGTGCAGAGGTATTGCACATGATGTAGGATACAATACCAAATATTGCTGAGTGACTCTAGTCAGATCCACTGCTTAGTGAAGAGTAAGGGTCTGCTGGGTGACATTCAGTTATTACCCTGAGACGTGAACAGGGGAAGGTCCAAAAGCTGGGGGTACGCAAAGACTCTTTAGGCCTGAGTCTGGAACAGAGATTGAACTTCATTGAAAAGTCAGTCCCAAAAGCACTTGTGTTGCCTTCTCCAGCTGCCTGTCCACACAAAATGAGGCTTCCTTCTAGGATTCCAGTGAGATGGATCGGGACTTTTATTCCCATTTAGCAGGTAGGAAAACTAAGAAAAAGAACATAAATAATTTGCCTAAAAAAATGAAGTAAACCTTCATAAGTATTAATGTTACTGGACCCAAGAGGCGGAGACCCTCATTTCTGTGCCCTGATGATCTGGCCACGTCTCTCTAGATCCTGTAGCAATAGTTTCTATGGCAATGACCTACAAGAAAAAAGTTATATTTGCATATGCCTTTACTGATCTTGCATTTCCTTCAAATTCTATTCGAGTAGAATAGTAATAAAGGATAAACATTGGAGGAGCCCTGTGTGGAAATTATGGAGAGCACCAAACCCCTTCTCCTACCCAACTGCAATGATCCTGAGAGTCCTGGCATCAGCTCCAAAGCTGCCATGACTCTCAGGGGTCTGAGTCAGCCATAGCATGGGTGGACTGAACATCTTAAGGTACTCTCCTCCCTCTTACTGAAGCAAGTGTAAGCAGCATGGTACTGCTGACACCTGCCTGTGACCCGCTGGGTCCCTGAGCTGCTCAGATGTAAGTGCCCTGCTCAGAGTGCCTCCTGCAGCTGTTCCTGTAGGGGACCCTTCTCATAGGTGGCTACAGAGATATCGCCAAAAACTTGTGGCATGTTCTTCAAAGATGGAATTATGAAAATAAAGTCATTAAATGGGCATATGATAGAGGCTGAACTGAACTTTCTTTGTATAAACTCAGTTTCTATGCATATTTGATTATAGCTAGTTTACCCTATCTGATAGGAATGTGTTTGACACTGCCATCACAAAACAGATATTTTTCTATGTTTTGCCTAAGAACTTGTTATAAAAACCTATCTACCTTGCCTTCCTATCCAGCTTTTTATGGGGAGATGTGAAAGGAGTCTTCAGTAGGTTCTTGACACTGCGGATGAGGTTACTACAACACAGTAATTTGGATTCTGATCTCAGGTTTCCAGGACGTGGATAAGCCTGATCTTGAAAGGTCTGGGAGGATGATCTATTCGTCTTCCCTGAGGATGTTTTGTTTYTCACGGAACCAATCTCTTCTTTCTGTTTGTTCCTACTTTGAGGTCGTAATCCCCTGTTTGTGATACCAGCAGGATTCCCACAGCAACAGATTATGATGTCACAAGCAAAGATTTATGAAGCCATAGGACAGAGAAGCAGGAAGAGGGGCTCTGTTGTGAGACGGCCCTGTCTGCAAACTCTTTTTGTAGTAATTGCCCAAGTGGGAGGAAACCCATCTCACAGAAGTTATATTTTAACCATCTAAGTGACCGGTTATCAAAGTGTGACTGAGCATGGATATTCAACAGCAGTTTTTTTGCTTCAAAGCGCATTCATAAATACTGAATGAATACCCTAAAGTCTTTTAAGGCTATTTCACAAATGTCGCTAACAAAAGGAGGAGAATACATTGTCATGGACAACAACTATATCAAGTGTCTCTGTAAAATGAAGGAAGAGACCCTGGGAGCTGCAGAAGGATGCTCAAGGGACATCCTAAGCAGTGACCATGCCTGAGGTGGCACCATCCCTTTCACAGCCTCATGGCAAGCAGGGAAGTACAGAGTCTGCACTTGTTCAGAAAAGTCCATGAATACCTCCTTGGCTCTGCCTCAGCTGGGTTGCCTCATTTTGGGCAATACTCAGTGCCCATTCCTGAGACAACGACTCTAAGACAGGACTCTGTGGGACTCTCTCCCCCTGTGCGTGAGCTGTAGAGCTTCAGGTCTTGTGACTGGTCAGCCACATGCTGTGGTGTTGGGCTCAGCTGGGAAATTCATCCTCTCTGCCCATCTATCCCACCCTTGTGCTGAACAGAGATTATGGTAGATTCGGCTGTCCAGCTGGGTCTAGCAGCTGGCTTACAGGAAAGAAGAGTGGCTTTGGAGTGTTGTGGGGATGGAAGGGGTCTGTTTGCTGGTGTACATTTTGGGAACTGAGTGTGTGGAGTTTGCTCTCAGTGTGTGACCCTTGACTGGTCTGCACACTCTTCCCTAACTTGTCCTTATTTGTCCTTACCTCAAAGTGACCAGAATATTGTTTTGAATCTAACTTGCACAGTGACTGGCTGGCATTTGATCTGGCATTTTACTGAGACGTAACCAAACGTGACTTGTAGAAGAAATTCCTCAGCAATGACACTTGTGCCCTTTTAATGGGATTTTAGTCCAAGTTCTGGACCTCAGCTTTCCCTGTGGTTTAGCTTTGGGTTGAATTCAAACCAGAATAAGCACATTTTCCAGATCAAAATCAGGTGCTGTAAAGAACAGCTGAATTTCCACAAGAACATCTGAAATGCAAAATTGACCTTGTCTTGCATATGAGATTTCTACCAGGTCAATACAACTGAAATCTCTGATTTCAAAAAAGTAAAAGAAAATCTATTTCTTCCAGTTCTTTTCAGGTAAAAAAGCCCTTGTGAAAATCACATTGAAAACTGTAAGTTGGTGTTAAGTCATCTGATTTTTGGAAGCCCATTGCCCATTGCTGATTTTCCCCATGGTCACAAACCATACAGGAACAGATAAAAAGATAAGAGTCTTGTAGTCATGCAAGTCACACAAACTATCCCTTCATGAAAACAGAGTTTTTTTCTGCTGCAGACATAGGCTGCAATTTTACAGCGACATGAGTCAGTGATGTCACTAAAAGGTCCCAACATCCTTCTGCATCTGCTGTTCATCACTATCCTCCTACTGCTCTTTCTGTAATGCGGGCAAAACCATTAATGTGAACTCTCTAATGAACTTGATCAGAGAAATGGTGACATAAAGGCAGGAACAAGCAGCCTACAGTGGTAGGTGCAAGATCACTTTTGTTGGCATGAGTTCTGACTGATACTGACTTAAAGTGCATGTGAAATGACAGTTATATTTGCATATCTGTGTGTTGACTTAAATTCTCCTCGTACTGTTGCTTGTACAGATTATATCTCTACAAAATTAAAATTTACCCAGAATGTTTTACAGGCCTGTCACAAAAGGCTAATCCTGGAACCAGCTGAGTCTTGATTTCAGTCTCAGATCTTCTCTCCATATCCACTCCAGTTTGGACATCATCTGAACATCCACCATTGGACCTAATGTCAGCCTTTGACCTTCATACATGTAGGATAAATGCTGGGTAGCAGAGCATTCAGAGAGTTTGGTGACTGCTGCTAGACTTTCAAGATAACTCTGATTATGATACTTGATTTACTACTTCTTGTTGGAATTGTATAGACATTCTGATTATGAACAAGCACTAAACAGCTGTGGCACTAAAAGAGATGGGCAGACACAGCAGGCAGAGCCAACACATGGTGCTTAATGTAATTCCCTAAGACTGTTACTGATATATGCTTTAGTGTCATTCACTTTAAGGAGGTCATTCAAAACAATACTATTTAAAAAAATGTACAGAATTAAGTAACAATCATGCTGATATTTTTGGAGTTCCTCATTTCTTGAAAAATGAGTTGTCATGCTTTTTTAAATTCGTCACGAGCACAGCCAGTAAGTAAAAACAAAATCCCCCTTAAAGAATATATAATTTGTGCTCAAATTTCCAAAGTTCATGGGTTTTTACTTTGCTTATTTAAATCTTGTCCAACTTCTATGAACTACTGCATCCTCAGTCACAGGAAAAAATATACACAAGTGTTAAAAACAATTAGTCTCTAAATATTTTGAATGCCAAGTGGGAAATGAATAATGAAACAAAGAAAGTGTGTTTCTTGAACATGACTTACATTAGGCTTCCACCCACACTTTCCCTAAATAACTCTTATAGTGGAACTCCATCTATTTGCTTTGTATATCTCTCAGCCCACACTAATGGTTCTTAGGACCCGTAAAGTCCTGCCATCTGAGGATATGAAGTGCCTTTGCAAGTATGATCAGATCACAATGAGTAGGTAGGTTTCATGATCTGCATTTCAGACATGTGGGCCATGTGGGTCCTGAGGCACAGAAGTTTAAATGACATTGTCAAGGACACAGAGGAAGCCAGTGAGAGGTGAGAAGCCCAGAGTTCCTGACCTCTCTGTCCTGCTCACTAATCACAAAACCGCATGTCTTCTGCGTACCTCAGAGATTTTTCCATTGTTGCTGGGGAGCTTATTGTTCAGAGGTGTCTCTGTACTTGGTTCTTTCTGCAAAATTCCCTGTGTAGCAAGTATAATCTAACAAAGGTTTTAAGGTGAACAGTGAAAGGGCCAGAATCAAATTTCTGCCACTTTAGCCTTCGGAAATTCAAGAGGTATATTCCTGCTGGGTGGGTCCCTGACAGACACTTGTCACAGCATCAGTTCTTCTTCCCTTTGGCAACAGCCCAGAGCATGTATCTGGGAGAGGTAAAGATCTGTAAGGCTGAAGAACCTGGGCACTAGTACTAATTTTCTTGCTGGGCATAGGTACCAGCTAGACTGTGTGTGCTCCAGTGATTACAGAATTGCCAGAGCTGAGTACATTTTGACAAGCCACAAAGGATATGACCCCTGGGAACCAGTTCATAAAATTACAGCAACCTTCAAGCTGCACTAATTTTATTTGTAAACAAAGACAAAAAATTAGGGGCTCATAAGAAACTCCTTTATGCCTCTCTCCTGATCGAAAAAGGAAATAAGTCTATTGTCTTGAAAGAAGGTCCATCTACATGTGACAATGCTTATCTATATTCAAAAGACATATGGTCCTATATGTTTTCTGGGTTCCCTTGAATTCAGTTCAGGTCTAAGAACAAAGATGCATTTCTTAGGTTTCCCAAAGTTCATTCGTCAGGTGTGACAGTTCTTCAAGGCTTTTTGACACAGGTTTTCCCTGTGTGGTGCTAGATACCTTGGCTTGACTCCTTGACGATTACTACAGGGATGGGAAAGAGTTGAAGTTCTCTTTCAAATAAATCCTGTCTTGTTTCATTGCTATTTGTAATACTATTTTTCAGTTCTTCGTTAGCACATATTGAAATAAATGTAGCAAGTGACACCTCCGGATTAGGCAGAAGTGGGAGAAACCTCTTGGGATGACGAAGTCCTCTCCATCCCCTGTTTAACACAGGCAGTCAGATTGTGTAATCCTTTCCGTAAAGTTAAAACCTTTTTAAAACTCCTTGTCCTTTTTTGGTCTTGTTAAAAAGATGATCCAGAACTTTATAACTCCAATGGTTCTTTTTAATTTCTTCACTGCAGTCACTGTTGTTAACTTAGAGCAGTGTGAAAATGGTTGAGCTAACTTTAAATAAGGAGTCTTTGAAAAAATCTCGCTGGGCAGCAATGCTTAGCATGGGCTCTCTTAGTTTGCTTCTCAGCAAGCAGACATATTTAGCTGTGTCTACATTAGCAAGAAGCATGGTTTCGTATGACCAAATCTGTAGAATGAAACTTGGTGTTGTGGAGTCCACATCCACATTACAAACACTTTGAGGATTTTACCTACTCTGCTTGGTTGAGTCTCATCCCGTTGATCATACTCCCATTAGTGGCTGGAGCTCACCAGATGAACTTTTATCACATATTCCAGATTAATTTCATCTGAAAGGAATCCATCTGGTGCCCTCTAAAATCATTCTGCAGGGTGAAGCAATCAGATCAGGAGATCTGCTTCAAAATTGATCTGAATCAAAACACTGATGTAAACACACCTTCTTCTTTCTTAGGCTAAACAAGCCACATGCATCTGTGTGTGAATACAGACAAACAAAGATCACTCTTGCCATGCCCCAAATGGGCCAGATGTGACCCAGCTGTGGTGTGAAAGTGGAGTGCTGTGATCTGGCTATTATACTCTCACTTAGTCTTGTTCTCAGTCTCTTCTAAAATGAAATCTATTCTCCATGCCAAACTGGGAGTAATTTTCCTGGCCTGCACCAATTTTAATATGTCTTTTTGGAACAGGGATAAACAGAACTCGACATGCTACTCCAGATGGGGCTAGTGTTTGGAGCTTGTCATTTAGATTCTGCAAATGCTGGTAGACATCACCACATCAGTTACAGGCAGTTCCCGTTTCAAGGCTATTTCAGCAATTGTATCAGATAGAAATTTATCCATCAGCTGCAAATAAGACAGGCAGATACTGCAGACCCAAAATAAAAGAATGACAGCATTCTGTAACACAGCTCACCAGCCTACTCTGAGCAGCATCCAGACAAAATTGTATATATAGTTAGAACTGATCCATAGTCAAGACCCTATGAAATAGCCAGGACATATTTTCTATAAGCTATAACTCCATTCACCTGAGAAAAGTTACAGAGAGAAATGGGTGCTGGGAAAAGCACATGGATCTGCTGTTATGTCCTCTATAAAATATTACTGGGGCAGATTTTAGAACACTTTTCTCTCCAACTGCTCAGATCTCAACACTCCTGGAGTTTGAAATGGGCCATTGATGGGCCAATCCGATGGGGCGATTAGGTTGATGAAAGTGAATATTCCAGGGTTGCACTTTTTCATAGAACTTACTAGATTCTGTTGTCTAATGGACTCTCTATCCCTGCCCACATAACCCATTACTTTGCATTTATGCATCACAGGCAGAAAACTTAACTATCAGTAGGAGAGAAGGCAGATGGGAGAGAATATGCCTAGTTGCAAAATAAAAGATTGAAAGGACAAAGAATAATGGAAAAACTTCTTTTTTTTGACAGCTCTACATCTTAAATACATAAAAGACTTAAAAATTGGAAGGCAGCACATTCCCAAACACTTCACAGTTGCTGTCATTGGGCACTTCATGTCAGAAATATGATTCTGACTGACATTTGTGGGAGTAGCATTCACAGGAAGGATTGTACTGAACAGTAGCTTTGATTTGGCATATCTGTATTGTACCATACAGCATACTATAGGTATTCCCAAGCCAGTTTCTCATCTGGTTTCAGGACAATGTTGTGTCTTTGATAATTAGCCATGCTGAGAGGTAGAGTTAATTTTCTTAAGGTCCTGTGCTATGTAAATGTAGTTGTTCTGCTTCCAGGACCTGAGCTAGGATGTCAGTGTCAGGGTGCTTTTGCTTACAGTGGATCTGGGCAGCAGCCAAAGGTGTAGTATTGCACAGGAAGGTGTGGACGTGTCCTCAGCTGGTGATGCTGCAGAGAATGAGAGGTTTATCTACACCACTTTCTCCATGTCTTATCTTCCCATTTCTTCTTTCAACATAAGGAGGACCTTTGGTCTCTGGGTGGTTTTACTTAATTTTGAACTAACTCAAACACTCTGGGTTCAAAAGTTTACCTTCAGTGTTACTGGTTTCATGTTCTACGAGGATGAAACTGGTGTAGAAGGCTAAGAAAGAATCACTTCCAATAAAAAAAGAAAAAAAAAAAGAAAGAAAAGATGAGCAAGGATGTTGCAGAATTATTAAACAAATGTTGAGATGAGCAGAATGAGAAAAAAAAAAAAGGTAATGGAAAAAATAATACAATAAATACATTCCCTATGGCCAAGGCAAGGGGCAACCTGGCTTTAAGGACAGTCTGCCACATGCTGGCTTGTTTTTTCAGCTTGAATTGTGTGTTACTGTGGGTTGTTTCTTTTTTAATTGAGTAATTGAATCACTCTGGGAAAAAAAAATAGGGAGGCTAGCAACCTTACAGCTCTCAGCAAATAGTTTTAGAGCATCACAAAAATCTCTGTCATTCTTTCTTTGATTTCTAGCTGCCTCTTAGACACTTTATTCCCACACTGGTGATGGGGTGAGAGCCCAGGACTTACATGCTYTGTGTTGGACTCTGGCCAGTGGTATTCAAACTGCACATACCCTTTGCCAGATCTGCTAAGAACCTGTGATGACATTTTTGGAAGGGCAAGATGCCTCTCAAAGTTCAGGGAACGGGTGGATTATCTGTCAGTGTAAGTGTGTACGTGATCTAAATAATTGCTTGGCTTCAGTTTGAAACCTGGGCTGAGGTGCCGGTTCATTGCTCTGATCTCTGTCCCAGGGAGTCCATCTCGAGAGCTTGGGACACGCCCTGCTTCTGTCCACCATATTTTCACAATCATTTTCTGAATTACAGGGAAGCTCTTAAAAATAAAAATGTTTAGATGTTTTGTAGTTGTCTGTACCATAAAATGAACTGAACTTCCATGACCTTCTGGGCCTTATACAAAGACCCTTGAAGTAGGGTTAGCCTGAGGGGTGGGTTAGCTGGACGGCTGCCCAGCATGCTTAAGACTAGAGTGCACAACTGAAATTCTAGGTTAATGTTTATCCCTAATCAATTAGCGTTTTGGAAGGGCATGAAATTCTGTCTTGCCCTGGGCACTGTTTGACTAAAGGCCAGCCATGGTTGGGAGCCCCAGAAGGTTGCAGATCTTGGCTCTGTGGGAGGCCCGGCTATACAGTGGCAAACAAGCTTTCCTCCAAAGACCCTCAGTGCTCTGTTCAAAAGAATTTTTCATCCTCCACCTGTGGCCATGAAAGAGGGTTGACAGATGGGCTGTTGTAATGGGCTATTGTGTAAATAGCATACATTTAGCAGAAATGCTGAGGGTGTGTATTTACAGGGGACTTACATGGATTTTCATTGTAGATGAGGAGGGCTCCAGAAGAGCCACTGCAGGCCTGCTGCATTAATTCCCTATGCAGAGCAAAGTATTTTTTTTTTTCTTCTTTAGCTTCTGTTGGAAAGTAAATACAGCAATTCAGAGAGGGAGGGAATGAGATGCTTTGAAATAACATCTGTCCTGGGTACTAATGGTCACTTCTTAATAACCTGGCCTCTCAAACCTCGGACTTGCAATGGCATTTGTACCCATGTACAAAGGTTTTGTGTGATTCTACCTCATCCCTCTCTTCCTCACATCCCCGTGCAGAATATTCAGAGATACAGCAGACTGGGAAATCAGGAGCAACAGAGTGGAGAGGACTCTCCAGTGTGTATTGATAGGATGGAAGGAAAGGTGAAGCAATGTGTGGAGGAGAGCTATAAAACTGGCTGCAGAGGATTCATGGGAACCTGAAAGTTGGAAGGGGAATCTGTGAAATAGCAGAGAAAATTGCAGTAAAGAGAAGGTGGTAAGAAAGAAAATATGTCATTTCAACAAAGCAATGAGGAGATGACAGGAAGAAGATGATCCGAAATAAAAATGGGCAGAAATAGATATGAGCTGGAGTAGCAGAGAAGTAGTGGAGAGGCCAGTCTGAAGGACGCTGATGAGAAAGCAGGAGAGGTGATGAGCGCTGGTCCCTGGGTGACCCAACAGGCAGGTGGGGATGGCTGGCCATCCTCTCTGCTGCTGGCCTCAGCAGTGTGTCAGCTGGCAGGGCCAGGAGCTGGCAATATTGTACTGACAGGGGGATGAGCAACACGTGGTTTCACTAGCAAAGGATAGCTGTTCCCAAGGGACTTCAAAAATTTTTATATATATAGAAGCAGGTCTGGCTTTCAGGCACGAGGCCAGCAAGTGAGACGAGTCAGTACACATGTCCATGTTAGTACTCCCTTCTAATGGGGATCCAGCCTCTGTGAAGACTCACACTCTCAGGTCTGCCTGGAGCAGCTCCTGATTGCTGTCAAGCAAGTTCATTATGGGGCCACCAGAGGTAAAGGTGTCCCTCATCTTTTCTCCGAATCCTGCAATAAGTACACATTTCTGTTTCCAGCTCAGGATGATATACTCTGGCTGACAGTACAGAACAATTGCAGCCAACCAGACAGCACCGTGACAGTCCACAGGGTTATTTTGGGAGGATGAGAAAGTTTGCTGGAACCTATACCAAATACCAACGGGTTCAGCCAGCAGGGAAAGTTAGTGCCACTCACCTCAGGTGCATCAACTTTTCCAAGTCTTCACTGCTGGTGTTTTGCACAGCAAAGGGTTGGCTCTGTGTGAAATATTTAGAGGGGGTGTTAATGTCCTTCTCATGCTGTTGACTGTGCTAACAGCAGGAGCAGCCCTGTTTCTTGGGAAGATGCTAGAAGCCATGATTCTTGTAGTGGATCCCTCTTTCTCTCCCCAAAAGTAGAAGTCATGTGAACTGGTGGGGCAGTGAATTGTTTTTCACTGGATGAGGGATGAATCATCTCTTGAATACCCAGGTCCTGTAGAGGAAGATGGGCCTAAGGAAGAGGTCAGCTTTGGCTGATGTCTCAAGACTAGGTCTTCCTGGGCACTGGATTTCAGTTCCATTGCAGCTCCCAAATGAAGGAAGAGTGTACACATTAAAGATAATTGTACTTCCATGCAATTTAGTGAGCAATTTGTGCCTTCCGAACACATGAAAAAGAAGTACAGCCAGTTTTGTTGTTGATTTTTCTTTCCTGATTCCAGTCAATAGTTAATAATCATGTTGTCATTTTTTTAAAGAGTTGGCACCAAAACTTCATTCATTCCACTTAGAAAGAACCACCACCAACCTATTACAAAACCTGTCATTATCTCACAAAGTCATATTCTTGACATCTGTTAAGTAAAGGTTTATTTTACACTTCAAAAGTCAATCTGCACAGCTGACTAAACTTCTTCAGAACTGTACAGTCTGCTCCTGTCAAATATTTGGGAAAATAAAAGTTGGTTTAAGAAAAATATTTGTTTTAGTTGGAAAATGAGTCACCTTTTTTTCTGTATATGGGAAAACGTGACTTTCTTTCCTTAAAAATTGAAGTAGGGGGTCGAAGAAAGAAGATGAAGCATTTCCCATGTACTGTATCTGATTCTGTCAGTATCAGAAAATGACAGCTGAACCAGTTCTCTGTACATTTCATTTCAAGCTCTGCATTTTTCATTTTTTAGCTATAACATACTGGAAGGCTGATGGGGGTCAAGCTAAGCTCCTGGATAGTTTGCAAAGAAAGTTCTAGAAACTATTTGATTCAGGGTATCTGTGATTTGCAACAAAGTCTACGCTACACGACAATTTTGGCTTAGCTGTCAGACTTGGTTATGCCATTAACCCAGGTGCAAGAATCTAATATGTATAATTATAGGCCTTGGCAACGATGCTTAGAAACATAAAAGTGCTGGAAGAATCATTCAGGTTTTCCAGCAGTTGATCCCACTCTATTTATTTCTCTTTATCACTAGCTCTATCCATGCATGCATGGTATTTACTGGACAGTCTTGTAACTATTGAGAGCAATGATACCAGTGCTATTGTAGACTGTAGATTTTTTTTACCATCTCAGAACAAATCTCAGCAACATGGTGGAATATGTGCATGAGTCCTTTCTGCTCTAGGTTTTACCCTTTTGACAGCCTTGGCCACACTGTGTCATTATTAGAGGACAAAAAAATGGTCTCTTGAATTAAAGAAATAAATATTATTTGGGAATGTTTGGTCAGAATCATTTATTAAACAGAAAATTCAATTTCCACAAAATCAAAAATGTTCATTTCAGTTTTATCCCCCTCCTCCCAGAAAAAAAAATAATCATAGGTTCTCACAGAACTCAGGAGATCTGGGGAATGGAAATTCCAGATATCTCTCATCTGTGCAGAGTCACTCTCTGAGGTCACTCATCACAAGCCTGTACTCAGGAAAGGAATCAATTTACCAGTCAGTGGCTGGCAGTCAAAGCAGATATACATTTCTGATGATCACTGAGATAAGACAAGGATACAGAAAACTCAGTTAATAAGTGGCTATCTTTACTTTAATACAAAGAAATTTTGATTGCTCTTAGCCAGGTAGTCTTGGACCTTATCTTATGCCTTCAGGTCAGCTTTGGGTCAACTATGTTGATGACTGAATTGAAGCTTAGTAAAGTACATTGGCACACCTCATCAGTGGAGTTAAGCTCTGAAAAGAACTTTTCTTGGAATTATGCTGGTGCAGTCAAAGGGAAAAGGACAGGGAAGCCGTGTGTGACAGAAAGCAGGAACAACAGTTCATATATACTGCTGGACTTGCAAGATGAATTCCAAAGGGATGATTTTGAATTTCTGCAAAAGAAATAAGCGAGATATTTTTTTATTCAGTCCAACCATAAAAGATTGGGCCATAACCAGAAGGAGTATTACATGTGATTGGTCATCTCAGGTACTCAGATCCACAAATTAACTCCGCAACTCTTTCAGGAGTTGTCCCTTAAACCTGAAGTATATCTATGATTTCAAGAGTAGTGTTCATTTTGCCTTAATTGAGGCATTAAAAATGAGGTATCTAATCTAAATGGATTGTTTAGCCTTCTATAGTCACTGGAGCAAAACAGGTAAGTGTGCAGGTTGTCATTTATATGATAGCTGGAGTGACTTGCTCTCTCACAGCATCTATTTCTTCACATCCATTACAGAGTGAACCTTGACAACTTAGACTAAACATGTTACGTGTTAGTTAAAAGTTTGGTGAGATTTTGGTGAGATTAATCCTTCCTGGCTGTGTTAAATTCCCACTCTAGGCAGACTTGCAAAACAGCTCAAGACCTGTCCCTGGCTTAAATCTTGATGTAACTCACAAGGATTCTCTTACAAGGATTAGTGCCTTCTAGATCAAACCCAGCAGCTGATCTGCCTCTAATAAAGCCGGGAAACAGGAATGCAGATAGTGGCTTTTTTCATTAATGGATAGAACACCAATCCAGGACAGAAGTTCACCTTATTCCTAGGTCTAGGTGGATTTGAGCCTTCATCTCCCGTGTCCTGGAATGTGTCTTTACCACTAACCTGAGTGGAAAGGTGTGGATAGCCTCATTCTCCTATCCTGAGTCTCTTCTGCTTTGTATGGCCAACTTAAACATTCACTGAGAAAGAGAGAAAGCAAGTACCAAGTAACAGAAGTTGGGCTAGGGAACACTGTCATTTATTATAATGTTTTACTATTACACATTCCTGTGAGTGATTTAAACCCTGTGATTTAGAGTCATCTCTCTCTTTTCTATTTCATTGTTTAAATGGGTCACATACATACATAAAGTGGAAGAACTTCAGTATGCAGGAGCAAGAACAATCTTCACAAGCTCCCTAAAGCTCTTCTTAATGACAATGGTGCCTTAGGGAGTCAGGAGAACAGGGCTTAAATTCATTAGACAGAGAAGGTATTGAACCCAGAACCCCATAACCTAGGTGAGTGCCCCAGTCCCTGGAAGTTCTGGAAAACAGGAGTAAGGGATAACAGCATTTCCTTCTCCAGCCAGTTTTTAAAATATTGACATTATAGAAACATTTTTTTACCTAGCTTTCGGAGAGAAATCAGTGCAGTAATGGGAGCAATGTGTGCCCAGGCCCTGGGGACCAAGGAGGGAGGATGTGGAACTCTTGCTTTTATTGTCATTTCTTACTATCTAATTTAAGAGACTTCAGTTCAGCAGACCATGCTGTTTTAGGTAGAAATTCTTATAGGATTATCTGTCTCAATGCTTTGGGTATATAGTAAACCTGGATACATAGCTTAAAGACTAGATGCTACAGTGCTCTAAAGTGCAATGCTCTTATTGACCTAATCTTAGGAACACCAGGAAGACCTAAGTAGTAACTTTCTATTAATTTATTTTGAATTTGATCTTATGGTCTAAGTTGTCATGCCCTAGAGTCCACTACCAATTTCCAAACCTATTCTACGTGAACTTCAAGCATTTTGACTATGTTTCATGTTATTACACTTCTGTCCTTTGCAGTTCAGGTCTGGAATACTGATTATTATTTCTGTTGCCTTTATGAGGTTTTGGGGGCAAAGCATTTTATAATAAATGATAGGAATTTTCTTTATCTACTATTATAGTATTATCACTCGGACATAAGCTTTGGAGAAATCTAGGTGTTTTGGGTTTAATGCATCCTTTTATATACTGACCTGTGTTATCATAATGTATTTAACATATTTTTTTAAATAAACACACTCATGTAGGCTGTAGATCAATGAGTTTTTCTTACATGGGAAGATTGATTTTCTGGAAGCCTAAGGCTTAAATATGACTACCTGCTTAGTTTAATTTTTAGCGAAGTGTTTGCACTCTTATTCTAGTCATTTTGCTTGTGTAAGGCAGCCTCTTCGCAGTGATGGTTGCATTATATATGACAAAAGTCTGAGATAGGTTTAATATAAGTTAGGATCAACTTAACACAAAGTGACCCACAGAATTTCCACAGGGACAGAACGTAGTCTTTCAGCTGCTGACGGAATAATTCCTTATGAAATGATATCAACTGGGATACTGCAACTTCCAAAAGAGTATAATATATTGAATGTCAATCAACAAGAGTTTATGAAAATAGTTCTTGTCAAACCAACCAGATTCTTTCTCTGATGGGATTACAAGCTGGGTTAATAAAGGTAAATAGCATTGATACAATATACATAGATTTGTGTCAGGCATTCATCTGAGTGCCCAGCAAACATTTCTTTAAGAAACTGTGATGATTAAAAATCAACACAGCACACACTGAGTTTATTAGAACTGGCTAGCTGGTAGGTCTCAAAATGTAAACAAGGAATCATAAGTGAACAAATATGATAATATGATCCTTGGAAGAGTGAGGAGGAGTTGGGCTGCTATATCTTCTTTATATTTTGTATCTCTATAGCCATGATCACAATAATGGGTCCAGTTCTGGGGTTCACCATCTTACAAAGTCATCTGCAAACTGGGGAGGGGAGAGGAGCAATTTGAGGGAGAAGTACAGGAATGGTTAAAGGACAAGAAAATAAGGATTGTAAACTCAATGAGTTCAATCTATTTAGTTTATCAAAGGAAAGGTTAAGAGATGACATAATCACAGTTTACAAGTATCTCCATGGAGAAAATGCATTTGATAATTAGGGGTTCTTCAGTTCAACAGACAGACACATAACAAGATGCAGTAGATGGACACTGAAGATGGAAAAATTCAGATTTAAAGGCACTAATTTTATAAAGAAGATGATTAACCTCTGGAACAATTCAACAAGGACTATCGCAAAATCTCTGTCTCTGGAAATCTGTAACTCACAACAGGTTGTCTTTCAGAAAGATTGGATTAGATTAGTACAGTGGTTCCTCACAGTTTTATAATCTAAGAAACACTTGGGTGACTTAACTATTCAGTCTGCTTACGTTTAAATGGATATCTGCCATTTGTATTTTTACTATTTTGTGCTGGCTCAAAAGTGGTAGCATGGACTAAAACCCCTCTCTCAGATGAGAATGTGTTTATATGGTGGTGCACTTTGTGGGTTGCCATAAAACTTAAACTACTCCTTTAAGCAGTTCAAAATGAAATACAGTCTCTGGCAGCAGCAGGATGTACACAGCTGTAGCATGTGTGCCTGTCATGTCATACCCCTAGCAAACACTGAGATCCTGGCATGCATTTTCTTAACATAAATAGTTTAGAGTACATGCTCACGCTCTGAGAGAGAAAAAAATTGCTCAGCCTACTGTAGCAACCCTGACCAATGGGGAATTAATGCCCTCTTTAGAGAAGCCATCTCAATGATACAACTCTACTGGCTTAGTCTATGGCCTAGTCAAAATTTAGCCTACAAGCTGCCCAAAAGTAATACCAGGCTGCATGTCATGTGATGAGAGTACGCAATCTCCATCTCTGAGAAGAATGCGATTTAAGGGTATATTTTAATGACTAAGGAAACTGGTTTTGAGAACCTCTTTGTTGGTGCTTCTCCTCTGTGGTGGTGCGACTGTTAGCAGCTCTGACACAAGGAAGGAAAGGGGGCCTCATCCAGCCAACTGGCAGTGCTCATTCCCACCTCCCCCCCTCCGCACAGCCTCACGCGGGGATGCTGCCAACCTGTGCTTTGTTAGCTATACTTCTTCCATTCTTAATGCTGTCATGTGGTTAAAAGAGAAAACATGTGTGTCACATTTTTTTGAGATTATCCCTGGCCTCTTGGCCATATTCTAATTTACATCATTGCATTTTCCTTCTAGGTTCTTCCTTGAGTTTCAGTTGGTTGCAGTATTTCTTCATATTTGGTTCCTAATAACACACAACTACCATAACATATAGAAAAAGAATGTAGATGTTTCAAAAGAAAGGATTAGCCATTGTATGAATTATAAGGATAACTGTAGTTTCTCCAGGACATAAATCAATCCACATTCTTCAGGATATAAATCATACGCTAAATGTCTGAGACTTAAAGGAGAAACTTCCCTCACCAACATGTTGTTGCATAATTGCCTATTATGGAAGTTTTACATCTTCCTCTGAAGCATCTGGTACTGGTACCATCAGTTTGATCTGGAACGGCAATTCCTGTGCGCCTTTGTGGAGCATTCCTGTGACAGTTCAGCAGCTGCTCAATTCCATCTCGTACAGGGCAGCCAGATGTCCCACTGCTTTTAGGTTGTTCCATTTTTCAGCATCCTATTCTGCTTCCTTTGCTTGCCTTAAAGAAGGCTAGCTAACCTTATATTTTCACACACTTGTGCTATCGAATGCCTTTCACACTGGGACATAAAGCTACCTGCAATGTGATTGCGACACAGGAGGAAACTGGTCACAGTCAGGGAATTTTTAGAATTCTGGTACTCAGGAAAACATACAGACAAAAAGTATTGCTCTCCAACTAATATCATATCCTGTTTTATGTCTTTCTTACTGCAGGAAGAGATATGTCTTGTAAATCACAATCACGGCAACAGTGATCACTATAATTTATTTTGTATAATGTTTTCCATTCCAGTCCTTTGTTTTCAGTAGTTCATTACTTTCTAAAGTTATGATTTTGAATAAGGGAAGGAAACGAAAAAAAGCCCCTATATATTTCTTTATTACTAAACAGTTCTGGTCACTGTTTTCAAATGGCTCTGCTACTCAAATAGCTGTGGGTAAACAGCTGCCATTGAGATTACTGTAGACATTTTGTAATAGATTTTTATTTTTTGAAGCTTGGAGTATGTAAATAGCTCATGCTAGAAATGTTGAGCAGATTTTTCAGGAAATATCTTGGGACAAGTGCAGTAAGTGAAGAAAAATTGCAGGTATCATCCGTGATGCCTATCTTGGATGTCCTAGGATGACTGAGATGGCTTAGGGAGTCATCCTGAGAAGTTGCTGAAAGGCTTAACCAAGGGGTTAAACTTTAGTACCAATGCATGGGCTACCAGCTCATGAATTATGTAACTTTTTCTAGACACAAGCAAGGTGGAAAGACTTAAGTTGGGATTCAGAACATCAGAAGATGTCTACTTCTGAACTAATTGTCCCAAGCTTTTTTTACAGTCAGTGGTGATGTAATCAATATGGTCACTGGAATCAAGTGTACAATCCATTCTAAGGTAGATATGCAAAAGAGGTTGTATGAATTTATTCCTAAAAATACCCACCTTTGCTGGCTAAAGGGAGATTGGAATGAAAAGCTTGGGTGTCTACATTAAGATGCCTAAAGTTTAGAGACATATTTCAACCCATATTCGTTTTGATCCACATTTCTTCCATCTTCCTCATAAGATCCCTGGGTTAACATTTTTACAGAGTCCAGTTAATTTCCTGCCTTTTTTTTTTAAGCGGGAATCTCTTACGATACACACATGACAATGTTTACTAGAAGTAGGAATACACATGTTCCTCTTTTCTGTATCCTTTGTCTTATTTGTCAGCTGGGGCACTACATACAGTGGCCATGAAGGTTTAGATGTGTGAGTGTTGCAGTCAAAGTCGGTGATTTCAAGGTTAAGCTTGCTCATTCACCTCACCATTGGGGCAGTGGAAGAATAAGCTTCCATGTTTGACAGCAGTATCAGCTTATGCTCTTCCTGCCTCCCCGTTTAAAAATAGCCCAGAAAAAAAATTGCAGATCACTTTCCTGATCCAGGTCACTGTGTCACCCCAGTCCAGGTCATGGACAGCTACTCCAGCCATGCTGAGGGTTTGCAGCAGGTACAAGCTGGTTAAACCGGCACTGCCTCAGAGAGAAATGTCAAAATGACGTGAAAAAGAAAGTAGGCAGTAAGGTAAGAAAATATGCTGATGATACAAAGTTATTCAGACTTGAAGGACAAGGGCAGACTGTGAAGTATTACAAAGACTGAGTGACTGGGCAATAAAATGATAGATGAAATGCAATGTAGATATATGTAAAGTGATGCACATAAGGAAAAGCAGTCCCAGCGCTACTTATAAAATGGTCTCTCAGGTGTATTAGGATTTGAAAAGGTCCAGAGAAGGGCAATAAGGATGATCCCTTATTTTCTGAAATGGTTTCTGCACAAACAGCAACTGCATAGACTGGAGCTCCTCAGCCTGGAAAAGAAACTTAGGGAGGATTTGGTAGAGCTCAGTATAATTATGGTTGACATGAAGATTGACAGCTCAATTTCTTTGCCAAAAATGAGAACTGGGACCATCATGTGCACCCATAAAGGCCAGGTTCAGAACAAACTAAAGAGGATGGTTCTCCATGTGGTGGGCCATGGACCTGTGGGACAGCTTGCCAGAGGGCGTTGTGCATAAAATTGGCATGATTTCAATAAGCAGCTGGACAAATACTTGCAAGAGTCGCCCCCTGGAGATTACTAAATAGGAAAATCTCATCAAGATGAGAAGATCCTTGAGCTGAAAATAGTTTCAGTCTGAATACGCAGAGCTTTACATATGCTTGCTCTTCCTTGGATGTTTACCTGCAGATGCTGATGGACACAAGAAACTCAACTAGATGGACTGTTGGCCTAAGCCAGAACAGCTGTTTTTGAATTCATCTAACTACGGCCTTGTGAGTAGGAATTTTCCCTTTTGCTGTGTTTTGCAGTAGTCACTGTGCCGGCTGTCATACAAATATGGAGTCAAGACATAGTCCTTATCCCAAAAATCTTATCTTGATGGCAAGCTATAACCTGTGTAGGGGTAGATGGGAAGAAGCCTAACTAAGGAACCAGTTCAGCAAGTTTTTCCACACTCTGCCTTTACCACTTATGAATGTGCAAATAGGAGCCAGAAGATAATTAAGTGTTAGAGAGTATCTATAGCTGTGTTTTGTTGAGGAGCTCTTCATGAATTTACCACTTCTAAGTTTTTTACTTCATTCTTAAACATCACTATGAAGAATTTCATACTTCAAGAAGTTTGCTGATAAGTTTGGGAATGCACTGAAATGAAAAAGCAAATATGAAACTTAAAACAAATATGATGACTTTCAGGAAACACATTGCCTCCAACTACCCAGTAAGACTTTTTCTGTATTATTCTCAGAAACACTATATTTTGGCAGAAATAAACTGTGGAAATGATTAAAATTAAATGCTAGCCTAAAAGTTTTCTAATTAGATCAATGGATATGAATATGATATGGTGTGTGCCAGATTATATATAATTTCATATGATGAACAAGGAATGCAAAAATGTACGCCTGTGCTACTATCCCCGTATGACTATACAAATGTCTGCATGAGTTGATCTGTTTGCATATATTTAGATATTATTTTTACACTGACAAAGAATGTACGTGTGAGCACTCATGTCTTCCTACATATAGCTGTGCTATCCCATTTTCTATTTTCTTTCCTTTCTCTAAAATTTAATTTTCCTTCTGCTCCCTTCACACACTTTTTTTTAAAGCAAAAAACTTTTCTGTTTTACAAGTCTTACAGGATTTTCTTTCCAGGACATTTTGGGAAAAATAATCAGCCAAATCATTCCATGCAATTTAAAACCCCCAATATCAAAATAAACGTGAAAGAAACTGAATGGGGAAGGAAAACAGTACTGCAGCTTTTGTCCTCTGATCAGCATTTTTGCTGTTCAAGACTTCCTGAGTGGTAAAATAGCTCAGCCACCCATACAGTCAAGTCAGAGGGCAGAAAATTTTTATATTACTCAGATTTCCTCAAGGGGATGACCACACTGTGACCTCTTTGCATTCTGTAAAGCTCTGTGACTCAGAGACGTTATGATGCTTCTATTTTAAATAGTTTCTCCAGTGAACATTCAGGCTTTCCTCTGTGATGCTTTTCAACTCAAGATGGGTAAAAGCATCTTGCCAGGTTCGGTAAGCTAAGGTCATTCTTGGACTCCCAGTATTAACATTTGATTAGCTGTAATAGTCTATTTTACTGTCCAAACTGTGCTTTACTTATGTAACTTGACGTACTTGAGTAGCCCCACTCATTTCAAGCTCTGATGTAAATGAATGACTTTTTACTTACAGAGTCATCCCATCTGTTTTTTTTCTAGTACAAGCCTGGTAAGCCTTTTTTAATTAATCTGGAAAAAAAAATATCCTTTAAGGCTTGTAAAACAGCAACACGTTCGTGTTAAAAAAAAGAGAGAAAAAAAGATAGCTGCATGGCTAGAATAGAGACCACAGATATATTAAAAAAAGAAAACAAACAATAAAGTAGGTGAGTAAATCGTTGATGTTAAATTTATCCCCATTTCCAGAACTGAAGATTAAAACCTCCTAGGATTAAAATAATACATAAACAAATGTAAATGTGAGTTTCAAGATGAGATTTCATTGTGACAAATGTAAGCTAAAATGAACAATTTTTCAGTACTGTCCTGATGTACTTCATTCTGTTGCCTTCTATTTTCATGGGTTTGTTACTTAACAAATATAGTTATACACATCAAAGAGAACATTTGGAAATATACAGCAGATTTTTCTTATAATCACATGTATCTAAACTGTGGGTAGCAGAAGAAACCATTCTCAGAGTTTAAGAAGCAGGACAATTAATACAGCTTTTGAAGCTTGATGCCATATATAAAAGCGATGATGGAGTAGTTTAAGAGGAAATGGGAGTAGGTACTGTACACAGTATATGAATAAATTGAGAGAGTATTTGATAATCAGCTCATTGTGACACTTTTTCCCACTTTGCATGGGTGCTTTGCTGCTGACTGCACTGTAGCTTGTCCCAGGGAGCTGGTGAGGGAAACAAGAAACACTCAATATATGTAGAAAAATAGGTAAGAGAGTGTCTCCCATAACTTGCATGTCCTAAAAACAGTGGTCAGGTGGGAGACAGGTAGTCTCACATCCTTGTTTTTCCTGCAGTCCAAAGAGGACGAAGCAGGCAGTGAGCCAGGTTGGGGCGTTTGATTCACAGCCCTTGCACAGGCTGCAAATACATTTTCTCCTGACTTTCCTGCCAGCCTCTGTTCCTGGGCTTTGTTAACCAGGTGGTGCACACACATAAAGAGGCAACAGTGTGAATGTCATTAAAGCAAAAGAAGATAATTCACCACCTCATACTCTGAAACTGTGTCATCTTTCCATATTATTCTGGGGTATTTGTTGGAGTACATAAGAGCTAAATACAATTTCTAACATTTCCTAAGATGAGTTGTGGGTTTTAAATAAAAACCAAGGGAAATCTAGAACATGACATCTAAGTGGTATTGAGCATCACATAGGTAAGAGCAGACATTTAGGAGTAGTTATTCAATAACGCTGGTAAAATGCTTCCTATGTAATGTAAAAGTTAGAGCGATTCACTTGCCTGTGTAGAGCCATCTAGTGCAATTTTATGCAATTTTATGCAACTCAGGGTATGGAGGATGGTAGTGCAGGTATGGCACAGAACCTAGGAGAGACCCACAGCTTTTTGGAGAGGCCTTTGGAGGCCACATGGGATACTGGTGGTTTCTAACATCACCCTATGAATGCCCCCTCATGTGTCTGCTAAAGGCTCATCATCCAATCTCATACCACTGTCAGTTGTCTCTCCTGTCCCAAGTGACTTAGTCTAGATGAATTTTCCCTCTTTCCATTGAAAGATGGAAATGTCCATCTTTCAATGGAAATGGAAAAGTCATCTAGTCCTAGATGACTAAGTAGAGTAGTCTCTGACATAGCTAAAGGTAGGGAATGTCAATCCCACTCCCTGTGTTAGAATATTATTAAAAAAGAGTTGCTAAATCTATACAGTAGTTTGTATCTATGCAATACAGCTCAGTCATCAGTAATCCCACCAGACCACATTTATACCACTAGTCTGATTGCCTGAACAGACAAGGGGCAGTCATGAACTTCTGTGGTCTTTTTGTGGCTCTCCAGATAATCTACAAACATTGAAAGGGGAGACGATCCTGTCCAGAGACCATCTTTCTGGGGCTGCCCAAAAGTAGTTAAGCCAGCTTTCTAAAGTTAGGTGTCAAAATCGATTGATTATTTAGGTACTTAAACAGGCATGGATTTTCAGGTTTAATAAATGCAGTCATGCCTCAGTTTATTGCCAGTCAATGTGGTTAAAAAATACCTGGGGACTCAAGAAAGGGAGGACAACGGTTTGCAAAATGCTGTTAAGATTAAAAGCATTACTTAGCATCTCATAAACTGAAGTTTGCAAGAAAAGAACATGTTTTCTGGTCAGGTTTGATGGTGGAGCAGAGAAAGAAAACGCTACTCGACATTTCCTGAGATGAGAATCACAGATTCTGCTGAATTCTCTTTTATCTATGACTGATTGAATTATCCATTGCAAATAGTGTTTGTTGCTAATTTGGCCGTTTTGCAGTTCATGAATCATTCTGGAAACATTCCTGATTTCTACAAACACATTTGTTATTTGTAAGTATTCACTGAACAGTTTTATGTGAACAGATTTCAGCCTATCTTTTTGTTCTCAAATTGTTGGTGTCATCTATTCACTATTTGAAGTGTTTGACTGGTCAACCAAATCACATACTATTGTCTGTGCTCCCTGATTAGGTAACTGAAACTTATAAATACAAGTATAATGAATAGCAAATGATGAATAGCAAATAGGGTATAACAAATATTGGATCGTCTGAAATTTCATACAAGAAATACATAATTCATGTAACTTTTAGGACTTAAACATTTCCCTGAATACCTGGCAGCTTCCAGAAGATCCTGGAACTATGAGTAATATATGTCAGAAATATCAGCAATTATACTCTCCATTTTATTAGCATAACATTCAAGAATCAGGACTTCTGTGAGTAAAGAAATGTTGAACATACTGGCAAGAGTGCATTTATCTGCATTTATGAATGTGTAGATGTGATTCATTATTATTTTCCTCCAATATTCTAAATATATTGTTAAAGCATGAATTTATGAATCTAGTACGTGACACTTTTCAACCAGTAACATTCTTCTTCATATATACCAAAATGGAGTAGAGGAAATGAGCAGGGACAGGGAATGTGTTTAAAATTGAGATTTGATGAGGTAGAAGAAAACCGTTCCAGATTACAGGAGCTTCATGAAAGAAGATTTTGACTAAACAATTAATATTGTTTCTAAGTTCTTGTTTTCTTTTTGACTTCTTGTGCTTTTTTTTTTAATGTCTTGATTATTTTTAATTAAAATATTAAAAATATCTGGATTGCTGTTCATTTCTTCTTTATGTCTTTAGACATGAGGTTGTAACATATTTATAAATACACTCTGGCACACTGAGATTTAATAAATAACTGATTATTAATGCTACCAGTATTTGTTCTGAAGGAAAAAAGTTAGTTATAAAGAAAAAACAGTGATGGTTAGTTAGTTATCTAACAATTCTCCATGGTTTGGATCCAGAATGTCAACGTACTTAATGCCTTGACCCAGTGGCCAGGAGGATGTTTTGGCTGGTTCAGATGCAGCACAGGTAGGGACTGCCCCTACACCTCTTGTGCATCCCGTTGCATCACTGCTTCTAACTCCCTCATGCACATATACCTCATCAAGGAGGGGGATTCTTGGACAAAAGCAGATTGGGCAAAGACAGGAAGGGACTTGGGCTTATAAACCCATGGAGTCCACCTGGGGATCAGCCAGGCAGACCTGCAGGAAGCAGGTACCATCTAATGTATTTCCTAATGGGATCAGTCAGCAAAAAGTGGTCAGGACATCCTGTCATTGGTATTTGCAAAGGCCAAGAAACAAGTTCTGTGGGAGATGTAGGATTGCCCTTTTCCGCTTTTTTTCTCTTCTTTTTTTCTTTATGGGAGCATTAGCAGCTAGCATTCACTTTTATGCAGAATAAGGGCAATGACATTCCCAAAAACAGAAGGTTCCAGTGAAGTAAGACATGCCAAGTCCAGCCCACAAATGTAACAGACATGGAAATAGGCTTTGGGACATCAAGTGATGGCTAGGACCAATGCACACCTGGAAAGATTTACAGGGGGGAGGAGAAAACCTTGGTAAGGGAAACTGCCACACATAGCTTGAGCAAACTCAGTCTCCTCTCTTGAGATCCCCAGGAGGTGAGTGAAAGGGTCCCTCTATGCTAAATATAATTAGATGTTGTATATCTAATATAGATATAAGCAAAACTGCAGTCTGCTATTTAAATCCCTCATCCAATGTTTGGGTCCTCATATGCTGTTGGTCACATCCAATCTTGTGTGGGAGAAAAATATTTTCTCAAATTATATGAAAGAAAGGCATGGAGCCTAACTAAAGATACAAACATTTAAAAAATAATTTATACATAAGTATGAAGTACAGTACTGCTGTCATGATCTGTTGATTAGTTTAAGACTATCAGCTGAAAGGATCGTATAAGATCGAAGTTGCAATGTTTTTAACCTTTTGGCACAACCACTTAGCTAAATGCCAGTAGCCTTGCTTTTTGTTTCAAGGAGAAAGGGAAGAAAAACTTCTTGGGTATGTTCTTTGGTGTATCTTCTTCGTTTTGAAAGACAACACATCACAGGGTCTTTCCTGGAGCTCACTAGCTACTGCTAAGAAATCCCCAGTCTTTCTTTCTACTGAGTTCCATGACAAAGCAATGTTTTGTCCATTTTCTTTGGCCATGTCCATGACTACTTCTCTCTCTTTGATGGCTTTATACTCAATTCTGCTCCTGCAATACCTGTCATAGCTTGCCATGCCAGCCTTATATCCCTGCAGCTATAACCAGTCAACCTCTCAGGCCAAAGGTAGCAGCTTTTGATTAAGCCTTGCTGTGTGATCCACTGCCTTGGGCAATGGCTTCTGTTGTTTCTAAGAATCTCACTAAATGTAGTTTAATTACTCCTTTCCTCAAGGCTGAGTGATGGTTGTTCAGCATGACCATTGCTTAAGCCAGTTCAATAATTGTCTGGAGACCAAAGAGTCACTTGAGAGCAGTCACTCATTTTTTCCAGTATAACAATATTATTATTTCCTGGCCTTGCCATATGGGCTACATAGGAGTGGGACACATAGCCAATTAACTGAGACAAAGGTTTAACTTAAAGCAATAATGATAGTGCATTTAGTGCACTTTGGAGCCATGGTTATCATTACTGAATTATAAATATTAATAACAGTTAAACACATTGTCAATGGTGCAGCCATTAAACATCTGCTACCTCTGTTACAGGGTGCTTTTTAGCTGGAGTGAAATCTCTACTATGGGGCATATGCAAGTGCACTGATATTTGTGACTTAATGTAACCGAAAGTTCTGCAGTCTCCGTAAAGGCATTTGACTTCAATATGGCCAATATAACACACATACTTTTCAGGAGTGTCTGTTTTTCCAGACTGTGGGTAAGGATTGTTGTTATGAATGAATGTAGAAACAGAAGACAGGATCCACTGATGCTTGCACTGCAGGCTCAGGGCTTCAGGCACAAGGGCTGTGCCAGCATGATTTGGGCACAGAACTCCCTCAGTGGTGCTCCACAGGAATGCAACGATTACCTCCTCCTCATCGATACACTTGGCCACACTGAGGCGCAGACATGGTTTCTGCATGCATCATATCTGCGCCTCAGTGTGGCCAACAAATTAGTTCCTTTCATGAAAACAATAATTATCTAATTTTTATCTAATAACATGTTGGAGGGTGTACCAGTCTTCTCCCAAAATCTGATTTTCTTGATATCCACCAAGACATCCTGAGCAAAAACTGTCAAATACAGATTATTCTGAGAGGGATCATTTATTTATAATCTTTTCCTCAGGAGTGAAGACTATAAATATTTTTTTTAATCTCTGAGCACATAAATGGACACGTAACTGTGCATAACCCTTAGGAAGCCGAACAGGAAGAAAGAAACTTTACTCTAGCAGACCTTATTTTTTAAGAGTTTCATTTGGTGCTTTTATCACAGGTAAATGTACCTTGATGATATGCCAGAGAAAGGAAGAAAATAATTTCATCTGCTAGATCTTTTTTCCAGAATTACTTTGTTCCAAATCTAAGGCCCAGTAGGGAAGAAGTGATTAACTCCCAAGGTCATTTAAGTATCAAACTGTACCTGTGGTAAGAAAAAGCCCTCTCAGAAGGGACAACAAATGACACCAGTATTCTCAAAGCAGGTGTAATCAAAATTTTGTAAAAGCAGTAAGAAAGCAAACAGGAAAAGAAAGGAGGAAGGAAGAAGTGTGTGAAAAGCACAGCATGTTAATATCTGCATTCCTCCTAATTTCACAGGAGGCAGAGAACAAACCAGGCTCCAGTCCATAGGCAAGACATTATGTGAACAGATATTGTGTTGGATTGGTTTCAAATCCAGAAATAACAGTCTATTCTGCTGATCAAGTAAAAAGTTAAGAGGTAGTTTGGTCTAAAAGAGAGAGGCTATCTTATAGCAAATTCTTAAGTTCAGCAGATGAAGTCCCAATAAAAAAAGACCAAAGGCCAGGAAATGTTAACTAGAGATGAAACACATTTTTAATATGCAGTGGAAACAGCTACTGTAATGACTACCAACTACAATACCCCAAAATCTTTATTAAAAAAAAAATCAAGTGACCATGCAATATTTTTTATACGAAGGACTTAAAGGAAGATTTGTTGATTTGAATTTAAACTCAGACTTACTTTGGATTCAACTTTGAATCTCACTGTAACTCAGTTCTGCTACAAGCATTATATCTTTAGTGAATCTCCAAGGACTTTTGGAGGTAAAAATATTTACACATCTCTAATATTTTAGTTCTTAATTTACATCAAAATCCTATGTGGTTAGTTCCCATGTATATTAAACAAAAAAGAAGACTAGAAGTCGATATGCAACATTCATTCAGAGTGTAATTGAATCAATGGTATTAACTGTACAGGTGAATTTAGCCACTATAGGATTATGGATAAAAACATATTTAGCAGAAGCAATAAAATGGCAATTTAACATATTAAAGGGCAACTAGCAATTTGACATAAATAAAACAAGAGACAAAAGCAGACCCCAGCAGAAGCAGAAAGCGGAAATTGTTAAGTAAACTGTCTAGTTAAACAAGACTATCGCTATGCAACAACACTATACCTTGCCAACTTAGAGCTCAGTTGAAGGTGTCACAGTGTAAATGTCAGGTCTAAAAAGAATGTTGTATAATTTGGAAATCCATTGCAGTGGTGTTAAGTAATTTTACAGAAAGGTGATTTTACAGAACGCTTACCCAGAGAAGGGTAAGCGTTCACAATACTTCAATGGAGGTAGGTGTCATGGGGATATTAGCTTAGACCTTGAGTGTTTTCTAAGTATGTTTGGTTGCGTCTTGCAGTGATTTCTGTTTAGGACACAGAGAACTAAGATCATTTACTCTGGATGCACCTTTCTTTTGCAGTGAATTCTAATTAAAAAAAAAAAAAAAGGAAAATGAGTGAAGGATTCTGTCTCCAATTTCCCAAACCATTCTTGGTATCCAGGTAAACCGAGACACTGTTTAACACCCACTATGATTTACAGTTCACATCAGATGTTTCTTTGTACAGTATTTTGAAGATGCCAACATCTGAAAGCCAAAACCAGCAATGTTTTTGGCTAGAAAATAAGAACATACTTCTGTATGTATTGGGTTTGGTGAGCTTGTTGGCAGGATGAGATGGTGAACTGCTCCCGTGAGTACACATCCGGGATGGTTGACCACTTGCTGCTCTTGCTTTGCCTTGAACTAGAAATTTCTGCGCCGTAGGTATCAAGTGGAAAGTTAAAAAAAAAAGATGCCATACTTTCACTGTGTTAATAAGAAGCATTAGTCTGTGGTACTTGCTAAAGGATTTAATGCCACTAAATTAGGTCTAAAACTAGCTTGAGGATAATCTGATAAAGTTAAATTCACTCAATTTATAAACATTTGCATGTTATTTATTCATATCGTTCACATGTGTTTGCCCTGATAACACGAGCCTATGTGAAACAGCTGTCAGCAGCCACCAGAATCTGCTTGTTCACTGCTTTTTGCTGGAAGCCAAAAACAACTGCCCAGGCCCCATGAATACATGCAGTTCATCTATCCCAATTAGAAACTAATTTCAGGCAAGTGCCACTAACCAAGAACAATGTGAGTCAGAACAAGAGAAATGATCTACAGCAGTGCAGTAAAAGAAGAAAGAAATAACGAATATTGAGAGATCCCATGGAAAGTGGCTTCTTTATGCCAAGTTATAGATAATGTGTCTTTCTGCTACTGAGGTTTCTATTACTTGTGCAGACACATCAGGCTCAAATTTTGAATTGAGTCGGGGTGTTTGCAAAACTCAGATAAGAATCTTGCATGGAAATGTTTTCCTTTCTACTTGCTATCATAAGTACTGCAGGAATAGGCCTCTTTGCAGCCTGCGGGCATGCCTACCTTCTGCGCTTGGCCAGCAAGTCTGAGTGCTAAAACACTTGAAAGTTTCAGAATTACATAATGTTTCATTCCAATTTGGACTGAGATTCTGGGAGGGCTCTTCCTCACTTGATGGATGCTGCTCATTCCTACATTAAACCTAAGTGCCTAGGTTATGCACCTGATCCATAGCTCTACCAACTGTGATTTCCTTTTTATGGATTCTTTTTAATGCTGATCGTAGTTTTTCATACTTGTATCATACATTGAAAAGGCTAAGGTCGTTCGGCCACTTATGCAGACATGTAAGCAAAGTGAATGACGAAGCACTAATTTGACAGCCACCACCATTCTGTCGAGACGCAAACTTCCTTGTCAGGTCAGCATGAGTTCTACATGGATTTCTCTTGTCTTCATTTTTATTTGTTTACAATTTTGCATGAAATGTTAGCAGCAGCAGTGTGGAATTGTGGTACATCATTTGAAAACAGAGCATAAGACTTCATTTCACATCATTTTTAGAATAACTATAAACAGCCATTAATCGGTTCTAATTGAAATGCATCACCTTTTCAGGAACACGGTGTCACCCAGGTGTGTTGTAATGGAAGTTTTTGACACATAAAGTTTCATTACAATACACACTTTAGTCTAGCAGATAAGTTATTCAAGATATGAATTAGAGTAACAGTACTTTTATTAATATTAAAATATGTAGCCAAAAGATATTGAAAATATAATCAAACCCCTAATTTGTATACTATTTGCCTTATTCTCTAAATGAAACTGGTTTTTCGTTAGCCATTTCATTATAGGTTAAACAGGATATTCTAATCTGGAAAAAATGTTTAAGTATAATGAATGTGAGTACAGCTCTTATTTATTTTTAAAATAACATACTAAGCAATGATGATATGCCATACTATGACACCATAAACTAAGTAAATATAATCAAAGAATATTTAAATAAAGTAAATTTCTGTTTTCTTCAGAGTAAAATTGTTTTGGAATTATATTTTGCAGAACATTTGCCATTCTTCTGATTTGAAAGGAAAAAAAATCAAGATCTCAAAAACCCATTAAAGGTGGATTTCCAAATCTCGATCACATCCAGTGATAAAGTGCACAAATCCTATTAGAAATAGTAATAATCTTTGAGAAAAGCAAACAAAATCTGAATAAATTTCTGTTAGCTTTTCGGTGCAAAAATTTGACACAAATAAGATTATAGCAGGCAAGATAGCTACCACTAGACTATCAACAAAGGGAGATTAAACTCTACTCATGAGACCTTCAAACGGGTGTCCTGCTTCACAAGCACAGTTTGACTTTCAAATGACACAGACTGAGTAGATGCTACAGATCATTGCACCTGCTTGTCAATGTTACCTGTGATGCTTAACAATTTGTTTTGGGACTTAAATTTGCAGGAAGAGATAATTATGTACAATAAAACTTAGGAATCCTTGTTTGACAATGATGGTACAAGTGAAATACTTTTCTAGGTACTGGGCACAAGTTTTGTCCCTCCCTCCCTTCCTCCCTCTCTCCCTCCCTGTCTCCCTCCCTCCCTTCCTTCCTTCCTGTTCCCTTCTTCTCTCCCTTTCCCCCTCTCTCCCTCCCTTAGCCTTTTTCCTTTTTTTTCCCTTTTTCTAAAGATTTTTTCATGGCAGGATGCCTCACAAGCTTTTAGGGTAAGACAACTGGAAAACAAAGTTAAACACTTCTGTCACCCTAAGTATGCAACACTACATAGCTTAATACAACATTTAATAAATTCACTTCGTTATTTTAAAATATACTTTATATTTTGGAAATTAATACCTCACACACTCATTAGGGCCAAAACCGGGTTGGTCCCTTTTGTTGAAATGATTTATATGATGTCTTTGTTCGGTTATATAAGTATTCATATATAATGAATGATGTATATTTTCAAAACAATTATGTAGCTCACTACTAACACAGAAATTACAGATGGTCTATGTTAAATATACTTTTTTTTAAATTATGCATGAGGTTTATATCAAAAATCTTCAGCTGTGTCAGACAGACTCAAACAAAACTTTTTAGTTTTAAAATAGCTTCTCATTGTGAACAATACATTCTGTTTACTAGTTTAGACATAGGATACTAAGGTAAGGATAAAAGTATTTTATTATTTGCTTGGCTGCTGTAAATCAGTTGGAAAAAGAGAGGAGTAGAAATGGATGTTACAAGCTGCAGAACCACGTCACCATGTTAGTCCCAGGGACTGGAATTAGCATTACCTCTTATTAACAACCCTCCCTTATACTCCCTCCAGCATTCTCTGACCATCAAATGCTGGCTCTGTAACTTGCAACTTTTTTTTTTTTAAATGCTGTGGGCATCAAAAATAACAAAATATACTTTGATTTTCATTACTAAGATTTTGGAGGGAGAAGTTCATGTTCCATGAAACGTCATCAATGCCTGCATTAATTACCTCTTGTTTACACATCAAGGTCACATTGGAGAAACATTTGCTTTACTTAAAAAAGTGTAAAATATGCAGTGTTGATTGTTCAGATACTATTGGCTTCTAAGTTCAATTTCAGATGCATTCTTACACGACTGAGCACAGTACTCCAAGGCTCTGCTCTTGTCACCATAAGTTTATGAACATTTTGCAGTGAAATTTCTGTTAACCCTGAGGCTGTCAAACAGCATTTAAGATGAAACAGCACCTGATCACCATTGATCATTTGCCTACTTACAAAGAAGAAAAGAGAATACGCTAAGGAATGAACAACACCAACGAAAGTAAAATAATTAACAACTACTTCATTCCCACACAGCAAAAACTAGATGTCGACTGATCAGTTCTTTATGGTTGCATATGATTTTAAAGTTTTTTTTTTTCAACAGTTATCCTCATCAGAACATGTTCTACAGTTGTAAATCAGTGCCAGTGAATTAAATTTTGCTCAGGGCATTGTGTACAATTACAATATGGCTATTAATGCAGGAAAAATAAACAAGGAAAAATGTTTAACATGACATAGGATCTGACTTATTAACTGATTCAGTATAAATGAATGCCAAGAAAATAACGGCAGGCCCAGGATCCATGCAACATATAGCTGTTTGAGAAAGCATTTCACCAATTACTTAGAATATGTTACTCTTTCATTCTGTTGCTTGTGCTTTCAAGTGAGGGAAACATAGCTTCAGTTTAAAAAAAGAAAGAAAAAAGGAACACACCACTTCAAGTAAAAATATTGTATAAAAAAGAATTTCTATATCAGAGGGTCAGGCTAAAGACAGTGATTAACAGAAGAGAGTGTATGACCAAAGAAAAGCAAGACTTCTTTCTAAAAAAGCAATTGCTGAAGACAAGAAGCATGAAAAGCCCATTGCCATGGTGCTGGATGTGTTGTTGTTTCTTTCTGACCTCACCTTGTCCAGTCAAGATGACTAAAAGCCTTACTTTGTTATTTACTAGCTTTTAAACATATGATTTTTGACAGTCTTCATTATTCTTTAATAAGTTTCTTTTGTAGTGGAACTCACCCTTTAGAAACTCAGTTAAGGAATTGAATTGAATGTTTCATCTAGAGCAGGTTTATTTTAATTCATTTAAATGTGTAAAGACATTCTGTTTTGTTTTGTGGGTTTTTTTAAATACCCGTGGGCTTGCAGGCAGAGAGGTACATAGCCTTATCTCTGAGTGAAAAGTCAGGTTTCAGTTCTCCGCAAACTTTTCCTTGTTCAAATTAGGGCATCTCAATGCAAGAGCTTGTTAAAAGTTTCATGTTATAAGGGATGGGTTTGCCTTGACAGATTAATTTACCAGCAGGAAAATCTACTTCTGTTTTTCTTAATGCCAAGTTTTAAAGCCTGCTTACTTTGTGGGTGGTGTGATTCAAGAGGAAGCAGGGTAGCCACAGGCATGGGATCAGAGCTTCGTCCTTATCCACATGAGCAGGTGTGTGGGTGTGAGAGAAAAGAAGGCGTGAGGGCTCTAGCCTTCCTCCTCGCGCCCAAATAACTCTCCTCGGCATCCCGGGGCACTGTGCGTGTTTGTGAGCGAATGTACTGGGCCAGTTGTGCTTCCCCACCGTTTCAACAGGGCTGGGAAGCTTGAAAAACTTGCCAATGTGTTCCTGGGTTTGAAATGAGAGGGAGGAAGCCATGTGCACAGGTAGGAGCCTTACAGCCTTAAGGAGGGCTTCACAAAGCCCAGAGCAAATTCCACCGTGCAACACCGTGACAGCAAAAGGGGGCGGCAGGGCTCCCACACAATAAGACCAGCACTTGCAGAACAGCTGCACAAAGGTCCAGAAGCCAAATGGGTTCCCAAAAGGCTGATCTCGCAGTCGACCCCACACAGTGAAATAGGCCTTTTCCCATGCAAACCTATTTGGAAAGAGCTGTCAAATTAAAATGAGTGCTTTTATATAAGTTGATACTAATGTTTAGTGTAATAAAAGACAACAGCATTTACGACATGAGCCGTATGGAACCACAGAGTGAGAGTCTGTGGGCTTCTCCCCAGTCAGTTTACACATAGGTGTAATGATCAAAAGAGGCAAGTTAATGTAGGAACATTTGCAGCCATTGACACAACCAGGCAAATCCCATAGACACCAACAGGAATCACAGCATCTTCACCTGTCACAGACAAAATCAGCTTTCGTTTGGGCCTGGATTTTGCAGTTTTAACTACATAATACAGTGTGGACTTGCTCCAGGCATATACGCAAGCAACACTTTAAAATTGGTGCAGGTCCTGCAGACATACCTGGATGAAATTTTAAATGAGCTCTAATGCCTCAGAGTCCACTCCGGGAGGTGACCGTGTGCTGCTGCTGCTGCAGCCRCTGTGCCAGCTGCCCTCAGCCTGGCTAGTCGAAAGGCACCTGGCATGCCTCTAGGTGTGCTGCAGCATGGAAACACTCAGATATTCCTTCAAACCATAATACCTTACTTTTACCTTGCCCTAAGGAAACAAACACTAGGTACCTTGCAGAGTGCCTGGTTTGACAGTTTAATGATTCCTGTTTGGGGCTTCTGACCAAATTTGAAATCATGAACCTGCATGTTGGTATTTCTACCCATGACACTCAGGAAGATGATAGAGACTCTTTCCTAGCTCTGAAGACCCAGAGACAGCAAGAAATATGGCCAAGTGAGCTGTGAGGTCCAGTAGCCTATTTGCTGTAAGAAGAAGCTGTAAGGCTCCATTTACAGCTTTGGCAAGAGAAAAAGTCAGAGTCAGAATATACTCTTTACTGTTCAGCTTAGATCACCATTTTCTGCTGTTTGCCAAAGCAGGACCAAATTGGAATATCTGAGAGTAAAACTTGTCTTCTGGTTGACTTTGCACAGCCTGTGCAATATAGCATAACTATATTGCTTTTACACTCAGTTCTCTCTAATTGGTTTTTTCAAGAAGCAGTTTCTCTCCAAAGATATTGATACAGGAGTACAGGCAGGACAGCAGAGAATCTGTTCAGCGCGTCCTTCTCCACCAGCCTGCAGGATGAGCTGTTCTGCTGCTCACAGGCTGATGTTTTTCTCACCTCTTCCGTTCTTCCTCTACTTGGTCTAACTTCAGCCTCTACACCTGCTGCTGCAGGATATTGCCATCTATGGCTTTCCAACACTTCCTGTGCTGATGAATAGTTGGCTTCTTGTCGCTTTGGAGAAAGTCCCCAACTGTTGGTGAATTTTCCTTCCAAGTCTAGAACAGAACAGAAGGGGCCTTTATTTACCTTAATGGGCTCTGAAGATTAACGCTGCAGGTAGTCAGGTGCCTGGTCTCATCATGCTGATTTCTGTCTTAGGTTTCATGACTTCTGGCTGGTGAAGGAGAATTTCTGCCCGAGACACTCAGATCTGTAAAGCATGATGTTCTTGGCTAACTGCAATACCTGTGTATTAGGAGATGCCATATAGGAAAACAAACCACCCTATGTCTTATATAGATAAAATTTACACAGTCTCTCAATAGAGTGCCATAGTGACGGACTAAAATGAATATACTTTAAAGCAACACAGCCTTCCATAGCAATAAGCTTAGAAATTCACCTGAAATAAATAAATAAAAATAAATTAAAAAAAAAAAAAAAACAAACCCAACAAACCCCCCTACATCTTTCAAACACAGTCCACAGCTTAAGTACAAGTCCTCCTTTTTTCTGGTGAACTTGCAAGTTGCTGTGCTAAATACTACACAGCATTCCTTTAAGGCTTAAGCACATACATTTTAAAAGCTGATAACATTTTTTTCCATTAGAAGAGCTTAAGTCCTTTTATAATATATTCAGGGATCACATTTCACTAATTCAGTTTCCAAGCCAAGTCAAGTCAGATGTCCTAGTACCGCAAAGCTTAATGAGTGAACTTTTGCCTCACTAAGGCCTGGAAGATAAGAAGAGATGAAGACTTTAAAATAAAGGCAAACATTTGCTTGAACATGTATATGTAATTGTTCAGACTGTGAATTAAATTCAATTAAGTTCAGAGAGTAGTATCTTAAGCCTTTTGCTAATTATACTTGTGAGTTTCAACTCATTAAACTTAGTACTTTTAAGAAAAGGGATTCTGCCAGGAAACTGCCCATTACACGGGCTGGTTATCTTGCTTCCATTAAAGCATCACTAACACTTTGAGACCTCTCTCCAAGATACTCCACAGGAGAAGGAAAAAAGAGAAGAGAGAATCAAGGGTCCTTTTGCCAATCATGGCAAAAGAAGATGAGCTGCAGAAAAGAATTAGTATTTACTGGGCTTGCAAAACCTATAGCTGCACATCCAAGAATATCCTTATTCAGCATCTGCATAACTGCTGCGCCCAGGAATCAGTTACTTGCAATGCTGTCTACCTTGACAGATGCCCTGGGACTGGTTGATGCCTCTCTGGTTAGCAGCACACCCCCAATCAAAAAAGAAAGCTCATTTGAAAAAACTAAACCTCTCAGCAATTTACGGCCAAATAAATGTTCCCTTTTATGATAACTGCTATCCTGGCCAGAACCTCAAGGCTTGATTTGGGTATTGTTTGACCTAAGCTCATGAAGGAAACTATGCCAGGGAGCCGGAACAGAAGAGGGGGAACCAGGGTCAAACTGAAACTCTGATATAGGGGAAGAAAGGGCACGAGAAATACAACTGAGGCAAACGTAGTCAAAACAACATGAGGAGTGGGAGTCCAGAAGAAAGTAAGACTCGAGAGCCTACAAGTTCCCTAACTGAGAGGAAGGAAACTGAATCTTTATCAACTCTCTGGCATGAAGGAGCAAGAAGGAGGCACTGCAAGCAACTGGAGAAGTAAAAATCAACAGGAGGTTGACACGTCAGGAGAGAGACAGGGAAGATTGCAGCCTCTGGAGACTAAGCCAAGAACATGGCTTACAGAAGCTACAAAATGTGCAACCGAGTGTTTTTATAGAGGGACTAGCTAGTGTTGGCACAAGACAGCAAGTGTTAGCACTGGAAGACAGAAGAAGTGCTCAGTGTGTGACAGTGACGAAGTCCCACGCAGCCCTGCGAAAGTATGTCTAAGCTGCATAAAACCGAGGAACTCACTTTGAGCTAGTTAGCCAAGCCTCAGAAGCAGTCTGTGCATGTTAACATTGCTTTAATTAATTTAACTGGGCTAATACCCCTAATTTGTTGGAGGTATCTGTAAACTGCACTTTGCAGGGTTAAGCAGACTCAGTGTATCTTTGTTAGAAAGAGTCACTCCAGAGACAGCAAAAGAGGTCAGTCCTTTCCAAACCCATTCAAACCCTTAATTTTCCTACTGCGTGTCCTTGGTCAGTGATTATGAACACCAGAGCAATAGGCACCGAGCAGAGACTGCCAACAAACCGAGGCGGCTGAATAACTGCCCCCTCTTAATTACTGCCAAAGCTAACAACCATGGCTATGTTCATACCAGGTGGTCTCCCTTTAAGAAAATGCTCTTTCACTTTTCTTCTCCTTTTCTTAAAAAACRTTTTGCTGTATAACAGAAAAAAGTTGCCCAAATGCACGCTGACTATTTGCAGCAGACAAAAAGTGCTGCTCACACGATTTTTCTGTGTTGTGTTTTCATACTGCTCTAAACTTTCTGCTGGGTTTGAACTCCTGCCAGCATTTTAGCATAGCAACTTGCTTTCTTCATGACATTCAGCAAGTGGTTTTGCCTCCTGAAAGGCTTGGGCTGCAACCCAGGGAGAATTTTACATTATGAAAGAATGGAAAGTCGGTTACAGCCAGAGTGGCAAAAGCTACACACCTCCTTCCCTCTGACCGCAGACTAACGCAGCACATTGTCTTTATGGTCTGGGTACGTGATATTATGACTGTGATCATGTGGGACCCAACTCTTCCAGCAGGGAGGGGAGCATACCTTGTTCTATGGAGCAGAGGCTATTCACGGGGCTCCTGTGGGCTTGCTGCTACATGCATGGTTTTAATATGCCCATGCTTACGTGACTGACTTTGCACACGCTGTAGAGTAGAATAACACAGGTAGGAACCAGACATCCCTGAAAAAGTGGGAAGCCAGGCAGGCACATCTTTCTCTGCAGCAGTCCAGCCTGCCTTCTCCTGGCTGCCCTCTTTCCGAATCACCATCACGTGACAGGGAGGGAACATTTTCCCAGGGGAAGAAGGAGGTTTGGGGCACGCCATGACGTAGATAAATTATCCTAGCAACCTGCACATGGTCAGCAGAGTGTAGGTTGAACATTTCTGATTTGCACAAGCACTGTGAGAGCCAAACCCCACTGAAACCCACAGAAAGATTTCCACTGGCTTTAGTTAACATTAGATCAAGCCTTAAGGTTATAGATAGGCAAAAATGCAAATAGGACATCTCTGTGTGTTGTTGGCACAGAGACTGTGAGTACAATTGGAAGAGAAACAACCGCAAGGTACCCTGAGGCTCCACCACTGTTGCTGTCCAGTGACTGGCTTTTATTTGTTCCCTGCCTTAGTGGAGCTACTCTACACCACATGGAAAATGTGGCCCATGGTCTCTGCTCGGGAAGGGTTAAGTCTAGGTGCTTTTAACACTGGGCATAGGGTGCTCACCATGCAGATTATACCAAGTGTCAGACACAAAGTAACTTTAGGTATTTGTACTAAAATGTAGAATAAAGGAAAGCATCCTTTTAACATAGATAGGCTGGACAAACTTGAAACCACTGTTCCTGAGCCAGAAAGACAGATTCCTCTTCCCATAGGTAGTTTCCTGTCTCTCAGACTCAATGTGATACCACTTGCAGGGAGGAACTGAGCTCCTTCAGTGCACATTGTGCAGGTGACTCTTGCTGCTGCATTGCTTTATGCAGATTATTATTCTGTCCCTTCCTTTAATCACCTGCTAGAGACAGGTTAGTGATGGTTTTAGTACCACCACTTGTTAGGGATGGCATATTAATTTATGGGATTTTTTAATTTATATTTTTTAAAAGTTAAAGCCACTTGTTGCTAGGCAGTAAGTCTTGTAAATTAATAAAACAAGCAAGAAGAAATGCAATAATAATAATAATAATAATAATAATAATAATAATAATAATAATAAATGCTGGCTTAAAAAAACCACAATGCTGTACATCAACAATAACAATGAAGAGTGGCAAAGGGAYACCATATCCTTGTGGATTTTTCTGGGTCAAAAAACATTATCACAGCTGGGGAACTTGTCCTAGAAGCCTCATGCCTTGCACACGTAAACCCATTAGCCCAAAGAAACCCCTAAAACCAGTGTAACTCAGCAAATTTGCCTTGGAGGGATCAAGTCTACTTTTGTAACTATACAAGACACCTGCATTTCAGTGCTCTGCCTCCTTCTTTCTTGTGATTTCAAATACACAGCCAGGTCACAGGAACAGCATGACTTGTTTCAGGTTTATGCCTTGAGTCCTACCTTTCCAACCAGACATTCACAGCTGTGGGCAGGCAGGTAAAAGCCTGAAGTCTCAATCTTGAAGGACTTGAAGGACTACTTTCAAGTTCTGCTGTATGCTGGGTACAGTGGGATAGAGAGTCCAGGCTTCTACTTCTTTTGGTGTATATATTCCCACCTAATTCCCAAGACTTTCTTGCCCACACTTCTCTGTCTACATAAAAAGCTAATATTAACCTGGTTTAAATAAATAAAATAAAAACCCCATCCATCTTAATAGTCTATTCCTTCACTTATGTTCACTGTGTGAGAGCAAAATTGCAAGCTTCACCCAAGACCTATGGTGATAAATCTCAAGAAGGGCAGGACCTTCCATTATGAATAGAAAGATGGCTTTAATTTAAAAAAAAAAATCAATACATTATTTTCAATCATTAGAATCTTGTGCCAGTTGCAAAATCAATCCTTTTCTTATTAAAGTGCTTACATTCCCAGTAAAATACTTTATGACATAGAATCCCCATTATGAAAGAGCTGGACTATGCTCTCAGGAAGCCAGCAACTTGCATTGTAATCACAGATTTTGCATAGTAAATGAGATCCTGAGTTTCAACTCCTGGAATTCCTTTTGAAGGAGTAGTGGATTTGTAAGTTGGATCACCTTCAGGAAGACTGGGAGTGTGGGCAGTTGTATACAAGGAAAATTGGACCTAGGACATATAATTAAGATGTTCCCAGTCCATAACAGAAACTCCTTTAATGCCTCTTGGCAAAGTCTGTCATAACAAAGAAGCCAGATGCTGCGGAGGGGAAGGGACAACCTGACCAGCTTTACTCTGATCAGGCATGTGTAGTGATGAAAAAGAAAGGTAGGGAGTGAAATAAAATGTCAGGAATTTGGTTTGCACCAGAGTTTTGGTTTGCTCTTATCTCTACTGAAAGTGACTGCTTTATTTAGTTTTGAATAATTGCTCTGCAAGTTGGATTAAATTTTCTTCTCTCCCTTGGTTTAATGTTGCAGCAGAGACAGTGTATATTATACACTGGCATAACACATACCTTTTAGAAAAAACCCTGACAACAAGAAATTCCCATAGGTGCTATCTCACAAAGCATTAGCATAGTGATCTTAGGGAGAGATCTTTGCTCTTATAGAAACTGTTTATATCTGTCAGGGTCTTATATGTAGACTGTTGCAAATGTTATGGAAATGAAAAACCAAACTAAGACACAATAAAATTTTGTTAGTGATTGAGGGAAAGCAGAGTTTAAAATTGAGAGATGAAATTCCTTCCACTAGAACAGCTATAATTTTACTATGGCAAAGCAGAACTAAAGAAAGCATCAGGAAATAGAGATGGAAACTAGGCCAGTGCCCTGTTAGTATGGGACACTTTAAGACCTAATTCAAATCCTTCTGAATCCAGTGTTATGTCCAACAGGTCTAATAATAATTATAATTGTAATAATGGTTGTTCCTCATAATTAAGGATGATTACGAGGCACTTAGGGTAATGCAGCTATTTACTTCCACCACCCATGTATTTGCTTGTGTGAGAATAGATTCAACTGTGATGAACAGCTATGGTTGTGCATGTTTTGATGACTGGAAAGTGCTAATTGATTTTCCTTGAGCTTTCTTCCTTGAGGCTCTTTTGGCCTCCATTTTGTTAAGCATTTTGCCTCATAGGCTGAGTTGTGTCATACATCAGGTATCCTGATCTAAAGACTTTTTCCCCACTTATTGAAAAAGATCTTGTGAGCTTTAAGAGATGATTTCAGCATGCCCTTCAAACTGGATTTTAGCTGTTCTTTTGCCACAAGAAAGCAACGTCCCCTCCAGGGATCAAGAGCATTCATGCTGCCCGCCTGCCCAGACTTGCACTGACCGAGACCTTACCAAGAGACCTACAGCATGGGTGGCTGTTTAGAGGATGAAGTCTTGGGTCTCTTATCTGGCCATGCCCAGATCCCAGTGTAGGCAGAACCATCCTGTTCTCAAGTACATTACCCATGCAAATGCAGATCCCATAAAGATTTGCGGGCGTTACAACAGTCTGATAAATGGCAGTCGCTGTGCTAAGAAGAAGTCACAAGCTAAACACAAGAGCAGATCTAGAGGACAGGGAGGACTGTTGCCTGCCAAGACCAAAGAACCAGGATGAAGGCATCTTGAAAAGGATTGATTTTTCTTTCCCTTTGGACGAATGATATTGCCATGTTCCCAGTAGACTGGCATGAGCCTCAGCGTGTATAATGAAAGTGGCTACTGGAGGAAGAGAGCCAGGAAAAGGAAGATTAATAGATCACTTGCAGATTAGTACTATGAAGCCCATTTTAAGATGTTGAACCACCAGCATCCATCTAGAGAAGGCATCCTGGTCTGAAATGAATGTCACCTTCTCAGCAGTTGAGGAAGAGATAGGGACATACTTCTCCAATCGGTGTTCCAGGGGTACATCCCCATTAATTTCCAAGTGGATTTCCAACATGAAAGTCAGAAGTTTTACAAGGAAGTTCCAAGCTCTAGTTCCAAGCTTTATGGAAAATTTTGGTCCTGTGGTTTATTCATTGAGGACTTCCCACAGTGTCCAGGTAAGAGGCAAGGCCCTAAGGGAGCAGGTTCTCTTGCTTTCACCTCTCCCACAGATCAGCCAGTTCTACTTCTTTCTATGAGTTACTGCTTGCGGAAGAGAGATATGGGCTTGAGTGATTGTGAAATAATTCTTTGCTTTGTAGTTGAGTTTTCTTTTTAATTAACCCAAGTTTTGAATAATAAAATTAAAGTATTTAAAGCATGTAAACTACTTCTAAAATGTGAATAAATTAAACAAGAAGTTATGGAACCAATTAATAAAAAGAAAAAAATCTTCCCTGAGCTGAGCTTTGCTTGATGAGCTTCAGGAGTGCATGGCTTTTACTACTGAGAAGGAAGGCCATGAGAAAAGGTACCTGGAAGAGTGGAAGCCCTGGTGCAGGCACAGGCACTGCAATGCCACGAGCCTCCATTCTAATTCCTTTCATCCTTAGCAGGTCCCTTTAACAACTGCAATAAAACAAGCCTTGATAAAGTAGCCTTACATCTTAATCCAAAGTATATTATATTCATAAACAATTTCCATTCTTCCCTCTTCTTCTCCCTTTTGAGACAGAATAATGTACTACTAAAAATAGGATTTCTGCTTTCCAGTCGAGAACGTTAGTAGTGAGAAAATACATAGTTCCCATCATTACCAAAGTCTCAGAGGAATGCAAACAGAGAAGAAGGAGCAAACAGAAAACCTATTTCCAAGATGTTCTGGAGTAATGGATCAGCCTCTGATCTTCAGATACACATCAGTAAATCCAGACTTTGATCTACAAAAGCACTTAAGTACTTGCATAACTTCGAGCATATGAGTAGCCTCTTCACTTGAGATTAGCATGTGGTTAGGTGCTTTTCTGGACTGAGGCTTTTAAAAGCAGTGTAAGGATTAGTTATGTATTTTGTATTGTGGGAAGGAGCAGAAGGAAGGAAGGAAGAAAGGAAGGAAGGAAGGGAGGGAGGAAGGGAGGAAGGAAGGAAACCTGGTTTAGGTTAGAAAACAACAAATCCAGACAGAGCTTCCCAGCAGATGACAAGACTTCTCATTGAGACCAAAGAGAAATGAGGATGTATAATGCATTGCAGAAAAAATTCAGCACCTGTTTGCCTTATATTAAAATCACTGCATTGAAAAATCCAGGAAATTTACACTTTTACAAGAAAAAAAGGATGACCACTGAGAACTCGGAACATCAGGACTATGTGGGACCAGTTTTATTCACCTGTCTTCCTTGGTTTGCCCTGCTTCCACAGCCTCCCTATTGGAAATCGTGTCCCTTATAGCCTCCAGATGAGATGATTATATGAGATGCAGGTTCTCTGTTTTGGTCAAAACAATCTGAATTCATTTAAATGGCCAAGAAGGCCAACAGCATCCTGGCCTGTGTCAGGAATAGTGTGGCCAGCAGGAGTAGGGAGGTGATCGTGCCCCTGTACTCGGCACTGGTGAGGCTGCACCTCGAATATTGTGTTCAGTTTTGGGCCCCTCATTACAAGAAGGACATTGAGGTGCTGGAGCGTGTCCAGAGAAGGGCAGCGAAGCTGGTGAAGGGTCTGGAGAACAAGTCTTATGAGGAACGGCTGAGGGAACTGGGGTTGTTTAGCCTCAAGAAAAGGAGGCTGAGGGGAGACCTCATCGCTCTCTACAACTACCTGAAAGGAGGTTGTAGTGAGGTGGGTGTTGGTCTCTTCTCCCAAGTAACAAGCGATAGGACAAGAGGAAACGGTCTCAAGTTGCGGCAGGGTAGGTTTAGATTGGACATTAGGAAAAATTTCTTCACTGAAAGGGTAGTCAAGCATTGGAACAGGCTGCCCAGGGAAGTGGTGGAGTCACCATCACTGAAGGCATTCAAAAAACATGTAGATGTGGTACTTCGGGACATGGCTTAGTGGGCATGGTGGTGTTGGGTTGATGGTTGGACTTGATGATCTTAGAGGTCTTTTCCTACCTTAATGATTCTATGATTCTAAATGGAAGGTCTGAGCTTATTCTTTTTTTAAATTGAACAGGTTAGGGACGCTCAGCTCAGATGCTCAGCTTATATGTTATGCCCAACTCTATGAGCAGTGAACTGGCACACTGGAAGCAGAGATGGCCATGCGCAAACTGCCTGTAGATAAGGATGTAGGAGTTTCATGCTATACGGTTAATTAGGCAGGGCCAGGGGACATTCCCAGGCACTGGAGCTTGATTATTTTTACTATGAAGTTGTTAGGGTAATGCCTGGCATGCTTTTGGCAAAGGTACAAACACCCCAGCTAACATATTGCCAAGCAATTCCCAGGAACAGCACGGGGAAGGAGTCCTTCTCCATAGGCAGTTTGCATTCAGCCACCCTGTTCTGGAGGGTAAGCTAATTCAATAGTACGGATGCAGGCTGTTCTGCATCAGCTTGCCTCAGTGCCAGCAAATGTTCCTGGGCATGCTTAATTTACTAATATAGATATAGCCATAGGTCCTATTCATGGGCACAGTGCTGATTCAGTTGACTTACCAGTCTATTAAAATCTAGATAGAGCTTGATTCATTGTAAGCAAAATAAATACTTGGAAATGCAGTAGAGGTGAAACCAGCAGGAGCCTGAGAAAAAGTGCAGCTGCAGGAGGATCTGCTTGAGAATAAACTGTAATAAAAATACACTGGCTATAAATGTAAGTTCATCTAAGGAAACAAAATGAGAATGTGTTGAGTTGGCACAAGAAAACAATTATGTTGGTGAGCCCTAGAATTAATGAAGTCTGATTTGCTATGATTTATGTTTCTCAGATGACTGACTTCGATTTTTGAGGAGATTTGACTAAAACTTACTTCTATTTTAGATATTATTTTGTATGGTCTCTCTTCTGCTTGGATTCTCTGAAGTCTGACCACATGTGCATATATAATGTTCCTTTCCTTCAGTCAAGTCACTTAGAAGATCTTTCTGTATGTGGCAACTTGTTTTATTGAAGCTTGTAGGAACTTGGTTATCTCTGGAACTTCCACCTCTCTGTCAAAATCAGTCAACAGGTTCAAAATTTAGAGGAGTACAAGCCCAAGAGCTGACTGCAGAAGCCTTGTTTCCATAGGAAATGGGGCTGCAGATCCATGGTGCATTAGGACACCACTCATGCACTCAGCATAGAAACAAAGAGACAGCATGAAAACTCAAGTGGGGAATATGTCAAAACTGATACATGACAATTTAGTTAACAGCATTCATTAATACATTTTTTTTTAAATTATGACAATTAACTAATTTCAAACCACTATTTCCTTATTTTCTAATTCATTAACTGCTAGAAGAAGCAACCATACTGTTCAAAACATCCCTCTGAATATACTGCTGAGCTCTTGAAAAGATTTATTTTCAGCAACACTAGAAAAATAAAAAGATCTGGAAGAATAATAAAAAATGGATTAAAGTGAACAGAAATAATTTATCAATTGCAGACATACAGGAATGGAAAAAGAAGATTGCAAAAGATTCCTCCAAAATATCAAGGAATAAAAGGGAATTAAGCGCAACTGTTTTACACTAACAATACTTCTGTATATGTTTGTCATGGTTGCCGGCAAGTTGCCTACCTGTTGGCAAGGTATTACATGACATAAGGAATATAAGGCAGACTGCTGCGTTGGAAACATGCATAGTTTTTTTCAGGTCAGATATCTAAGAGGGCTGAATTCCTCTCATTCACACTGCATGAATCAGGAATAGCTTAGTCTAATTTCAGTATTTCAAAATCTGAAGAAGTAGGACCTATTTACATGTCACTTACAAGCTTGTGTTTCTGTGTAGGAAATGTATAGGAGGACGACAGACCTGAAGTGTGTCCCTTGGGACAGATGTACATTTGACTTCCCCAAACCCCTCTTATACTGCTCTGTATATGCTTTTCTAAAATCAGTCCCTATTTCTATATATTAATTCCTGTTTCCCCTGCTTAATTTTTCCCAACATTAGGTTTCCAATTTGTACTGGAATAAGAATGATGTGCCTGTCAGAGTACCATTGTCCATTATTGTTTTACATTAGAAAAGTAAATTGCTTATCCGAGGCTACTCAGAGAGTTATTGGAAGAGCTTAAAGTCAAACAGGCTTTATGCTTAAGCCATTAGACTCTGCTGACTTTAATAGCATTTCTCCCAAGTAAGGAGTTAAAATTCTGGTTCTTAACAAATAGTGGAGATAAGGGCTGATCTCAGACCGTTCCCTTTGTAGACACATATCACTCAACCTCTGCAGTCTCAGATTCTTCTGCATTAAGGCTGAATTCTAATGTAATTAACATAGCCATTTATGTTTATGTGGCCTTTTGATGAGATGATGCACAAAGAACCCTCAGCTGAAGGTGGGGGAACCCAAGTCCTCTCTTCGTTCCTCCAGACAGAGGCCTCGATCGCTATAATGCTCCTAGGCTTATTCAACCTGGTCAGACCTGTCTGCAGGAATGAGCAGGAGCAACTGCACTTCCCTGCAGGAAGACTTGCATTGAGGCAGCAATGCATTGGCCCTGTGTGTAGAAGATTGCAGTAATTCTCAGCCTATGGAATATATCCCACGTAGTGGAACATTTTTGGTCAAGCTTAAGATGATGCAGGCTCAGTGGTTCCCCCAATTCCATGTACTTTTCTTCCTTTACCTCCCCTCTCATCCATACACCCAGTTGTTTCTTTACAATATGACCACTATGCCACTATGGACTACAGGTATAGAGGGCAAGAAAACTAAACCTCCTCCTACAGCAGCGTCCTACTTCAGTCAGCCAGTTTAATTCACTGAACTGGCAGAAAACTATTCAGTTTTCTACGGGGTTAGTTTCCCACCACTTTCAAGGTTGTGCAGCCAGCTTATTTCAGGTCAAATGAACACTAGAACAACCAAAGGGGAAGCAGCGAGATTCCGGTAGCCTGGACGAGAAGAGTAGGACTGACCCTTGGGTGGCATCATGTTAGCAGACAGATGTGGCTGCCTCGGGTATGGGGACTGACCCGCTCAGGTCTCCTCACCAGTGAGAGTCAGTCTGGTGTCACTCGGAAGGCAGAGATATGAAAATGGTGATAGCAGCAGGAAGACAGAGAGAAGAAGGAGGGAAGTCTCACCAAGACAAAAATAAGAAAGATGAACTGGAAGGAAGAAGGAAGCCAAGGGGAAACAGATTGAGAGTTGCAGGAGTTCAGTGCCAGCAGATGTTCAAAATCAGATGAGCTGAGGGAGCTCCATAGGGAAATGAGGGTTGGAAGGAAAATGCATAGGAGAACGGCAGGAACCCAGAGGGAATTGCTGCCAGGTTAGAAAAGGGAGCAGGTTGTGCTGACAGGCTCCTCTTAAGCTGCTTTTCTCCAATTCTGTCAGTCTGATTTGTTTATATTGCCCCTGAAATTTTCAAGTCATTCAGCTGTGAGGTTTAAAGCAGAGAAAAGGGATAAGCTTGTAATAGGCCCATGTGTTTGACCCTCAGCTCAGGGTATACTCAGGTAAAAGCTGTTGCACCTGTGCATCTACCCCTTTACAGGTATTTAATTATTTGTGAATAGGTATCCTGTATATCATTTGGAAAATACCAGTGAGCCCTTAACCCTGGTAAAACACTAGCTGAAGAACCAAACCAGACTAGACCCTTCAGTAACTCCTGAGCGTGTAAGGCAGTGTAAATGGCAGCTGCATAGCAGCCTGCAGCCACTCTGTACAACAGTAAGACCAGAAGGAAAGGAATTTGATTTGTTTTTGAAACCTCCAGGCTGGTGCAATGCATATTTAGGAAGGGGAAATGTACTTCCTTGCCTTTGTTTCACTGACAAACATGCAGATTGTGCAAGGTGGAAGCTCATTCATTATCCTTTCTCACATGTTGGAGGGGCTGGAAACCTCCTCTACTTTGAGGTTTTCCTTCTCTCAAACTCTGGTTTTGCATGATAAGAGGGTTGAATAGCCTATGTCCCATGCTTGAACCAGGCAGATCTGAGTGAAGAGATCTGTGGAATCCAAAGATTTTGGAAGAATAAATCAGGTAGCAAATTTTTTTCCTGTTTTCAAATACAAATTTATAACTTTTATTATAAAATAAAATTTATCAACTCTCTGGAAGTATTTACCCATCCTTCTATGAGACTTTCATTATGTAGCTCAGTTGTTACAAGAATGTTGTGGCAACTTCAGCTTCACCTTTAAACCTTCTTCAGATTAAAAGGAGAGAGACAGAGAAATACGTATTCTTTCTTTCTTTATTCTGGGCTCATCTTTATTCTTTAGTCTTAAAATGGAACAAATTTTCCCATTCTGGGTACCTGATACAACTTAGATTGTACTATCATGTAATGTTATGAAAAAGCTTTAGACGCAGGACTTCCCAGATTAGTTGTATACACTACATTTCACAGGCTGAGAAAGCTGAGACAAGAGAGGTCATTTAAAATGACACGCCAACCAATGAAAAAAAAAGGGATGTGACTTTAATTTGGAAAAAAAAATTAATTAGTGAGATAGTGAGCCCATCTTAATAAAATGGGTAGTGTGGAATTTATTTCCCTGCTGTGACAAATCTGTGGGCAGATACCCTTGTCCCAGACAATGTGGAATTATGTTCAAATTCTACCTGAAGAACAGAAACACTGAGAGAGATCTAGGATCAAAGCAAGTTATGCTATACAGACCCCCCAAATTTACACATTCTTAAAAGCAAGGCTGAAGCTAACATTTCTCTTGAGCTCTTTTCATTTACAGGGTAGATATAACCCAGGCAGATACTAATTTTCACAACACTACAGGGAAATCACGGTCAACTACATGTTCCATGAGGAGTTTCTCTAATGAATTAGTCACAAACATATTTTTATTCCTCAACACTCTGTATCTCTTGTGCCCATTACATGAATCTCAGATTCCATCAGTTTGGTGTTTTTAAACAAGTGCTCAAATAGCTATTCACGTTCTGGAAGTGATATCAGTGACAAGGGAGCCAACTTTACTGCATCCCAACTGAAAACCAAAACTTGATGAATTCTGGGATTCTCAAGGTAAGCCATCTTTTTTTGTGATTTTCATTCTGGAACAAAACTAAAACCAAGGGTGCTGTTCCATCAAAAAAAAGCACTGGTCAAGAATAAGGTGGTTCTTGTGGATAAAGCAATGAAGAGGTCTGACCTTGCCACAGATTCTTTAAATGCCCGTGAAAAAGGCGACAAAAGTGTCCAAGCCTTGGTCTTCCATTGCTACAGTAAGAATGATATTACTTTATTTCTCCCATTCTTAAACTTTCTGTCCTATTTTGAATACAAATCATCAAGAAGCGAGAACTGCCTTATGGAATCAAACACATCAAACACAGTACCTTCCCTCTAGCAGTGACTAAGAGCACATCTCCAGAAGACAGCAAAAGATACTCCAGGGAAAGGAGGGGTAGCATAATCTGCCCTTATGAAAGATTCACTTTAGTCCCTAGAAATTAGAGATTGACCTAAACCATGAAGCATGAAGTTTTCTATCCAGAAAAAAATATTTTAACTATTATAAGCCGCTCTTCTTATTCATATTCGAACCAAATCCTCTTCTAAATGCTGCTAAATAATGTGGGAATGCATTCTGCTGGATGATTCTTAAAGTCTGTTTAAATTATATCTATGCTATGGGGTATAATTGTGGCTGGGGCTTTTGGTTATTTGCATAAGGATAGGGAAGTGGCAGGGAAGTGGTAGGGAAGCAAATGGGCAGGGGAGGGAGGAAAGAGAGTTCTTTCATATAGTTTTAAACTTCCTTTCCTTTGTTTGCTGGCAAATATTTAGTCATGAAGGAAAATGTTGAGTTGTGCATTTTGCAATGGATTTCTTTGCTAAACTATATCAAACAAATGAGTCGGCTCTTTTGTACCCTCTTTCTAATTTGAGATGACTCTGAGGCAGCTTTGCTTTTGGAAAAACAGGAAGTTTGGGGATTCCTTTCCTCCAGATTTGATATTTTTTGGCTTATAAAACAGGCTGGATGAAGCATATGACACCACTATCTCCCTATGCGACTTTGCTCCGCCTTCATTTGGTCTGGGGAAGCACCTAGGGTCGGTGCCAGCACCCCTAATTACTTGCCCTGCGCCTGGGACTGAGACTTGGGCACCTTTCCGTGAATGAACCCCAAGTGGGAAGGGCAGGTCTAACCTTTTCCTTCTCTCAGACAGTGTTAAGCAAATTGAAGCCTTGTTTTCTTTCAAGAATTGAGCCTCTTCAAACAGCTGCGTATGTGTATAAAGTCTGCTTGGCTTTTTTGCCTCCTGCCCCCTGGAAGGAGCCAGGAGCAGGTTTACTCCCTGGCAAACACAGCCTGCGTTGGGGTGCCAGCAGAGCCCGTGGCCGCTGTGGCTTAGTGCTGCGGTGGCTGCCGCAACCCCCGTGCACAGCACGGGGAGGGGGCTGCCCTCCCCGCTGCCACGCGCCGAGATGAGGAAAAGCAATTTCAATCCACAGCATAAGGCTTACAAAATAAATCGCTCTGCACCACCCCAGATAATTTGCAGGGTATTAAATGGAATCCTTTTAACAGGAAACACTCGCATTCAAGAAAAGGGCAGCAAAGTGAGGCTGCCGGACTGAGGGAATTGCCAGCCTTGCTTACCAGTACCGCAGGGCAAAGATAAACTTTAAAATGGATTCAGCAATCGAAATCAGGGCCAGGCAAAAGCACCACTGAGAGAGGGATGGTTTCTTACATCCCTCTCCTATTGAGCATTCATCCAGGTCCCAATTTATTCCTCATTGCGCTATCTGGAAAAGGACTGTCTGAAAGAGCAGCGGCAGCCTGAACGCCGGCACCGCTCAGCCCGCTCCAGCCGTTCCCCCATTCACCCCGGCCGTGCGTTTCGCATCGGCAACAGCAGACTGGGAAACAGCTCTCATTGGAGCGAGGTGGAGGGGGTTGCCACCGTCAAGAGGGGCAGGGGATAAAAACAGGTCTGCCAAGGTTCCTTGCTAGAGGTCAAAGGCAGAGAAGGATGGAGAGGAGGGGGAATTGCCCTGGGAAGGGTAGCTGGCAGTTTTACATGGTGTTACTGGGTTAATCTGCTTCATGAAATGAGGTGAAGTATGTAAATATTTGAAGAGCCAGGGGAAAAGAGGGAGGGAGTGATGATATATTGCAGAATCACGGAATTGGCTGAGGTGGGAAAGCGTCTCTGGAGAGCAAGAACAGGTTGCTCAGGACCACATCCAGTTGGGTCCTTACCTAGCCTGATGACATTGTAATCTCTGCTAGAGTATCTGAGGAGGCTTTAAACTGGCTGTGCTGGGTAGTATTGCACTGCGCTGAGTAAGTATCCTGGCTATTAATCTTCCAGGAGTTGGCTCATCCATACTCACATGGATCTCAGTGACTTGCTGTGTAGAAACATCCTGGAGCATCTTCGGACTGTTATGGACAGGCCAGGGCCATTGCCTCCATTAGGAGCCTGGTAAGGTTACAGGCAAAGTGGGCCCAAGAATGAAAAACTTTTCCAGAATGATATTTCAAAAATAGCTGTTTGGCTTTGGCTTGGCATATTGCAAAATATTAACAGTTCTTATGGTTTATTCAAAATGCTACACATAATCACTATTACAAAGACTTATTTTTATTTTGCTTCTATAAATGTTATAATTCACAATCCAAATATGTAAAAGTAAGAGCAGTATTGAAAATAAGTTTTTGAAATATTTTACATTTACTTAATGTCAGTTTTAATGAAACTGGCATAATTCTGTAACAGGTGAAGATTTGAATAAAGATGCTTCTGTTTAAAAGTGCTCAGCAAACTGTAGTTCTGTTTTAGTCCTGAGAGGGAAAAATCTCCCTCAAAGGACAGGGTTGCATTTCCATTAAAGTCTTAAAATCCAATCTTATGTTCTTTGGTCAGGCTAAATTCACCTATATTTCATTTGGATTTCTTCCTGAGTGAAAGGTGTAAGATCTAAGTTCAGCTTGGATTTTTGAAAAGAGTTAACAAAAACATAAGTACAGACGGGTGCAGCAGCTCTCTCTCCCATGAGAAAAAGTAATAGAATAATTTAGTGAATATCTTTCCCATGCGAATTATAAGGAAGATATATGTAAAACTGCTTTCAGTATGCAAACTCATAAATTCAAAAGGAAATTGTTAAGAATCTGAGCAGCCTTCACACATACTGTTTTCAATAAAAATTGAAAATACTCAGGGAAAACACCATCATGCCTTAAATACACTGGTTTAAAACTTCTTCAGCTTATATTCTGAGCACAGCTCAGGACGTTTTATATGGGATGTGGAACTGGGACTGTGTGTGCTGCTAGCATCCTACTGCCAGGGGCTGGCTAGTAGACCTAAACCACATCATTCAAAGAGACCCTGGGATAGCTCCAGTGTTCACTTTTTAGGGGAAAAAAGCTATAAAGCCTCTTCACTGATATCTTTCCAATCTTTTTTTTTCCAGCTATTCATAGAGTAGCCCATTCACAGAGTTAGAATTCAGCAATATTAGACTAATGCCTGTGTAAAGGGTAAGAGAAACCACATCTTTCAATTTACTTTATTGCAAGTTCTCTGTGCGCAGTTTACATGCAACACAAGAGGTTAAAGATCCTTAGAGAAAATATCTTTGTCATCTAGCTACTTTGCTAAGAGATAAGGTTACTAAGAGAAATAGGACAATACCAACCACACAACATTAAGGATATGATTCTCAATGGCCTTAGCAAACTTAAGCAAATCCTTTTCAGCAGTCTGACACCATAAATGAAGTGTTTGAGATGGTATCTCCAACATTTGAAAGAGCAACCCTGACACACACTTTGATTAGGGAAGCTGACATTTCTGTTAAAGTTCAGCAAGTCACAGAATCCTCTTAACATATGGCCAAAGATTACAATGTTCTCTTCTGAAAAAGGTGAGTGTGATTGCAGATCTCATAACTTTCAAAGTCAGAAACAAAACTTATTGCGTCTGCTTCACTTTTTCATTCTCAGCAAAACAAACAAAGATGGGGAGACAGATAAAATACCAAAGAAGAATAATGATAATAATAAATCCTGCACATGCTTTGAAGACGTAGAGAAGAAAGAAAGCAATGTAAATTTTGCTATTATACAAATATTACGGTACTGAAATTGCTGAGATAGGAGTTGAAGAATATTTTGTATGATATTATCACTATTCTGGTTTGATGACAAACAAGCCTCAGACCTAGAGATGGGACTCGAGCCATAGTGTGAGATTCAGCAGCCAATTTTGCCTATAGCTCAGATTACCTCTGTTCATATCTTGAGATTTGGAGGTCCAAAGAAATGCCTGCAAATTTAGAACATATGGAGTAGAAACTAGGCTAGAAATCCTGCCACAATTGAGCCTCCTGAAAGGTTGCAGTATTGCTGAGTTGTGACTGGATCGGTATACTGACAGATTAATTGTCACAGAACTGACTGGATTAAATCAGAAAGTAGAACACCACCAACTCTTTTATGTAAACACTTAAAAGCATTTAGATTTTATTCAGTTCAAGGTCTGGGTAAAGGATCTGGTCAGTTCTTATTTATTCAAAGCAATTCACCCAGTGTTCTTCTTTTGTTCTTTATCTATCTAACAACATAAAAAAAGACCTCTGTAGGAAATAAAAAAAAGCATTGAAGTGTACCATAAACAGTATGTATGTACACAGGGCTTGAAAATGGTGTAGGCTGAAGAGGAGGATGCTCCATTTATACTATCCACTAGCAGTTTATGCAAGCTGTCTGTATAACTGCACATCCTAAAGCACAAGAATAAGGACCAATCTTCAGAATTGTTTAAAAGGTTTACAGCTGCTTTCATTGAAATAAATGTACTGGAAACAACAGAATCAGGAAACGGTGTGCAGGCTGTAAAGTTTGCATAAAGAAACCATTATGAAGGTGTGCCAATAGAACAATTGTTTGATGTTGCATTACAAATATATCTTTTTTTTTTCTTTTTCTTTTTTTTTTTTTTCTTTTTTGTTTTAAGACTCAGTTTATCCAATGGCTTTTGCATTTAAAGAACAAAATACAGGAATTATTTTCTGAGATGTAAAGTGGAAACTTTCAAAGAAATACTAAAAATCTAATCAAGGTTAGATGTCAGTCTAAGATGTGGCTGGCTTTTTTATTGGGATTTAACTTTGTTCTTTGTCATCTCAGCTGTACTACCAGAATTGCTTCTCACAACATTTTTATTTCAGGTACCAGATGGAACCTGGAAATACAGAACAACATAAAAACTAGAACAAAGCACCCTGAAATTAAACATTTCTAATGATTTCAGACTAAGAAAAAAGGTCTGGCCTCTTTTATGGTGACTGTTAAGCCAAAGTGTCTATCAGGATGTAGGATTTGAAGGAGGACTGCCCTGGTAATCCAGTAATGGAGCCCAGAGCTCCACTGCACAAATGCTTTACAAATATTTACTATTTTCTGGAGAACTCAGAGCTGTGTCTCATCCTAAGCCCTTGGGATATTCTAGCAAAATTTCTCAAGTGGATGCTGTAAATACTAACCAGAAAGGCACCTGGCTTTTTTGCCTCTTCCTATTTCCCAGTGTTGCTCTCAATGTCAGTTTTCCGGTTGAAGAAGCAGCTGAGTCTGGATCCTAGACAAGGTGGAAAGAGGAGCCAGAAAGATGAAGAGCCTCTTCTCCTTTCCCTTGTGCACTTACCCACAGACCATCCTTTAAGAAGAAGATAAAGTTTCAGTATTCAAGGGAAACAAAAGCTGCCTGTAACTTACCCAGAGTAACAACTGTCTGCAAACATGTGAAACAGAATGATAACATCTTTTGATCATCACACCACAAAGCATCAAATATCTTGTACTCCCTGTAATTTATTACCTTTGGATTTTTTTAGGAAACAAGTGTTATTACTGGTGAAAAATCCCAGACTGGCAGCCCTTCAAAGAAAGTTCTCAATACGGGAGTCATGGCTCACCCCCTCATTTCCCCTTGACATGACACCTCTGACGGGTTTTATAAAAAATCTTTAACTGTCCCTGAAGACTGAGGCTAATGACAATACTTAAATTTCTTTCCTAGAAATGTTTGGTGTCATATTGATTTTGACTCTTCAAATTATTTTTATAAGTTCAGTTGTTGAACAATCTCTCCAGGACAAGTTCATAGCCATGGTTAGGAGAGCTCTGAAGGGCCAGCAGCTGAAGGATGGGATCCCAGCTCTGCTCACTTGTGTTCTGGGGAATCCCAGGGAGCAAATTAGACTTATCAACCGGTCCTGATTCTTCAGCATCTGGGATGGACACTTGGAATGGGATAACGATGCAGCCACAGAGGATTGCTGGAGCACAAAGGGAATACAAATGAAGGATATGGTTGTGGGAGGGGTCACTGCATGAAGCATTCAGCATCCTTTAATCAGCATTTGGCTTCAATTCCAAATAGCATTTTGCCTCTATAGTAATCTCCGGATGGTGATTCCTAAGCATATTTCATATAAGATGCAATACAGTTAACTATGTGTTCTGATGGCTTTGATTTTAACCTCTTTCTTCTACCAAAGATCTGTGGGACGTTCTTGGCACAGGCTATCTGGCTAGTGTACTATGAGCTTGTCTTTCTCAAGTTCTCTATTGCAAATGGACTGTAATCCTAAAGCTGGTGATGTCACGAGAATCTTCCCCTTGACTTCTCAGAGTTTTGGACTAAGTCCATAATACGACCACTTCTTCCAGTCCTCAAATGCTATTTCAGACTAATGCGTACAGGAAGTTTAACTTCCTCTATTAACTTTGTACACGCAGAGGAACGCTAGCAAGAAAATCGAGTGGAAATGGAAATATTATTTCTGAGAATCAGGCAAAAGGGCCTGGGAGCATGTCCTCTGCTCACAGAAGTGTGGTCAGTATGGGATGGCTCCAGCACTGAATTTTATGGCGTCTTAAGCTAAAGGGGGTTTTCAAGGGCAAGGTAAAGAAGGCCAAAATAATAGGCGAAAGTCTTATTCAGAGGAAACTCCCCCTGAACTCAATGGGAGTTTCCCTTGAGGAAGGGCGGCAAGATTTGGCTCATAAACCCTGCATGTAGATTTAGCAAAAAAGGGATTTGTCTTTTCAGATTGAATGAAAAAATGTCTGTTCTCTTATGAACAAACCATATATATGGATTTTGTTAATTACTGGGGGTTCCATAGCATTTATCTGTTCACCAGCATATTTATTTCCCCTAATATCTAATGTACCTTTGACCTTTAATATAGTGTCAACATTAAACAAACAAACCAATAAAATAACATGGTTACCAAAACTTATGAGTTTCTCTTGTATTGTCAAAATACTCTCTTTGCAGTCTCACTCATTTCCTGTCAGGAGAGTTTGGCACTCAGTCTTCAGTACATAAACAGGAGCTGGCCCAAGGCAGGCATTTTGCACAGCTAACTTCAGAAGATACTTTAGAATGAAGAAAATATAATTCTTCTCAAAGGACCTGATCTCTTTTTGGGTGTCCTATATCCCTCTGCCTGGCTTTTTAAACATCTCTCTCCACCCTTCTGGGGAAACAACCAAACAAAAGCAATGAGAAAGCTTACTATTTTTGTGCTGCATTTCTAATGAAATTTTCTGTAAAGAAAATTGGCTGAAATGGGCTGTAAAGACAGTTTCCTGATACGCATGTGATTCTTTCTGATGCAAATGAGAGCACTGGAATTGTCCCTCTTTTGCAGGTAGTGAAAGGAGGTTATAGTTGCAGCTCCATGGGGGGATATATGCATTAGCTCAGGTAGTGAGGAAAGCCCTATGCGGAGTACTGTCATCTCCAAATTAATATTGGCCATTAGCAGAGCATCGTATTTATATTGCTGAGGGATTTGATGAAGGTCTTGCAGGGAGAACTTGTGAACCTCTGCTCCACAGCACAGCATTTTGCCCTGTGAACATGCCTATGCCAACATCCGAGCCTCAGTCAAAAAAAAAAACTTTGCTCCAGTAGTTGTTTTTTTTTCCTTGAGCTATTGCCACAGAATAATCCTTTCCTTCCTATAAACTTTTATCTTTAATTGCCTTTTTGGGACTCTTATCCATCTACTTGTTATTCTTCATGTGAAATAATTCTGCCTTAAACTTCTATGTTGCACCTCAGACCTACAGTTTTAAAATATCCCCCTTTGCCTTGTTTTCTGAGTTGTTCTTTAAGTGATGTGAGTTTAATGCTGATACTGCATTAGTGATCAATCAAACCTTTGCCAAGAGCACACACTAAATAAATAAATAAATAAACCCTCCATATATTTTGATGTGCTTTTGAAAGGAGGAAAATTCCTTTCACATGGCCTCTTGTCCCTAGAAATCTACAAGTTTCTTTGTCTTGGCAAATGGCCAAGCAGCACCGTGATGTACCATTTTTCTTGGCCAGTGTTTTTAGTTCTTTTGAAACCAGACCAAGTGTTCACATGGTATTTCTTCATTTAACAGCTGCAAGACAGTGACTGCAGCTGCATGTGCTGTGAAACACAGCTTCCATCTATATAGTAAGGGATGCTGTGTTTTTGTTTTTCTGAGATAGCTGACTAAACGAATTCAAATTCAGGGCTGATACAAGCAGTGCTGTGGCTTCCTATGAAGCCATTTTACTCTACCTATAAACCTTAGCACTTCAGAAAGCAGAGCCAGAGAGGGGCCTTTGCAGGGTGAATGTCTATACGCATGCTAATTTTCTACATGCATAGGACCGAATTAGTATCTCCCTAGGTGAATGCCATGCAAGTGGACTGAAGCCTAACATCTGTAGCCCACCTGGCAGCAATCTTTGCAAGCCCACACTGCTTGGTGCTTCCCCTCAACCCAATCCAAGTCCCTTGAGGTTACAGACTTGGCAGCCGGTTTAAATTGACCCTGTTTGGAGTGGTACCTTACATCATTTCATTTCATAAGCTGTTAACTAAACTATTTGTGAGATTGGCCCAAGTTGCTTGCTGACAAATTGCAACGATGCTTGTAAAAAAGGGAAAAAAAAGGAAGGGGAAAAACCGTCAAAACACAGTTCATGTGTAAGGCAAAGTCAGCCAGGAAATATTTATGGTGGGTCCTGAATGATCAGATGTTCTGGAAGTGGAAAGGAGGAACAAATGTTTCCCTGTCTGCTTGTTAGGGGTTTTTGTGGTGTTCCAGTGAAGAGTGGTGAGGTTTTTGTGGGGTTAAGATATCTGAAACTAAGCCTGGCAGGATGGAAAGGTTCTGCCCATGCTTAAAAAGAGACCGTGCATCTGTGCACTAAAACATGCTGTTTTAAGACCTTAATAATAATATTATTAACTAGTCATTGGTGGTTTGAACATGAACTGAGAGTGGAACAAACCCAGTTTAAAAGCCATTATAGGAATAGTACCTCATAACATCTGAGGAAAAATTCCCAAGGAGTTTAATGGTTTTGCCAAGACTAGAGGATTGGGGCACTGGTCAGTTAGGTGAATGTGGCTCCCTGCTAGATTTACTTAGATACAAGGGTGTGTGTTAGTTTTTTATCCATTTGTTTAGGAATTGCAATGACCACATTGTGAAAACGGGATTCTTGCCCAGGAGGTCACCTAATCTACACACAATAAGAGATAGATGGATAGATGGGCAAGCTGACAAAGATGGCATGAGATAACAGCTACAGTTAGCAAAGTAAGCACACTTTTCCCTTTCTCCAATTTATTTTTCCATTTTGTTCTTGTAGAATAGCAGCGGCTCAAGGCTTGCAAGCAGCTGAAATGTGGCTCCCATACTGGGGTTAAACCTGGACAAAACAGGGCAATGGGGCTGTGCAGGCAAGACGGTGTGGGAGCTCTACTCTGCCGTGCAAGGCGAAGCCCTGGCAGTGACAGGCAAGGCGGCTGAAATTGCCATTGAGGGGGGGTCACTGGGGAACTGAGCAGAGCGGTCACTGCAGACCACCCCGGCCTCGGCTGTGACGGCGGGGCCCTGGGGAGCAGTTAGGGTTTCCTGCCTCTGAAACTCTCCTGGAGGTCCCTTTCCTTTAGGGTCTCTGAGGTGTGTGTCTCATGGCTCTCAGCCACACAAAGATCTGGGCACGTGGCTCATAGGGTCAAGAGGAATGGCCACCCTTGTAGCAAAAATGAAGCTCATCTGTGTTTATTGAATTCTTTCGGCGTGTTGTTTTTACTGAGGAGAAGCCATCTCACCCTGTCTGCTCTCCCAGCGCAGGACACAGCACATTTGCTTAGGCCCTCCTGCAAACACTCAGTATCCCACTCTGCTGGTTGTTTTTGCACTTATGCCTTTGCAACTTGGTCTTATGCTGTGATGCCATTTTAATGTTTAAAAGCAATGGGCTGATAAAATGAAAGGAAAAAGGATTACATTTTCTACTAAGGATTTACTTACAAAATGCATTCAAAGGTTTCTAACATGTTCATAGATGTTTAAGAAGGGTGTAAGCAGTCCAACGGGTCAACAGGTTGCTTTTATCCGTGGTTCATCACTAGCAAAAGTCCCTCATACCAGCATGCTTACATCCAGCTGTGGCATAGCCCCTTCCACCTATTATGTATTCAGATGCTATTAATAATTGATTAACCCTTCACAAACCGCTTAGATGTGGAATATCTCTCTAACTTTGAAACAGGAGCTGATCAGACAGGGACTTGTCAAAGAGGCAATTAGGCAACCTCCTTCCTGTCTGAAAAAAACACATTAATAAACTAACGTGCATTCAGGTAAATTCTGCTCCATTTTTATCTGGAAATTCCTTTTGTGAATTCAATTTCTTCTTTGGCTCTTTCTCTGTTTACTCAAAGAAGATTTCAAGTACTCTAGGGGATTCCAGCTGTGAAAGGGTTTTCTACCTATGTAATTTATTAATTCACCAATCCTGCACAGCCTGGTCTCCTCATGACATATCAGGAATTATGCACATGCACTCAAGGGTGAGTGGACTGTAATGATTTCCCCATGTAAGGCTGCCAATGTGTTTGCTGTTGAAATGTGCTACTATACAACAACCCTGGGGCAAAAACATGTGTGTAAGTTGGATGAGTGGCTTTGTTTGAAGCCCTGTAACCATGAACCAACTGAATCTGTTTTATGGGTTTATAGAATCATAGAATCACGGAATGGTTTGGGTTGGAAGGGACCTTTAAAGATCATTTAGTTCCACCATGGGCAGGGACATCTTTCACTGTATCAGGCTGCTCAAAGCCCCATCCAAGCTGACATTGAACACTTCCAGGGATGGGGGCATCCACAGCTTCTCTGGGCATCCTGTTCCAGTGTCTCACCACCCTCATAGTCAAGAATTTCTTCCTTATATCTAACCTTAACCTACCCTCTTTTACTTCAAAACTGTTACCCCTTGTCCTATCACTACAGGCCCCAGTAAAAAGCGTCTCTCCATCTTTCTTATGAGCTCCTTTAAGTATTGAAAGGCTGCAATAAGGTGTCCCAGGAGCCTTCTCTTCTCCAGGCTGAAAAACCCCAACTCACTTGGGCTTTCTTCATAGGAAAGGTGTTCCAGCCCTTTGATCACTTTTGTGTCCCTACTCTGGACCCACTCTAACAGGTCCATGTCTTTCCAGACATCATAGAAGTCGTGGGTGTGTCTGCCAGTGGCCAGGGCTTTGGTTTCATCATCCATGCTGAATGCAGAGAGGCTATAATTCTTCAGAAGTGCGAAGCATACCTGTCCTCCTAGGCTCTGACGGAAGGACCTCTTTCCCCTCCCAGGCAGCATGCCATAGTCTGCCAATGGCAGAGAAGGAATAAGCACACATGATTTACAGTAACTTTTAATGGAATTCAGTTGATGACTTAAAAGCTTTCTATATAATAACATTAGTTCCTAAACAAGCTTTTTTCTAGTTAAAAAACACAATCACGTGAACTGGGAGGCACCGGAGGGACTTGGTTTGACCACAGAGGCTGAGTTGCACAATTGAAAGGTATTGCTGGCACCATGCTCAGGGGATTCACTATGGAGGTTTCATAAATTTAAAATAAAGCACCTGCTTCTATGTTGAGTCCTCCTCTATTTCTGTGCTACTGAATGTTCCTTTGAAACCAAAGATATTGATATATTCTATGCTGCAGGGAAATCAATAAAAACTTTAATCACAAAATTAAATAAAACCAAAGCTACTGACATTACATGGTAATACTTTCAGAAGGAGCAACATGATGTTTTATGGTTCTCCTGCAACTGGGCTTGTTATTTACAAAAAAAATAAATCAATAGCTCCTTCAGAGCTATTGGGATGGAGAACAAGGACCTTCCCATCATTTTGAGTTGACATCTTAGTGGGCTTTAGTGCAGTTACAGAAGAATAGCAAGATGTATGTTCTTCAGTGATGCAAGTGGTTTTGGCAGAAGGAATTTGTTAGCTCTTAGATCCACGTTCATCACAGCCTCTAAACTTCCTCAAAAAGTTTGTGCCACCATGCTGTCCCATTCATCATTTATACGTTTCCTGGACTTAACTGTGAAAAAGCAGCGAAAATAGTGACATGCCTGTGAAGTATCAAGTTATGCTGTACAGTGAAGAGGCACACCTGAATCACACATACATGGCAGTACATTGTATCAAGCAAAATTCATCTAGAAATTAGCTTTGGCAAATTCTCAGGTAGAACTGTGCGGAATGATATCAAGGAAGCATAAAACTACATTAAAAATCCTTATTTGTACAAAATCTTAAAAATCCTTATATGTGTAAAAAGTTTAAAGCTAAGACTTTCTTCACAAAAGGTACCTGTTTTCAAATTAATGCATTTCCCTGAAAATGTGTTGTAAAAGTGAATAATTAAGTCCTTTTACATATTAACATTAAGACATTTTCTGAGAACAATAAGGGTGACATATAGAGGAAGCTTCCCAAATGGAAAGCCATGAAACCTCTTCATTTTGTGTCAAAAATAAAAATTCTACATCCAGGTTCAGTCCTTCAGGAACCGACAGCTCCAGTGTGGGTCCCCTGTGGGTTCACAGGTCCTGCCAGAAAACCTGCTCTGCATGGGCTCCTCTCCATGGGCTGCAGTCCCTGCCAGGAGCCTGCTCCTGCATGGGCTCCCTGTAAGCTTCCTTCAGGGCATATCTACCTGCTCTGGTGTGGGGTCGTCCGCAGGCTGCGGGTTGGATATCTGCTCCACTGTGGACTTCCATGGTCTGCAGGGGGACAACCTGCGTCATTACGGTCTTCTCCACGGGCTGCAGGGGAAAATCTCCTTTGGGGCCTGCAGCACCTCCTCCCCCTCCTTCTTCACTGACCTTGGTGTCTGCAGAGTTGTTTTTCTCACATATTCTCACTCCTCTCTCCAAGCTGTTGTGCAGTGTTTTTTAACCCCTTCTTAAATATGCTATTGCAGAGGCAATACCAACATCACTGATGGGCTCAGCTTTGGCCAGCAGCAGGTCTGTCTTAGAGCCGGCTGGAGTTGGCTCTGTCTGACATGTCTTCTCACAGAAGCCACCCCTGCAGCCTCCCCACTACCAAACCCTTGTCACAGAAACCCAATACAGTTACACACACAAATCTACAGGTATATGCTGCTAGAAGAATGAAAGAAGAGACTGTTTTCTCTTTAAGACTATTTATTATTGTTTAAGATACAAGCAAATACGAGTGTTCATTCTAAACTTAAGCAGGTTTTTTACTCCTTTGATAATTACTTCAAAAATATGAACAGACAAAGTCATCAACAATGACAGCAACTCTTCCGCAACCAATGTCTTTATTCTATAGGTTTCATAACAGGGGAGGAACAGGGACTGCATGATATAAACCTTCGCTCTAAATCAGTTTTGGAATTATTCTGGAATGATGGACAGTTCCCTAGTTTTTGTCAAGGACGGGATCTTTAACACCAACTCCTGCTCATAATCAAAGGCAGAAGGAGAGTAGTGCAACACTTCTAGATAAGCTTACTTATGCCTCATTCAGATCCATTTATTCTGAATATGTTCAGAGATATTCTCTTCTCCAAATTATCACAATATTCTGCGAAGAGTTGCTCTGTAGGGCTTACTTTGAATTCAGGGGCAAGGAACAGGAACCACCTGTTGAGAGATGTGTCCATGCAGCCATTTCCAGGATAGGGACTAGCTTCTTGAATGTTGCTTTTCGTGGAAGTAACCTTTAGGGCAGAATTTATATAAGAATCCATTAGGGACAGACACAATTGGATCTATCATAGCATACAATGACTTTCTGGGCCACATGTCACTTTGCTTTGCATCTTGCAGGCAATTTGTGAATGGCAGTTGGTGAGACAAGATCTGCTATATATATTTTCCTGTAGAATATTGAACATGACACAATAAAGTCTGATTTTAATCTCAAGATAAATAATACAAAATAACATAGAAAAGCTGTTAGTAAATACTGTAAAAGGAAGTGCTCGAGGGCGTTTTCTGATAGTGCAGTTATTTATAAACCTCTCCTTTCTACATGCTAAAAGACTCATTAAGGATGGGGATTCTGGATAAGAGCAATAGAGTATATTGTTCAGTGGGTAGGCATGAAGTAAATATTCAACAGGCACTGGAGAGTCCTTGTTCAGGGACCAAGCTCAGGAAGTGATGTAAACTGTTCACAGAGCACTTAATTTGATTCTATCAGAGATTTATTTCAGCATGTGATTGATGGAAACTGACTAAGTGGTAGTGTGGCAAAAGTACAAAAGCTATTGAACTATTAATGTTATTTATAAGGACAGGATTAACCGTGATAAGCAAGGACCAATATGAAATGTTTGTTTGCTTGTTTGGAGTGAAAACCCTTCCTTTGTGAGGAGCCAGCACAATTGCACAGGCTTAATGGAAGCTGAAGACAAGTGCAGGCCTACCAGAGTCAGCATAGGCTCAGCTCCACGCTGTGCAGTGGTGTGGGAAGCAAGTTAGGGCTGAGAGTTTTTGCAACAGATTTTGGAAGCACTTTGGTCAAAAAAAACATAAACACAAAGGTGCTGAACTTCCTTGGATTCAGAAAATGTTGTTTTTCATCTCTGACCCATCAGCTGCACTGGGCTTTGCCATTTCATCTCTCTTGTTAAGGACAGCAGAAATGGGTAAGCAAAGTGGAACAGCAATCAGTGTGCTTTGTATTTGACAACTATTTCATCTCCCAAAGAAATCACCCCTTCCTTGGGTCCACATTTCCTGAGTGCTTGGAAGCCACGACAATATAAATATATGCCAATCAAGTGGTTAGTGTAATAACATATTGTGAAATTATATGTAAACATCAAACTACATTGATTGGGCAATTTCCTATCCAGTTATTCTTGAATTACCACTTCCCTGAATATGTCTTTTAGGAATGCCTCAGCTAGAAAGCAGTCTGCAATGTTTTATTCTCTTTAGACCTAATTTATTAAAAATATTCCAACACCCACATACTGGTCAATATATTGCAGGTTGCTGGGCCAGCAATAGCAACCCAAATTGACAAGTGACTGATCAGCTATAGAACTCAAGGAGGAATATGGGTAATTGATCAGTAAATATTTGCATGAAATAATTCAAGAACCTCTTGCTTGTGATTTACTGCATGAGCTCAATCTCTAACCCATTTAATACCATTTCCCTGAACTCAAGCAGAGGAATCAGACATACCAGCATTCCAGTACAGGAATCCCCATGGTACTATTTAACTTGTAGGAGGAAGGAAGGGTTATAGTCACAGGTGGCCTTGCAATTCTTGGGAAAAGTCCCACTTCACATGCGGGTCTCCTCAGCAACTAAGCAAAGCCAACCAATGTGTCAATCAAATTATAGTGAGTAGAAGTCAGTCCAAACATCTGCCTTTCTTGTCTGGTTTCCCTGGGTGTTCTGCTTGGATTTTGTTGCATAGAAATACTTGACATGAAAGAGTTTGCTCACTTCACAGAGAAAGGCACAGCAGCTTCTTGGACTTCTGTCTTATTTGCTTTAGCCAGCAGGTCATCTGCATGACAGAAAACATTTTTTAATTTGATGTTGGTGCACTGATAAACAGTGCAGGTCCCTTTCCAGATATCTATTTCTTAGACTTGCCAATCAGCAAGATTAAGCAGTGAGTTTGTAGTAATTTACTTATAAAGAGTGAGCGGGCGACAGCCTCATATCAGCTAATGTTGGCATATTATCTACTAAAAGAAAAATGAAACCAAATATTTTTTCTCCTAAGAATTAAAATAGGAAAGAACAGGAAGAATGTGTGGCATTTCTCCCCAGTGCATCAGGCAGTCATTTCCCAGATAATAATTAGGTCTCTTTCCTTTATTGACATTGTAGGCTGGATTTATGCAAAAAATAAAGTATTTGAAGTAATATGATATCCATGATCTGCTTTCAAGTTTATTCAAAGTTCATAGAGGCCAAGGAGAGTTTTGTCTTAACAGAGCTTTGAATCAGGAGTTGTTTTGCTCCATGAAGTCTCCACTCTTCAATTATCTGCAATATTTACACGATTTTTTCTTGTGAGAACGGGCTTTCTGTCAGTTCTTGAAGGTCACCAGGTTAAAATAACACCTAAGTATCTTCCAACTGGCTAGATCCTAATTCTGACCAGAATCAAGATGTTTCATTTTCAGACAAATTTTAACCAATTTTTTTTTCAGAAGCATCCACACAAAAAATATTGGGTTTGTAGTTTAGGCCCAACATTATCTCATCTGTCATTACAACCACATACCCCCAAAGATCTCTAGAAGTTAGGGAAAACACTTATGATAGAAGGATCTCTAAACAGAAGTTCAGGTTAACATAGAACTAGTACTGCCCCTCCACTGGGCCCATATGTCTAGATGCCAGACACCAACTGAGACACTGCGATCTCTTGGCCGTGTTTGCTCTATCAGAAGAATGGAATGGTAACTAGACAAAAGCACTGTGATTATACCCTTTCCTTCCTGATTGTTGGTTTTAACTGGGTTATCAACTGGCTTCAGTGGGGCTAAACAGTGACTGAGTTGAGTTCAGACTCCCTGCTGTTGGACTGCACTGGACATGTCCAGCTCTGCCTGTATCCAACACACCCAGCATGTGAACATGAGTACGAACCCTGCTAGTCGCCGAACCTGCCTGGGCTTAGCCACAGCAGTCCCAGCAGCTCAGCCTTGTCATAACAATACAGTTGGTCAAAAATAGATCTCTCACCAAGCTTCTTGAGATCTGCACTCAGAGTAAACTTCTATCTAGGGTATCCAAACTCAGAGGATTTGACAGGAGTGTCATGATGCTTGAACAATAAGTAAACTGGAAGAATATGAGATAAAGATGATGGAATTGTCTTCGGCCTTTAAGGCTGCTATTATTTATCCTTTTATGAAAAACGTGCATGATTTTCTTCAGGTCCTGGACTCTGTGTGTTGTTTGTTGGATGTTGCAGCTGCTGCCACTATCTTGGCTTTTTAATTTTTCTAATTGGTGAGGCAATAACATAGGGAAGATGGAATGTGCTATGCAAGTGCAAAGCAGAAGCCAGGCTCATTGATTTTAGTGGAAATTAAGGCCTACATCTATATTTTATGCTTATATAGCACATTCCATCTTCCACACTTTTCCATTTATGGGATAACGTCTGCGCTGGAGAGAACACATCACATTCACTTCTGTATTATTTAGCCATGTAATGTGATAGTGATAAGATCAAGATGTTTGGCACTAAAATCCCAACTGTTTCAGCAAGTGCTTCATGGTTGCTTGGGGTGTCATATCTGTTAACAAGCTTGTTCATCATCTTTGCTTTTTCCTTGTGGAACAGGTAATGAGTGGTAACTTGTATATCTCTTTGTCTAGTCATCCACTGCCCTGTTACTGAAAGAATTGTCCTTCACTGAATAAGTGTAAATCTTAAGTTGGGTGTTTTGGTTTTGGGGTTTGGTTTGTTTGTTTGTTTGTTTGTTTGTTTGTTTTTTGTTGTTGTTCTTGTTTTTGTTTTTCTTCATGTTAAAATCTATGGACTAATTCACATAGGAAATCTTTATGCAGACCTGCAAAACCTGAGACAAAGAACTGTCTGGTGCTTAAATACAGGACAGCTGGAAATCCCCAGTCTGACACAGACTAATATCATCACAGACCACTCACTTTACCAGTCTCTTCTTCCATTTTTCTATCTCTAAAAATGGGACAATCTAACATTTACCCTCCTTGTGGTAACATTGCATGACTTAGGAGATGTTTATGGAACAACACTGTTATTAGCATAGCATTGTTTACTCCTGCAAATGTTGATTAAGGACACTGAAATTATCGAGATGATAACAGTAAGGTACAAAAGGAAATGAAAATGAGGCTTTAATCACTCTCTCAGTATATAAAGGAACACAAATAAGGCCATTCCCAACCACAGGCTATAAACAGGACATTACCTAGTGAGTACAATTTTGTCACACATTTTGTCTCCGGGGACTGCATCTCGGCAAAACCTCATCTTTGCTGCCTGCTGCCACAGGCTGCTAGCCTGGAACCAAGCTCTCAGACATAATGAAAAGGATAAAGACAAAGAAAGTTAATGGCCACAACATCTCATATGGGTCTCGCTTCCACAGATTTGGTAACCTTGTATAGAACTGCTTTCATTACACGCAATGGCATGCTGTGGCTTCAATTACATGGGTGCTGCTGTGTTACTGCTTTCCCTACTGACACTAAGATATTGCCTGGATAAATACTGCCTTCTGAAGGATTACACTGAGTCAACTGCATGTACTAAGCTAACAGTGATGAAAATTTCTTCTGGATGATACAAGTTAACATTACTCTTGCTGACTCAAGCAGTGGGAGAACCCTTTGCGACTCACTTACTAGAAATGCTGCTTTTGTCTAAAAGTCTGCAACTCTTCGCCTGCTCAGGAGGCACAGCCCCAGCTCTCTACTTTTCCTAATTTGGTTGGTGTTTACCTCAGCTTGCTGTGATGCTCACACATCAACCCATGTGTGTCTTGTCCTTGCTGAGAAACTGTGTTGCAGACTACATAACATGCCAAATTCCAGCCACTGTTCCCACTTGCATTCACTTCTTGACAAACCCAAAAATTCTCAGAAATATCAAGAAATCATAGTTAATCTGAAAAAAAATGTGGAAAGCTGCGACACAATATATATGGTGCCTGCAGGAGTCTTGTAAAAATCGTATATTTACTTCACTGATTATTTTAGGACTCATCAGTTCATCACCCACTTCACAAGCTGGGTTTTTCTCCCCCATCTCCTTCTTGTTAGGTTTTTGACCTTTGGGTGCCTTGCAAGTGCATACCAGCAGTGTGAACGTAACATATGCTTTGTGCAGTGCAGATGCAGCAGTATGAAGTGCAGATGAGAAAGTGTCTTTAAGTGAGTACCAAGTATCTCATTCAGAGTCTGCCTTCATCAGCTTTTCCCCTCTTGGAGCTCAGGAAGAGCAGAGGAGAGCAAGAGATTTGTCATGGGCTCTCCATTACTTTCCTGCTCTAGATCTCTGTCAAAATTATTCTTTCTACTCCTTGGTGCTAAATCTAGAATGACCATAATCTATCACAGGATTAACAGTCTCCGGCCCCATGAAATATAAACCACTTGTCTATGTAGGCTTCAGCAGTACATCTACTGGAGCTGGTAACTGAATCTGGTTTTCCACCCCCGTCCTCATCCCCCTAACCCTTCCTGGGACTCTACAGCTAGAACTATGCCAGTAAACTGAGCACGGTCAGGGCATGTCCCAAGCACTGGCACACCACTAGCCGTACTGTAAAACTGTTAACAAGGTACGTGACGTGTCTTTGGACCAGGCAACGCAATACTCTTCCAGACAAGTAATGGACATGGCTCAGGGATCAGCATGGGCTAGAGACTGTCCCCATTTCACAGTTTAGATATAGTTGCCCTGCCTGGGAGTTAGAGAGAGAGAGGTTAGGTAGACATGAACTATGCTGTGTCAATTGGCTACAGGTGCATCCATGTCAGCATTTTAGTTCAGGTCAGACATATGTATTAGAAGCTAATTTCCTGATTGGTTCCCAGTTCTCCACAACCCTATCATGAATAAAATAAAGGGTACAAATATCCTCTGTCACCCAGGGCAATACTTCACCATGAAATGAAGTTATTACAAGTGTGCTATTGTATCATAATTCCCAAGCTACTATGTAAGGTAGATAAAACAAAACAAAATGTTACTGTTAAAAGAAGTATTTCAAAGTCCTGATGTACCTTTGAACATTGGAGGTAACATTCATTACGACATTGGACCTTGGGACTTGAATATGACATTGGATATTCCTTTTTCCTCATGTTCTTGTAAGAGTACTATCCTATGTAAGACAGTCTAGATTGTAAAGGGGCCATCTAAAGATTCAAAGCTCAATGTACTAAATCTTTGTGCCCAAAACACATTGGGACTGATCCACAAGCAAAAACTATCCTAGGTTAGTTCTGCAAAAGGTGCAGCAAGATCAGCATAAAACATGGATGATGGATGATAATTCTCACTTGGCCACAAAAATTGGACAGTCTTGAATGGCAAGTCTGCAATGATTTTATGGTCCTAGCTGGTATTGCTGGTACTATAGCTGCCTTTCCTCTAGTCATGTATTTGGGGGATCTACTGCTTAGAGGAAAATTTCGAAGGAGAATTGCAAATGGAATGTCTTCTCCAGATGATATTTCCCATTTGCCCGATTATCTGAAGTCCCATGCAATCTCTGTGAGGCTGTAAGGCTTTTTCATTTAAATGTTGCTGCAGTATTTTGCAGAATGGACAACAGCAGCCCTCAATTCAGAGACCTGCTGATTGAAAAAGGAAGCCTTTTCAGAGAAGGACTTGAGGAATGGATATCTACCAAAAGTTTTGCTTAATTTTAAGGACATGCTTTTCCTATGCATAGTATGTGTAACAAATTAATTCAAAGGCACATCTTGGGGATGCCATTGCAGAACTTTCCAGGGTGATCTGGATTGGCTTTACGATCAATGAGACTGTGCCAAATGCTTTGTAACAAATGGTGCCCATCTTCCACATTTCTACAGTTCTTCTTTTACCACTCCTCATGCGCTCTCACAAAGGAGATCAGACGTCCAAATGGGAGTATGGAAACAAGTACTAGAAGATAAGAGATATTTAATCCAACAGAACTAGAAAAAGATTGCCTTGAACATGTTTACAAAACAAGTTATTGTTTTGTATTATGCAAGGATTAGATATCTGTATATATAATCTGTACTCTGAGGAATAATCACTTAGTTGTAGCCCTGGATCATACTTACATGAGACTATGAGAAACCCTTCTCTGGCTGTCCATCTGCCCAGCAGATGGACATGATAGATCTGGCTTTTTCTTTCTTTCATTTTTTTTCCTTCTCCTTTCCCAAATCCACTTGGCAGATCTTGTAATTTGCTGGGCTGACCCTTCCAAGGGCTTGATATTGAACCTGCCATCTGGCTAATAATGAGGCCAGCTGGACACTAACACCAAGACTTAGTCCCAGACTCACATTTTCTTCATCTGGCTCCTTTTCTATCTGTTTGTTCTTGCTCTGTCTGGACCCTATGGACATCATGTTGTCCAAAGTCACATAAAGTTCTTAGCCAACCTTTTAGTTTCTGGGTATACTTCATGATGGCAGGGGCGTTGTTTTCCTGTCCCCTCAGGCAACATTTTATTGTTGGATGTGGACCATATAGGATGCCAAAAAGAGAAAAACCTGATGAAGCTACTCTCACTGTTAATAAGCAGCAATATCCTCTGGTTGCAGCCATAGAGTCAGATAAATCACTGGATCATTTCCCTCAGAGTTTAATTGAACCACTGCTCTAACTCACCAGTTTGATTGAGGTGACAGCGTACACAGATTCTTGATTCATAAGAAGTAAACACTTTTCTGTTGTTAAATTAGAGATCATCCTCTAGGACATTCAGAACAATTGAATCTGACAAAGACTCTTGGTACACTGGATGCTATTGGATCCACCTAAGTTGTTGAGTAGGGGGGCTGACTGTCAAAAACACATATTTGTATTCTGCAGAAGCTTGCTATGGGACGCCACCATGTCTGCCTCTGTCACATCACTACGATCAATGAAATGAGAGTTAGAGGATCTAGGTGTCTTTGTTGGACACAAACAGCTGATCCTGCAGACAAAAGGAGTGGACTGCTCTGTAAGGGAAGGTGAGCCGGGATCTGAGCACAGCAGCAAAGCAGGCAGGGCACAGGTCTCACCACCACAGCCCTAAACGCCCCAGCAACATGAGCAGGGCAGGTCCAGGTACAGGAGCTAGCTTCAGCCTAGAGTCAAGATTGCCAGACATGTCTGTCATGATGAGGCAGGTCTGAAGTCAAGCCAGGAGGCCAAGTCTGCCTGTCAGGGTCAGAACTCACATCAATGGGGTGTATGGCCAGGCATAGGCATAGCTGAAAAATTGCCGGGACAAGGACCAAGGCTTTTGTATAACAGGTTTAATGGTTCCTGCCAAAACATATAGGGTGAGAAGAATCAGATCCATTATCCTTTGGAAGTTTAGTGTTGTTAACGTGACATAACAGATATCTCACTTTCAAATATACAAATATGAAGTAGCTATCCTTTTTCATGAATATACTGAAAGGCATCCTCTCCACAGACAAGTGTTTCTCTTTATTAACATGATTTTGCAGACACATTATCCATGAGAGACTGTAAAGTCAATGTCCATGCTGTGATAGCTTCCCTGCTCCTATCCAATAACATGCCAGTGCCATATCTTCACAGAAGAAAGAGATCATTCTCTCTCAAGGGAAGAATCTTGTTCAACATCTGTTCTATGTCTTCTGCAGCTCCTGCTGTTGCCTCTAATGCAGATAGGGCCACTCTCAAGTGTAAAGACCCATTTTGAAAATGATCAGTTTCTTGCCAGCTGTTAAATGAAGTACAGTACAAGGTCCATGGAGATAAGTTAATGATACTATGCTAATCAGGTGTGTGTTGTCCCCATTTAGCAAGCCTTGGTATATACCAAGGTCTATTCACCCTGAATCCTCTGAAGCTTGTTGTGGCAAACCATTGATTTATGCTGTTGTTGTTGCGTTAGAAAGCACAGAAGGGTTCATATTGCCAGGGATGTGGGATCAATCCTGTAATTACAATCCATTAACAGGGAAGCCACTGTTAGGGCTCTCTTGCATTAGAAATAGACCATCATTTCTAAAACTGTCTAAAACAATGAGGTCTGTGAAAATAGCTCCCAGTTGTGAGGAAGAGGCTTGTACAATCAGCTGGAGAGGTAATTGCATTGGAGCACAGGTCAGCACGGAAGGGAGATGGTCCTTGTCTCAGTGCATTAAAGGCAATACACTATGGCTATGGCAGGCTCCCTTAATTTCAGAGTGATTTTCAAGGCCACATTTGAAAACAATCTGCCTCCAGGTGGTTTTCTCCAGAAAGATTTCCCACCAGATTTCTACTTAGTGCTTTGCACCCTGTCTTCTGCTTCATCTGGGAGAACTTTAAGGAATTGCTTTCAGACTCACCATTCAGTTTCTCATAGACACTTCCAGTCCTCTGCCTTACCCATCTCCATCTGTGACTTGAGTTTTGAACCAATGCACAACCACTCATCTCTCCTCCTACCCAAATCACTGTTAATGAAATCACTGTTGGTATTTCCCATTATTTAATTCCAAAAGGTGAAGTATGGCTGTAGCTGAATGTAGTGCTGCTATTCATGGTCACATTGTCAAGAGCCAAGTGCTGTTCCTACGTGTAATATACTACTTCTATTACTTTTGTGAGAACAGGTGCCAGCCAGCTGACACAGGGTGCTGGGTACTTGCAAGCTCAAACAGCCAGGTTATTAAAATATTGTTAAAAGAAAACACGGGCTGTCAGTTGTAAACTTGGCTGCCATTGGCTGCCCGGCATCGCCAGACACTCAGAATGCTAACTTGGAGATATTACTGTTGGTAAATTATATAGCTCTAATTATATCAGCTTTAATCTACTGTTGACAACTGCCAAGCATCTGCATTTTCTTTGTTCTGCTACTGCTCCACCCAGAGAAATAGTAGATTGAGGACCCTCTCTGTTGCTGTTGTTCCAAGGCTCCAAACCTTGTTAATATGCCAACAGTAAGATCATGTCCTGTGTTTGCCAAATTTGATCTTTTTCATACAACCTCCTATCCCGTGCATTGACTGAAACGCAACACCATTTCTGTGAATGTATGTTCAACATTTCCTTCACCACCTGCTTTTCTCTCATAGCTGGAGCACAAGAGAAAGTCTCATGAAAAGAAATCTAAAGATTATTAATAATGGCTTCTTCCCTTGATACCCTTTTGCCATGCGTAATCATTTAGCCATGACTCCACTTACCTGATCAGACCAATCTATCTTTTGTTCTGCCAGTTCCCTGTCCAGGTGTCAGCAGTCCGAGGTATGGTGGTGCTCAAGCCCCTGGGCTAGGTGGGCCTTAGCAACGTATCCTCTGTTACTGGAATAATTTATGCCAATGCAGCTCCCTGGATTTCAGCCCAAAGACTGCACATGAAAGAACTGAAATAAGCACTCCCTAGTCTCTAATTCCTAGCTTAGTCTTTACACACTTATTGTAATCCTCCTGGGCTGTCTGGGCAGTTCTTCTAAAGGAAGGGCAATCTCACTCGCTGACCTATAGCTTTTTTCTCTTTCAGCTAGGTCAGCAAGGAGCTTTAGCCAAGAAAGTGTTTAACCCCTTAACAGCAAGGATTGCACTGGGTGACATTTCCCCGGCTGTTCTACAAGAACAACGTCAATGATCATTAAGATCATCATTAATGATCATTTGTTTAAAAACCCAATAATGTGGATTTCTTGGCATGGAAGCACAGCTTAGGCTTTTGGGAAATTCAGATCCACTTGCAGAACTTCATCCTTGCAACCTCCCAGTAACGTATCCACAAATAGTTTTAGGGAAGCTTAGAATTCTTTGTGATTTTTGATCCAAACTTCACAACCTGAGTCTATTTCAATCTGTGCATTGAACGGTACCTGAGCGGTACCTCCTTGTACCGGTACATTGTACCGTACCAAAATGGTACATTGAACGGTACCTTTAGGAGCACCAGCTCCTTGAAGCACTGTATGGTACTCACAGCAGCTCCCCACTTTGCCCCATATGTTACACTTAGTAGTTCAAGAGTTTCTTTTCCCTGGTCATGGTACAAAAGAATATTAAAATAAAAAAAAATCTAACCAAGAGCCAGGAAGCTGTTCTTCTGTCAAGTTAGCAACTATTCCTCATTTCTGTTGTTTCTATCACCCTCTGTGTAAAAAAACTGCTCAGTTACACTGTAAATAATTGCATTTTATTCCTCTCCCATGTTCCCCTTCTCATCCCAAGTGACCTGTTCGATTCTCAGCTCTTTTTTGAAAAAGAAAAATTTACACAAAGTATCAGTGACAGTCAATATTTAAGGAACATCTTCAAATATCCCATACTGCTGCACACAGATTTAGGGGGTCTCTCGTACCACATGTCTGAGCAGGAGGTAGCAGTAGGTGTTACTGTATTTGTGTGCTGTTTTGCAGAAGAGAACCGAGCAACTGCACCCCACGCATGTTGATAAAGCCAGGGGGAGGATGCACTGGGTTGCAGCTGAGGCCGTGGCTCAGAGGAGGTCCTTCCAGGGACTCATTCCCCAGCTGGACCAACAGCTGCCTTTCCCATCAGATGACTGTACAGTACAGACGCATTGCTGTCATACGGTCATGGTGTATCTGCTGTCCCAGGCACCAGGCAAGGAGATGACTGATGGAGAGACATTGGTGGAGAAAGCTGAGCGGGTAACAAAATGGCAGAGCAGGTTGATGCTGTGTGATAGTGGGCAGCCACCTAGGTCTGAGAGGACATCAGGGTATTAAATCCACCCCTCTGCAGACAGAGCTGGTCCACGTTTAGGGGAGCCCTCCTGCAGTCTGCAGCCTTCACAGGGGCATGGGCACAAAGGGAGCAGGATTTACTACTTCTCCAGGCACAGAACAAACCTGAGCACTTTTGCTTCTCTTCGCCATGCTCTCTTGGCTCTTGCTGTGCTCTGTGGGTGACTGGCCCAAAACAAAGACACCCTGAGGGACCGTGCACACTCACCTGCCATGGTGGGTCATGCAAAAGTGAGCAGGGAGTCTGAAGGGTTGGCATGACAAGCCTGTGCCACCCAGCCCTGGCCACCCCTGCGGCACCAGCATAACGGGAGCTACAGCCATCAGTCCGTGTAGGTGCTGCTATAACCTCCCTTCAGGTCTGGAGGCTTTTCAGTGAGCTCCGATGTAGCATGTGTAAACAGGAATGCAGTGTTGCAGCTAAATACCTCCTTTCAACCCAGAAAAAGGCCAATTTTGAATCCCTCAGACACAGGCAGAAATTTTCAAAAGTGACTTATAGCAATCAGGGGAGAATCTTCGCTAATATTCCTCTTCACTGGCTGCTGCACAAGCACAGAGAGAGCCCCATCCTAAAGTGCTTCCTCTCCAAGAGAAAAGACAATAAGCAGGTACAAAGAGCTATCTAGGAATTACAAGGAAACAGCTAGAAAACGGTCAGCATGACAAGCGCTAGTTTCAGCCCAGCAGCAGCCTGCCAATTGTTACTTCTTTTGCAGCCATCACAGCAAGAGAGAATTTTTTAAATGGATTTGTCGGAGGGACAGCAACCGTAGAGGTGCTTGTTTGAAAATTGAGAAATGGAAGGAAGAAAAAAAAACAGATAATAACTGAAGTCCAGAATGACACTGAGTGGTCTTAGATTTTGTTTTTGAGACTGAGCTGTTTTGGGTTGCTGTGGCGTTTTTTTGAGTGGGGGAGAGACAGAATCTTTTCCAGTATGTGAAAACATACATGCACACATGCACACACACAAACAAAACATTTCCCTGTTAACATGTTTTCATTGCCTGCATCTCAGAGCCTTTGTTACGGTTGCATTTGGTTCTCATTTAATCTGTGCTGCCCCCCTTGCGCCTCTGCCTCGCATCCCTCTATTGTTTAGCTGAGGCTTCTTTCAAGCCTCTCTCCTCACAGYGCCACCGAGGCCTTGTGCCAGTCTTCCTCCTCTTTCCCTCTCAGCATTGTTTCTATCTACCTTTTCAGCATTCCCAGCATTCACTCTTATTTTAAATCTCTGCTTTTCTATTATTGGGATTTTTTTTCCCGCTATTTCTCCCTGTCATTCTCCCTCTGTCTCTTTTTCTGTCATTTTCTTCTCCCCTGCATTAAGCATGCCCTTTACCGTTATTTATCCTCTGGATCAGTTCCAGTCTGTGTCTTTTTTTTCTCTTCCTCCCTTCTGGTTGTTTCATTCCCCTTCTCTCTTTTTGATCCTTTTTTTCATGCTCTCCTTCCCCTCAAGAGCCCGCTGGTATTTAAGCAACTATTCAGTGTATAATTTTTGTTTATTGTACGACCAAGATTCAAAGTCCACCTTGACAAAACAGGTATCTCCACTGACTTCAGTGGGTCTGCCTGAGTGCTGTAACTTGTAGGATTTGTTTTCTTCCAGAACTTGTGTTCCTGAAGGTTTTGATTACAAACAGAACTATTTACATATTAAACGTGTTTGTGGCCAGAATTTGAACTCAGTGTACTACATGAGGATCACTTAAGTCACAACAAATATATTTTTCCTGCTACCTATTTATTTCTTATTAAAAACATGTGAAATTATGTTGGAGAAACATGGTCCAAGTTGAGGAGCGGTTGAGAGATCCTTTCTGTTTTAAAAGAACAGACTTTCCTGACACAAGTGATGCTACAGCGACTCTGTGCTTGTGAATCAGTAGTTGCTCTCAATGTGAAAAAAACATTTTGGTGTTAGCTTTTGGGATATTCCAGATTCTGTCTGCCATGGTGCTCTTCCTTCATCTTCACTGAGTGAAAACACTGGGACATCTGAGTTTTTCTGCATCACGCAGCAAAATATAAACCACTTCTAAAGACACTATTTAAGTATTTTCTTGTCTTCTGCAGCTTAAATAGTTTCATTTTTTGTTACCTAACTCTGTTGGGTTTTTTTCACTGCTGAAGAGAAGTACAGGTCTAGAAGAAGACAGATGGACTGAGTATGTGGGAAGCAGTCAGAGTGATCTTAATGTGAACGGTCAGAAATGCTCTTTATTAGCCATATGAGTTTTATGGGTTGTAAAAGGAACCATCAAATTCAAGTCAGGTTCCTTGAATTGCAGGAACTATGCCTTTTGCCCATTCTGGATGGTTAAACAAAATGAAAAACATGAAAAAAATACACATGTAAGACAGTCAGAGGAGCTATTCGGTTTAATATGGTTTTAATTAAATCCCAGCACTTGATGTGAATATCCATCCTGCATGAAGAGAGACATGGTGAAATTTTTCAGTGCTATCACACTCTGGTTAAGTTCCTGCCTATCTCTGACCAGTGGTCTACTTCCCTATTAAAAAATGTTCATCATCTTTCCCCTCTTGCTACTTTCACAATGCTATTTCTTCCCAGCATCTTTTCTTTTTCAGTCACAACCAGCCACATTCCTTCTCACAGCTACATAAGTGTTTCCCTCTTCCACTTTCATCTCTCATGTTGCAGGAACCATTTCCTCTTCCGCTGCCATTATCTCGCATAGGCTTCTCCATATCAGTGACACTTTCATCTCTTTTCAAACATCAAGAACAACATTCAGTCTCTCCCTTGGATAGCCTGCTTAGGCCTCCTGTCACTTTTACATTTAAATTATAGTTTAAATTATAGCCTCATTGTGTAAGCATTTAGGGGCTATCATTTGCACAGATGACTACAATAAGGCGGACTAGTTCCGCCTTATAAAGCAGCCAAAGTGCACAGGTTGCAGACTTGTTTAGCACATATCTCAACCTGATTTAAAAAAAAAAAAAGATAGATGTCTTGGAAGAGGGCTCAGAAAGGTGAGTCAATGACCTGCCACCTGCGGGAAGGGTGCTGCTGGTGCAGAACCATCCCCCCTTGCTTTTGACATGTCACCAAATCATCTCACCATTTGAAGCTCAGTCTTCCTAGCCTGCCTCTATAACCAAATCAGAAATCAAGGCACCAGATCTGAGTTGACAGATAACCTCTGAAGCTCCCTTCACCAATGATATAGCTTAGGACAGCCCACTTAAAAGCCCCAGGTGCCTAAAATTCAGTGAGATGGATTTGAAGCCCAGCCCCTTGCCTAAGGTGCTGATTATTTAGAAAAAGAAGGTTCCCTTCTCCACAAAGACCAGGCCAAAGACAGTGGCACCTTCAATATGAGAGCATCCACATGAGCTGCAGGTTATCTGTATGAATGATGACTGAAATTCATCCATGCAGAGCAGGGCCTTTGCACCACTGGAGTCCAGCAAACATCTAGCGATGGCCACAGCCTAATGCATTTTCTGCAGAACTATCTGTGGGTGTTGTGCCCATGCCTGAGCTTTGCAGCAGCAACGCCTCAAGTCACAACATTCCTGTGTCCTGGAAACCTCTGGCACAGCATTCTGCTGTGCTTTTCTTGCCTGAGTCTTCCTCTGAGCTCTGTTATGGCTCTTACAGGCAGAACCGAGTCCAAAGCATAATTGTGTAAAGTTGCAAGAACAGGTAAGAACACATCTTCTATACCCATCAGACAGGCTTGAAATTAAAATCTGGTGTAACAGACAACTATTCTCAGATCTAGCTGCAAACGGTAAATAAATCCAGCTTGTAACTTAATGATCCTTGTGTTTGCAACCAGCAGTGAAAACTGCCTGGGGAACAAAAGCTGGAACTGTATGTGGAAGACAGAATGAAGTCATTGGCAATCATATACAGAAAGCACCTGGATTTTATCATTCCGACCTGGAGATAGAGTCATGTTAGTTCTGGCCAGAAATCCCCCAGTTAGTGAGGGCTGGGCTGCAGGATCAGTCCCCTGGATATTAGATCTGTGCTGCTGCTCTTTTCACGTTCATACCCCACATTAGACACCCTGCACTGCGCAGAGGCTTCATTACATTACCCTGCCGGTCCCTCCTGTTCCCTCCTCCCGTGGCTCGGACCAAAATCGTCTGCCTTTCTTGGAATTCATTTCAAAACAGATTCATGTGGTGCCTGCTATTCCCCAACAAACAAATAAATTAGCTGCTGTGATATGGAAATTTGCATGATTCACTGTACTTAAAAACTGTTAGCTGTGAACGTATTAATTGAAAACCACAGGACGATAATAAGTGTGTCCTTCAGTCTGAATACGAGCCCCTTGTTATAATGAATTTGTAAAGCAATAACGATGTGTTTTTCAAGGAAAACACCATTGCCTCAGGACAGTTGAGGCCTGGTCATGCCTCGCAGGAGCCAGAGGTGCTTTCAGGGATAGGAGGGAATGACCCTCCTGCCAAAGCCATGGCACCCCAGCCGCAGGGAACGGGCAAGGTACAGGGGTCCCAAGGAGCAGCCATGCTAGCTCTGCCTCCCCCGCCCCTCTCCAGCAATCCTGCCTTCACCTTCGGGATGCTTTTCCCCTACCCCTTTCCCATAGCCGGGGTGCGGGGAGATGGCTTTTGCCTCCCTCCTGCACAGCTGCCCTGGGGGGTCTCCCTGCTCGTCCCTTCCCTGGTCATCTCCCCACACATGGGCAGGGAGATTTAGCCCTCGTGTAACATCACTGTTCAGCTGACTCTGCTTTCCTTGCAGAATAATGTACCTGTTGATTTATTTGCTCTGCTTTTTTCATACGTACTCACATGGGTTTCCTTGTGCCTTGCATTTGTTGCAGACAAACTGTTTCTCCCCTCTTTTTTTTAGAAAATTCTTAAGCAAACTGCATTTATTTTGCAAATGTGATGCAAAGGCTGAAAACTAGCAAGCCTATGTTTTCCTTAATGTGTATATGCGAGGTAGCTCCCGTATATAACAAGTTCCCCATATGCATTTGCATGTCTAATATGTGGAGTCCTGGCCCGTTTCCACCCTGACTCATGAGCTGCAATCCCAGTGAAGCCAATAGTAATTGCGGGTCTGCACTAGAATATTGTACCATATATTTTCATACATGTTACGATTTTCAAACAGGAAACAATAGGTTAAACCTGCATTGACAAAGCATGGCAATATTTGATATCAGTCCTGGCAGAATCATCCATTGCTTTGTTTTCTGTGTTTTTCCTTCTTCTCTGTTTTCCTTCATTTATTCACAAGGAAAGAAAAAGACTGCCTCTAGTGCTTGAATTTTAATTCTTTGCTGCACTGTCCTTGGGCAGAACTGAATGTTTCTAAGAGGTGTAACACATTGTACAGCAAAAGCATGAATGTAGTGCCAGTGGTTCTAATGCCAGGATTCGTTGCTGCTTTCCTTATCAACGGCTGTTATATATAATTTTTGAAATACATTGATAATACTGATATTTAATCTAACTTGAAAATTACAACCCTCAGAAAAATACAGAAACAACTGTCAAAGAACCCTAGCATTTGTGGGATTTAATTCAAACACAGATTTATATTTCTGTTGTTCTTGATGACAATAGTAACCTACTGCATGCATTGCAAAGCCAGGGATTTATTTTTTCAGAAACATACAGTAGCCATGTAAACCTGATGCCAATATTGGCTCAAAAAGGTGACCCATATGCATTGCAGAAGATATTGTCTTGTGAAAGATCCAGTTTATGGGGTAGGACAAGGACATGAGGCAAGGAACTAGAACTTTTATGGGCAGAAATAGCTGAAAAAATATAACTCAATTTAGAAAAAATATTTCCTTTATCTGCCCTATAAAAACAAACTGTTCTTGCCCTACTCTTAGCCTTTTCTCATTTACCTGGTACTTCTCTATGCAACTTTTTATACCACTGTGATTTTTGATCTAGTGTTAATGTAGATGAATGCCTGGAGTGGTCCAGCCAGCAAAGCCAGGTCTGCGCAGGGTTCAGCAGATGTGCATCATCCAGGGATCCTTCTTCAAAGGGGACTCCAGATCACTAGATTCTTGCGATTGTTCGTGACATCATGGCCATCACTATTACTTATTTTCAGCAAAGTAAAATGAAATCAGAATAACATTTCAGGCTAATTAAAACATTCTTTTCCAGCTTACTCTTAATTTTATATCCCTTAGCTATTTTGCGTCTTGTATCAAAACCACAAACTTGGTATTTGAAAGCTCACTCACTCTCACTAATCCTTCACAGAGGGGAATTATGACATTTGTTGCTCTGAAATGTAGAACAAAGTATCTGCAACAGATCTAGCTACGGGGTAAAAACACTAGAGCTCAAAACCTGTTGTAGGAACAATTGATTTCAACTTGTAGTCCATCACCTAATCATAAGACCATTACATAAAAACAAGCTCATATATACTATCAATATCTATACTTCCTCTTTAAAAATTATAAAAATCCAACTCAAAAGAAGTCAGGAGCTTGGCAATCAAATTTCTGAGGAAAAACGTACTAGTCTGTAAAATTTTGGTTCTTGTTAACAGAGACTGCTATTTTTCTAAAGGACGCCTTTTAAAAAGGCATAATTTAACCAGAAAGGCAGGAAAATTATTTGAGCTCACTAAATGAATGCACATGACTAAAACATGAAAAAATCAAGCTTGACATTCAAGATACATCTGAAGTTAAAGGGCAAGAAAATCTAATAAATCAGAAGAATATTTTTATATCAGAAAAGCACAAAAATCTCTTCCATGTCTTTCAGAGTCACAGAAGCATGGCTCATGTTATGATTTTCTATTTATTTTAAAATAAGTAATATCTCACAGTTATCTCATAGAGTTCAGAGAAAATTGGCAATGTGAGACTTATGGGCAAGAACATGAACTGCCCAACTCTTAAGACATCTTTATTAGATGATCCTTAATGCCTGATTCTAGTTACTTAATGCAAATTAAAGAATGTCTTAATGAAGTGGGAAGGCAAGCCAGGCAATCAATAGACAAAAAAGAAATCTGGAGAGAAACTATGCTAGATCCAGATCAAAACCACATGTATTAAAATAATGTCTCTTTTAGAAGCATTTTACCTCATCAGTATTATCCTATTTTATCATTCCGATTGGCCTATCTGGTTATGCATTATATCACTAATATGTATCAAGACTTTTAAGAAGTTAAAAAAGAAAGAAAATCAAAACAAAGTGCCAAAATGTGGCTCTTACCTATCCAGCTCTCAGGCAAGCTGCAAGGGATTATTAATTTCTTTAATACAAAAACATAGAAATATTAACTTTTGCATCTATCAAAACCATCTTCTTATACTACCTCCCCTTACCAACTCAGTATTGTTAGAAAGTGTATTTTAATGATAGTCCTTCTTAAAACTTTCTTAAGTGATATAAGGAAAACATCTAACTAAATAGAAAGGAACCAAACTCAATTAAACAAAATCCTTCTCAGATCATTTAACATGTCAGAAATAAATGGCTGCAACATGACCAGGGTCCCCTTGGATTAATCTGGGTATATAGGCAGGGCTGTAATGCTCACTTTATGAATCAAATTTCGAAGCTGCAATTTAATCCTTGGTAGGAAAGAAGCTGTCATGTTTTGCTCTCAGAAATGTTAAGGACATGCCCTTTAGTCCTGGCATGCCAAAGGCTGTAACCAAACAAGTCATAGAGGAGATGGACGTGAGCATCACGTGTTCTTCACTACTGGAGAGAAAGCAAAAAAAGACCTCATCCTCCCACATGGACAGACTGTCACTGACAACTCCTTAAGTTAAATATAGTCATCTCAGACTGAACATCTTCTGTGCTGTGGCTGCAGCTAAACACCATTTCCCTGACTTGGGCGTGCAATCCACTGGTCGCATCTCTGAGCAGGGCCACAGCCAACTGTGGGGACAGATCTCCCCGACCCCGAGGGCTCTGGGGAAATGACGTGTGCATCTCCTTGCAGTGGGGCTAAGGCACTAAGGCTGATTTGTCACTTCACAACTATTTGCTCAATGGAAGTCACCAGATGCAAACTAAGCAATTTTTTGTGTGTGTGTGTCACCAGCAAAGCAGCAATTGACTTTTCAAGGAAATGTGCCACCATGCTACTCATGGTAGTCGTTTTAAAATCACTGCGCTACATTAGTAGCAAGATGTCTCCTTGGAAGCGTGAGTCGTACTTTTTGAGACTTGTGGGCTTCCTTTCTTCTGAATCACAGCAAGTTTATCCTGGGATAGGGCATACCCCTCCCTACAGGGACCAAAAAGGGATGAGGGAAGGAGAAAAATGACTTAGATTAAGAGAACGAATCTCTGAAAACAGATGATGAGGTCAATGACTTTGGTTCCCTTTTTATTTCCTCCCAAAATTTAAGAAGCTGAGTGAAGACATTTCAGTGCATCCACTAAAGAGACTTTACAAATTGCGCCCCACGTCCTATACAGAGGGTATTGTGCTTTTGGAAATGGAAACCATCTTCTGGTTCTCTCTCAGATCAGCTTGGTACATTATCATCACCTGCATATTTAATATCCGACAATAAGTAGCAATAGGTGAACAGCAAGAGGCAAGGAGTTCTGCTTTGTTTAACCTGAGAATTGCTATATGCTTATCCAAACCTTATCTACATCCTCCTACAAATATGTGAACCTCTGGGCATGAGAAATATTTAGACACCTGCTACTGAAATTAATGGGAGCTGCAAGCGCAGAGTTCCCAGGACAATCAGATATCTTAAGTCTACAAAATTAGGTTGAAAATCTCGCAGGACCAATTTTTCTCTCTCATCATATTTACTACTTCCCACCAGGCAGGAAATATCTGAAGCACAGGCTCACTTGTGGTATGCTGGCAATCCTGAATTTTTTTTATGGGAAGGAACCAGGAGACAGGGTAGGGCATTATACATGGGGAAAAAGAAAAACTTTTAAAGTAACTGAAAAGATTCAGTGTCTGAAAATGCTTGATTTGGGATTGTCTCAAGATTCTGAGTGGATTTTCAGTTGGTTGTAATTTTCATCCCAACAGATTAAGTGCTCTTTAATAAAAGGGAGGTTTCTCTGGAACGTGTAAGGAAAATGGCTTCTTAGGCCCCTTCTTATAATGTAAAACACATGGGTATGTTGCTAAGCTCATGCATTGCCTTTCTGCATTCAATGCGTCTCTTTGCAGATGCAAGAGTTTTGGGAAAGAATGAGGACTGCAGCTTTCAGCCTGGTAGGATCAGGATAGCATTTTACACACTCTAAATCAAGAGAAGAGGGTTCTTTTCCATTTAAGTACTCCCTTCAGGAAAAATGACTTTAGGATGGCTTCTGCAGTTTCTAAAGCTTAAAATGATCCCCTGGAGAAAAAGGATACAGTTATGAGGAAGAACAGGTACTGTAAAACAGCTTGCTGCAAAGGTCCTTAGCAGATGAGAGAAACTGGCTGGTTTACCTGTAATTCTGTCTTGTTTGGCTTTATGGCTTTGGTTGCACTTTTTAAAATAAAGCCAAATTTGTGATTTGGTTGGCTGTTTCCAACGCTGAACAAATACTGCAAGATATAAAAATGCACACACATTTTAGTGGAATGAAAATATATCCAATCGCACTGAATACCTTCTTTGTAGTCCTCCTCCACAAGCATTCATGGGAAGTCTTTTTTTTTTCCCCCACAAAAAAAATTGCAATACATTCATAGCAGTCAGGTCTCACCCACCTGATGACAGAGCTGAACACACATGGACCACACAACTCATAGTTACAATGATGGACCTGTGCTTCCCTAGAATAAGGTTGGCATATTACAGTTCTTACAAGTTTGTGGGTTGCTGGCTGTTTGGTGAGATGCCACTGAGTGATCCAGGCAATGATCGTTGGTGCAAAGGTGCATGGAGCTCCAGAGCCGGAGTGAGTCTGTAGTAGCTCTCTGCTACCATCCTGCCCCCTAGCCCCAGGGCACCGAATGCAGTCTAAAATGTAACATCTTGTGCATACAGATACAGGCAATTCAAAATGTGGTCCATCATTTTATAAGCCTCTATGGGGCATCTTGAATATCACCTATTAAACCCAAAAGTTGAGATGAGCCCGTGTTCGTCCTGTAGAAAAACTTGGGCACTGACCCAGTAGCTGAAATTCAAACATTGGAAGTTGTGGCTGTGGCAATTAACCACAGTCTTTCCAAATGCCACTACTGCATTTCCTCGGGGGTTATGTAGCATTTCCCGTCCCAGCCTCTACAGAGTGGGCTAGAAATGGCTTTGCGGAAATGAGTTAGTTGCCTCTGTAGTTACAACACTCTCCCCAGGCACGTTCCTGTGGTGCTGACTAACATTTGGAGACTGTGCAGGAGCAACTGTCTCTCCCTTAATGCCCTCCACGTGCCTCCACTAGTGCCACTTGAACTCAAACAGGTGTGAGTAGCTTTCGAACAAGCTTTCATGTGCCCCTACCCTCTGAACCTGATGAAGTCCTGCCTAGGGGGTAGGTACAAAGAGAGATGCCCAAAGCGACCTTTCTGCTTTTGCATCACGTGAATTTGGAGCACAGTGATACATCTGCCATTGTAACCTGGCTGGTAATCAGCTGAGTATCCCCATAAGGTTCCCTTCTTTTAACTATGGGGAGTTTCGTTTCTCAAAAAGTCTTCTGCAGCAACAACAATGGCTATGAATTCTTCACCAACCCAGTCCCCTAGCCAGGGTGTCTTAAGAATGAACGGGGCTCTTTGCACTCCCCACATCTGCAGGAGATCAAGAGTCTGACTTTCAGTGTATGTGCAAAGCAACTTGATATTGCATGAGCACAATGAGATCAGATCCTTCTTATAGCACATATTTAAGCTATGGAGTACAGAGTTGTAGACTGTTGTGGGTGACAGAGGCTTCTGGGCTTAAAAAAGTTTTTAGAAAAGTGCTTAGCAGGCAAAATCAAGGCCCATCAAAAAGGAAGAAATCTCCTTTGGTTCAGGAGTGCCCTGACCTACAGATTGCTGGAGAGCTGAAAAACTTACTAGAGGAGTGTCACTATATACTTTGCCTAACATTTTCATCTCTGTTGGCCATCAGCCATTGGCCACTGTTGGTGACATGCTAACTGGGGAAGACAGACGTTTAACCTGATTTTTTGTAGCCATTCTCGCATTCTTTCTCTTTTGACTAGCTTTGCTTTGTGTGTGTGTGTGTGTGTGTGTGTGTATACACAGGGCTGGGGGGTGGGGTGCAGCAGGCAAGGGGCTCTTTCAAATAGGCTGGGTTATGGGACCATGTCATAAGACAGGACCATGTTTGAATCCATTTTGAAAAGCTGCCATTCACGAAGTAGAAGGTATTCCTGCTATAGGCCAAACTCTTCTTAGATTTTCAGGCTTTATATAGAGGTGGGCATGAGTCAAAATCCCAGGTCTGAACAGCCCAAAGCTGAGATTTGAGATTTCATGGGCTTATGGTGCATGTAATCATTTTCTTATACTGCCTTCAGGAAGGCTTGTTAGAGAGTAGGATTTCCATTTTCTTCCAGTACAGCTCCAAAAATGCATTTGGCAGTGTGTAAATTAGCTGATGTAGTTAACCCTTCAGCTCCACTGACCACTAAATTCACCTCACGGGCTAGAAATTTCCTGCTGAAGCTCTGCCACATCTTGTTGAGCCAGAGATGCTATGCTAATGTATAGATACACTGGATGTAACAAACTCCAGTTTCTATGTGCTAATAATGCTAGAAGTGCTTGTAAGAATGCATAATAATGTATATAAGTATAAAAGAGTGGGAAGCACATGTACATGGGATGGATGGACATAGAAAGAAGATGCTTTTACCTATTAAGTGTAAGATATATGGGAGGTCTGAACAAATCTTTCTGGCTTTCTGTCACATAAAGGTAGGCTTCAGTTTCCCGTTTTAAAGATGAGTTTAATAAAGTGAACGATAGAGCCAGATTAATTTTGTTTTCATCTGTAGGTATTATACCAGTGGGAAACGCCATCTGATAAAGGGTCTGATTCAGCTACCAACCTTTCTTGAAAAGGCATAATAGAATAAAAGCTATCTTCAAAGGACATTGATGTATTTATGTACTGAAATTAAAAAGTAGACACTTCTGTCTTTGCTAAAATTGACTGAGTTTATGCCACACTTCTCCAGCAATCCAGCAGCTTGGCTTGGTGTGAACAATGTTCTGTTTTTGTGTCTCAGGGTCAGTGGCCCTGCCTGTTATTCTTGGAGCCTTTTTTTTTATGTAATAAGCTAACTATGTGAGTTACCAGATCTCAGTTCTGCGTAAGGAGACAAGCATTGTTCACAAGGAGTGAAGAGACTGTTTTGAAGCTGAGGAAATAAAAGGCAGTGAAGTGTCTTTATTTTCATTCTAGCCTAGCAAAGCTCAGTGCTGGCACACTCAAATCTAGGTGGAATATCTACCTTTAGCAGTCTTAGGATATCAGCAAAATTAAAACTCTGAGCACAGAGGGTTTTTCTTTTAATTGGGCTTACTGCCTCCACTAAATAAATTGCAAACATAGACTGAACGTAGATGTAAACAAAAACCTGCATGTAGAACCCTTTGTACTGTTCAAATAGGCACCAAACAAAATTCTCAGCGTAAATGCTCTTTCTGCACTATCCCCTGCACTCTCTTTACATACATACAAATATATAAACAAAACTACGTATTTCCATTTGCTTTTTTTTAGCCTTAGAAAGTATGGGCATTTATCCCCACCAGACTGTTTATAATGATGCTCTAGGTTTAGCTTTTTCCCCTTTGGCTTTTCTCCTGAAGCGGAGAAACATTTGCACAGAGCACACCAGGTGTTACTTTCATATCCTCAGACATACTGGAATATATTAACACAAACACTAAATCAAAACACAGCAAAATTAATGATCACTGCTAGGCTAGAGAAACCAAACTCCTTATTACCAAACAAGACTTGTGTGTATTGTTTCTGTTATCTTAGTTCCCAGATTATTATAAAATCAGATACCAATAGCTAATTAGCTGTTCTAATTATTGGTTTGAGTTTGCATAAATTATGCTGAAATGCCCAACTTTCTCTTGCTTTAATCAATATAATATGTCAAAAGGTTGCTTGGGGTTGTAAGATAATGAGATAACTAAAGCAGTATCCTGTACACTTCATTATTATAGGCTTCAGCCAAAAGAAATATCAGTATTTCCAAATTATCCCCACTTAAAGCACGCAGTCTAAAGCCTACTGCTCATCAAGCAACTGCTCATCAGCCCTGTTTCTCTTGTAACTACTGCCTGACAATCAGACTATCAAATAAAATGTAGACTGAATAATGTAAATGGTTGTATCTTTTCCAAAACCCTCAAACTCCTGAACAATACAAACTGCACCATCGTTTCAATGTGTGGATTTAATCTTTGTCTGGATTGGCCTCTCGAGAGGAACATGTAATCCTCTGACAGCACAATTTTGGCCAAAACTAACTCTCATTCAGACATCACCCTACTGCAATCCAAGTTCACTTCCAGGGCACTGTAACCTGCTCTTGCTTGTAATGCTAATATTTTAATGCAGGGGTTACTTCTATAAGCACCATGGTCATTTACAAATGAAGTAAATTCTTTAATTTCCTAAAAAGCTGACATCTCTCTCCCACTATCATCTGCTGCTTTAAAGCCCTTAATTATGAACAGATTCAAATGATTTTAGTATAAAATAAAATTTTATGTAGTAATGACATAAGTGAAGGCTAAGAATCAAGAAAAATATCACTACAGTGGAAGAGGTGGAAACAAGCACAGTGAAAGTGATCTTTATTGCTCATATATTTTTACACGATAATCTTCATAGTGTTAGGCAACACTAGCTCTTCAGCTGTACAAATAAGACAACTATTCATCCCGAATCTTCCCAAATTACTTAAATATCCAAAAATGTGATTCTAAAAATGTGTTATTTGCTTGCATTTGTGCCAATAAAGTTCCCTAAGAGACAAAGGTTTTGCTGGTGTTCACAACCCCTTCCACCTTGGCCAGCATAAGCAGTCTTTCATTTAGACCAGGCTTAAACTCATTCAAGGACTACCATTAAGCATCCCCCAACTAGATTCTAAAAGGGAGTGATCCCATTGCCATGTACTGATCACACACTGGAAGAACCATGTTCTCCACATAATATAGATGACTGACTATTGATGTCATCTGTTAAGATTAAGGTAGGATGAAATTAAGACCCAGCTAGACCCGGGAAGGGGGGGAAGGGGCGGGGAAGAGGAAGAATGACTCTTTTGGTGAGAGAAAGGTTCATTTAGTTGTGAAATGGAGGACTTGGCTACTACACACCAGAGTCAGTACTGTCTTTCTTTTGCCCTTTCTGTTGGCACTCTTAGGTAAGCCTTCAGTTAGCATCTGGCTGTTTTGAACTCCACTGAAAGGCTCCCATCCCTGCCCCAGAAGCAACAGAAGTCCAACTTGATCTTTGGACTCTACACAAAGATCCAAGTACTTCTGGTGGTTGTGGTCACAGAAAACAATACAAAACCCGTGGGCACAATCCTAATTAAACCCTGGGTTCTGAATGATCCTTTGTCATGAGAAGGGACCAAGGACTAGCATGCAAGTCCAGATCAAAATTTCACACCTGCTCCGTATTTACTTAGGGTAGGATTTTCCTAATATGTTTCTCATGCTATTAAGCCATTAAAATGAGAAAAATGTGGGGAGGAAGGTGGAAATAAGGATACAGATTTAAAATTTGTGATGGGATCCTTCCAGTAACATGAGAGCATTTAATTTTGAAATAATCAGTCATGCCCTTGTTCTTAGAATGAATGGAAATTGGTGGTGTTCAGAACCTCATAGGAAGATCAAGAAAAGGGATATGGTCCTGGTTGACAGTGGAACTGAAAATAAGCTTATCCATTAAAGGAGTACAATGAAAATAGTTTCTGTATAAAAGAAATCTTCAAGGTCAGCTGTGACCTTGAAGAGCAATCCTTCTGGATTCAAAGGCCATTCTTTCTCAATGAAAAACCTGGAGACAGTTATGGTAAACTCTGGAAGAGCACAAATATTAGAACTAAGATTGGTATGGGTGCTCTGAGAGAAAGTCTGGGTCTTTTCTTGAAAGGAGGTGAGGACACTGTTGAAATAAACACATTAATTAGTACTTTGTCATGGGGCTCACAGAGGGGGTTGGGTGACAGATGTCAGAAACACATGGACATGTCCCAAGTGAGGAGGAAGAGATATTAAAAAAGAAAAACAATTGAGGGTCATAACCTGACAGGTAATCAAGAAATTGAAATGTCTGAAGAATGACGGAACTTTGAGGCCAGATGGGATCCAGCATGCTGGAAAAATATGGCATTCAGAGACATGGGGGAAAGAGTAATCACTTTAGTGCCCTGCAGATTTATAATGTACATCCATAATGGCAGCACCTGTGTATGCATGTGTACTGTATGCATCCATTTCATCATTTATGACTTCTGAGTGCATAGCAAATCTACTTTGCTTTTATTTTTGTTTCCAACGAAAAAACTTACATTATTTGGAACTTTTTAGGTTGCCTTTCTTCCTCCGGCTCCTCATCATTTCAGTCTGAACTTTGTTGCCCTCCTCTTTTGTCCTGACTGCCACTTCACAATTGAACAGCAAATGAATCCACTTACTGCCTCTTTATTTCTTCGTTGGTACAGAAAGTGAACAAAATTGATCCTAACACTTACCATTATCCCCCTCCCCAAGTCACAGACCTCTATGGTAAATTGTTCCCATTCAGAATGTCTGTCATGGTAGCCAGACTAATTCTTTGTTCTTAAGCACCCAAATCACTTCCTAACCCATTTGTTTGATGAACAACCCCTTTGCATGTTTTAGTAAAAAGCCTGGTCTCTTTGGAGCAGGTTTGCAGGGTATATAAGTTACAATAGTGGCATTAAAATCAAAATGGAATAAAACAAAGGAAACTTCTTGTGTACCATGCAGCATATGCAGGGTTGAATGCATCTGAGACATGGGATGAGGATGAGGAATTTGCAGCTGCCTCCCCCATTATAGGATCAGAAATACATACTGTGCTAGCCAAGGCTGATAAGGAAGGTATGGTCTCTTTTGCCCACAGCAGACGAATTCACTCCTGGTTGTACATGTTTAAATTTTGAGTTGGAGAAGAGATACAGAACCCAGGTTTCTCAGCATAGAGCACTTTCAGATGTCCTCTGAAAAAGTCACAATTTTACCCCAATTCAGCCATCCCATCTGCAAAATAGACATAATAATGTTATGCATTGTTACTGAAGGAATCTAATTTTTTTCTGTTTTGGGTTTTTTTTTTTTCAGTAAGGAGCTGGAGACAAAGTGTCCTGCCAGAGGAATGCTAGCTGTGGGGTGACTGGGTGAGTGAATGTGATACAACAGCAGGCACGAGGTCTTTTTTTTTTTTTTTGCCTTTTTTTCTTCTCCAGCCAGAGCCTTTTTGTTACAACAGTATTGTGCAGCTTTCTGAAAACCAGCCAGGGAGGTAGTGTGGGTCCTCAGCTTGAAAGGGAAAGGCACTTGCTCCATCCTCCTCCAGAGGCCAGTGGGGAGGGAGCAGGAACCAGCACCAAGGGGGTGTGGGAACTGAACCCCAACAGAGTATGGTGCCCGCCAGCAGCCCCTTGCTCAGTTCAGATGCTGCGGCCACAGACACATCTCTGCAAAGATATCTTCAGTTATAATCAAGTTACAGCAGTGTCTGTTACTCAGCCAGATCTGTTTAAAGAGGCTGGACCCGCTGCTAAAGCCAGTCTGATGACGTAAACTTGGGCCTGGTGCCTCAAAAGTATTTGTTTAAATATCTAATTCCTGTTGTAGTTAGATGCCCACCACCTTTTAGGAGTTACGTCTTCAACCAAGATCATTCGATAAAGAAACACTGTATCAACATGAAAATCATTTAATAGTTATTTTTTCATGCATCTCAGTGCCTCACACTTATCTGCGCAGGATTCGTGAATGACAGGAAATTATCATCTCTGCTCAGAAACGTGGTACTAGGACATATAGTAGGTTAGGTCCGTTGCCTAAATTCACACAGGGAACCTGTGTCTGAGCTAGGGTTTAGAGCCAGGTGTCCCGAGTCCCAGCCCAGTGCACTGGACAGACTATCATCTTTCTCCTCTGGAAAGGTGACTGGAAAGCCTCTGAAGCAAGAGACCTGCATTACTTGTTTAACTGCAGCATCAGGAAAAATTTAAAATACTAGTCAGGGTCAGGCTTGGGGAAATTATGATTTAATTATAAAAAGTCAGCATGAATTCACAAAAGCAAGCTTGTGCTTAACAATCCACTGATGGGATTTTTTCAGGGTGGGTAGTAAAAATATCTGATAACAGGAATCCATACATTCTGTTTAACTAGATTTTTACATAGAAAAGTCAGGTTCTTTGTGTTATATGTCTGACTTCAGGGAGTGAAGGGATGCAAAAGAAATCCCCTTTTAATACCTGCCTGTGACAGCTTTCCGTTAGAAACTGCAAAGACTTCTCTCTCACATTACGGAGACAGGGATGAGAAGACAGCTTTAAACCTCCAGGAGCTTCAAAACATGATCAAGAACATTAGAAAGAGGGAATTGCTCATGGGGCCATTCACATAGGGACTCACCAAGGAGATCCAAGCCTGTCAGTGGCTGCTGGCGGTCCCAGACCACATCCCGCATCAGCGTCTGCACCCCACCGGCAGTTTGCCCTTGGCTGGGGAGGCACCTGCAGCCGCAGGAGGGCTGGAGACCCCCATTCAACTCCTGCCCCATGGGAAAAGACCCACGGTTTCCAGGTACCCCCCCCCCCCCCTTCTTCCTATGCTGTTTCTCTATATTTGCAGCCTCAGCCTTCTCGAGATACCCAATTTCAATAAGCTACGAACAAGCTCAAATATTTTTTTAAGAGGAAACTATGTATGCTAACAGTTTAACATGTAAGGATGTGRCTAAGAGAGAGTCACAAGGATTAGTGTGAGGATCAATTTTCTTAACTTTATATATCAATGACCTGGAAGAAAGAAGATGCAGTAAGTGGATTACATTCGCTGATGATATAAAGCGAAGGGGCAGTCAAAACAAAGAAGGAGGGTAACAAAATTCAGCATATATGGTCTAGGAGCTGGAGACAGATAAGTAGCTTATAAATTTCAAAGTATGTAAGGCAATGAGTCTGGGAACAAAAAACAGGAAGGGAGAATATCCACTCAATAGCCACACATTGCAAGACATTACAGAAGTGCAGTATATGGGGTTAGTGGCAGATAAAGCTCTAACATCATAAGCAAAAGTGCTGAACAGCAGCAAAAAAACTGGAAAAAAAAATTCTTTAAACTGTAAGATAGAGAAAGGTAACTGTAAAGCAGGAAAAAAATCATTCAAATCCTGCAAATGAGGCTGGTTTTATGACAAAATATTGCATATTTCTAACCAGCTATGAAAAATATGTAGCTGGAAAAAAAATGGTAGAATAGGCCTCTGCCAGAAACTGACAGCTGTTGAAATATCTTGATTATCCAGGGACTGGAGATGAAATCCAGGTTTGTATGGCTGAGGAGAGAAGATTAAAAGGAGGCCTTGCTGCAGTACACGCAATCCTAAGGGGAAAAGAGAGGAGAAATGATACGAGGGTCTCGGACCTGGTGACACCACCAAGGGCAGGGAGGCATGGACCTCGGTGGAGGGCAGGCACCAGAGGGACCAGGCAGGACTTCTCTGCAGAGGGAATGAATCACCTAACAGGCCAAAGGCAACGGCAGGGACAAGAAGCATAGAGAATTTTAAAAAGTTGTTCGACCTGTATTTATAGGGCAGGAGCAGATACGGGGTACATCTCTAACCCCTGAAGGGGGTCAGTCACACGCTCGCGCGGCACCTCTCCCCCATGGTTGTCCTACCAGGAGCCTGCAGAGATGAATAGAGGGCTCTTTGTGCCAACCGCAGCAAGGGCTGGATCGGATCCCACGTGGAGAGAGGCCTTTCTGTCGCTCTGTTTTTCCTTCCAGCAGCCGCTAATTAGCTCGCTCACTTGTGCCCCTTTGCTGGTTGCTTGGTTGCTCAGTGGTGCCGGGGCTGGGGCGGCTGCCTGCAGCCACTTCAGGAGCTCGCTGCCCTGGCCGCCCCCAGCGCTCCTCTTTCTTTTCCTCTCTGTGTGATCTGCGCTTGCTGCTCATTTGTCGCAGCTATTAAGTTGTCTCGCTCCTTCCTCCCTCGGCTGCTGGCAGCGTTCCCCTCCCCAGGTCACCCTCTGCCACGGGAGCAGCCATGTCCCTGCCTCCCCTCCTCTGCAGGTGCCTGAGAACAGCCCAGACCAAGCCTGCCCCTTGTCGCACCACTACCCGCTCGCTGGCATTTCTCTGGTCTCGCAGTCCCCTCTGGGTAATTGCTCTCTCTGAACGGGACCTTCCGGGCCACCTCTGGCACACATGGCACTTGTGCGACTCTTGAAGTCTGTTGCCAAGTGCCTCCAAAGCTGCTGCTCCGTTAATGCCGTGTCATTTGATTTGCTGGCCCAGGGTAAGGCAGGCTAGGAGGGTAAATGCATGCATACTCCCTCACTCGCTGCTTCTAAAGAGAAAGACCCTGCTACACAGATTTCATGATTTTTTGGTCCTAGCAGAATTTCCTGAGCCCACGGTGTCTGAGTGGATTGGAAATTTTTATAGTGTTTTCTTCTCAGACTTGAAATAAATGTTAGCTGAACTGTGAAAAGCAAACCATTGACCACATTTGTCAGAACAGATTCATACTAACAATATTCAACCTTGCACTATCACTCTGCGTTTCTTCTTTGCATAGAAACCTTTTGGATTCAAATCCTTTCGCTGATACTCCACGATCAGCTTTGCCTTCCCAAGTCTTGATAATAATTCCAAGCCAACAGATCTGTCCTGCAGTATGAACGCCCATCTACAGTCCTCGCCACGACCAGCCCAGTGAAATCAAGCCTTCCCACGGGCTTGCAGGGAGGTCTCAGAGACCCGATGGTGTCCTATGCAATGCAAAAGGGAGCAGATGGGGAGTCCCAGTCTTCAGTGAAGCTCAGGTACAGACTCAGCTTGGTCCTTTCCAGCATCTTCTGAGTCAGTCTGAATGCACCACAAACCATGGAGTCACAAACTGCATTTGATAAGTTATAATACTAAAATAAATGGAATCATTTCAGTTGTGTGACTTTCCTTTTGACAGATAAAGACAGAAACAGCAAATTCCCTAGTGGGTATATATGATTAATGTATGATGAACTTATAATATTTTTGCTTTTGACAGACATTTGGAAAAAGTTGGGACCTGGTCTACTACCACTCTTTCTAAATAAAATTCCACTTTTACTTTTTCTGTCAGCAAATTTGCTGATAAGCCAGAAAAGATCAGAGAAATAGATACATTTGGGAGAAGATTTTACATCATTACTGGGTCTTTGTTCCAAGCAATTTCTGCATCCTAGGGATCAAGGTGAGTCTCCCATAATGCACCTGCTAGTAAGCAGGTATTAAAAGAAAGTCTTTCTAGGCATTTACCTTTGAGACTTCAGACCGTAAGATGAAAAGATGACCCAGAGATTTGCTGACCATCACAGACAATGGCTTGCTATGATTAAAGCTATGTATGTTACCTGRACAAAACTACATCAAAGTGCTAATTAGGGAACATGTACTCCTGACTGGTCGCCTCTGAGGCTAATATGCTTTCATTTGTGTTAAAAACCCTAGCTGATGCAGAGGATTTGTGTGAGCTAGAAAGATACATCTATATAATGGACAGTATTACTGCACTCTACCATCTTTTCTGTGATATATTGTCTTTATGTAAAGACAAAATTTGTGTTTATCTCTCAGTGCCAAGACATCCAATTAAAGAGCCTTGTCCTACAAAATCATCTGCCTGAAAGTAAAAATGAAAGAAAATTGGTCTGATTCATTTATTCCTGATGATAAGTACTTAACTATCAGTTTTCAGGAACTTCTAATCCTATAATATTCCCAAAAGTCTTGCTGTAATCAGGACAGACCATTCTTATATGAAGAAGAAGGAAAAAAACATTACCCATATGTTGTACATGAATATAGATGCTTTTCAAGAAATCGTCTAATTTGCTACGGGAAACAATTGATAGGTAACAGATCAAGCAGTACATAGAACAAACACATATATTGGCTGCAATAAAGCAGCCAAGACACAGAGCATGCTGTATGTTAGAGATGCTGCCTGGTTTGCAGCACCCCACGCTCTGAATGCCCCTCTGGTTGTGAAGGGTCTGTCAGGAAGAGAGCAGTGCCCCTTCTTGGGGGGGCATATTGCCTTCCTCTCCAAAACTGACATCTAACAGACAGCAGTACAACAAATCAGGTCATACCTAAGCAGGGGGGACATTATTCACCCTCAAGAAAACAGCATCCAGCTATTCTCCTACTGAGTCAAAAAACTGCATACACTTAAATGTAAAAGAAACCAGACCTATCTCTACGAGTCAGACTTTTTGATACTCTTTTATCTAAGAAATAACAGAACCCCATTGTTTCTCAATTGGGCATGGACCATTTGGAGGCCATATGGACATCCAGGTTTTATTGCACATGCAAAAGATATTTTACAGTAACAAGCCTACACTCTTAATGTTTCTTCATAGAGTGAGGGTGAGGCTGCAGGGAGATCATGTAAGTTTTCCTTTAAAGAAGAAAACAAAACAGTAGGACTAATGCTACTAAGTGCATTACATTTAGTGTTCCACTTCATCTGGTATAAAAGTAGGCAAAGGTAGCAAAGGTCTATTGAAAATGACTGCAAAGGTGCCGACCCTCTGGAAACTCAGACGCTTTCATTTATTGCTTACTTGAAGAAGTAATTAGAGTTCTCACTTCTTGGCTAATGCCTCCTAATGGTCACTTTATTCTTGAAAATTGTACAGTACTGTAAYGGTTGGAAGGTTAATTGTGTAAAAAGGTTTATCAGGAATGACCCTGTAAAAATCTAAGGGGGAAAAATATTTTCTCTCAGACTATGAAGGCTTATGCCCTTTTTTCCTGGAAAGAGGTAGAATAGAGTATTTTGTTTCATAGTGTCCAGACAATACAGGCAACAAGAATACACAATTCAGCCCAAGCACTGTGAATGTGAAAGGCCAATCTTCTGGCCAAACAATGCTCTGCCCATATGAGCTCCTGGTTTTCCTTTGGATGTTTCTGTTGGAGAGCAGAGTTTTTTTCATCCTTTACACAAAGTAGTTTCAATTTGTATTTGAGAAAACTAGAGGCAGCACTCCGCTATTCAGTTATTTTATTCTGCTTACCCCGGTACTGCTTCCACTGCAGAGGTGTTAGTTAAAGACATGGGCGAGTGAATAGCTCTGGAGTGCCCAGCCCTGGGGGGACGCACACAGATCTGCCAGAGGTGCCAGGACTGGGGGGAGCGTGGGGCAGACAAAGGTTCTTCTTTTGCCAGTAAAAGTTCAACTGGATTGAAACAATACAGGCCTGACTAAGCAAGGAATTACAGCTAGGGAAAGGTTTCAGTACTTGGCCCATCATTTGTCTAACAGAAATCTCATCATAATCAGGAATGCATCATTTCCAGTGCAGGTTTATCAGAAATCTTTGGTTTGTCTATTATGGCTGATTCCCTACTCCAGTGACAAAGCAAACGCAGACTTTAAATCCACAGACTCCTGACTCAGCATCATCAATAATTGAGCTGTTAAACCAGTTCCTTCTTGCTGAATGGCACTTCATTCACAACTAGAGCCCATTGCATGAAGACAATTTTGCTTTTAAAAACTAGGCTGTTCTGTACTAAAATTCTCCGAATATAAACATGCTTTTCAAACCTCTTATTGGCTTTGTCAACGTGTAAAATCCCATTTTTTCCACATATTCACAATAATTCAAACTTAGGTGTCAATCACTTTTTCATCCCCAGGAAACAATTTTGTACCATGGAATAGATTTCATTCCTGTCACGGCACAAAGTGAACTATTTGAAAAGGATAAATAACACTTAAGGAAATATATTTTGCCCTGCTTCTGCAGTACTGCTTTTAAAATTCTATTTCTTATTGTAATTTCTCCTACAACCTGGCTTTGTTATACTGCTGTTTGCATGCAAAAGCTATTTAAGTGGAACACTGCACCTCACTTGTTCAGAGCTTATAATGAAGAAAAATGTGCAAAAGCATTACTTTTGCAAAAACAGATAAGTAAGCACACTGCCTGTCAGATGATGACACCCATGCTTGGCAGACAAAAAAATAAATGACACCATAAGCCTGGTACAAGAGTCTGCAATCCACAGAGCATGAAATGCCTTGGGGACTAAGAGTTGGTATTCTGCATTTTTTCATACATCTTATTAATTTTCTGTTTCTTTTACTAGGGTGCAGAATCTGCAATATATTGCAAAACGCTAGCTGCGAGGCCCCTTAAATGTATCTGGGATCAATCCCTTATGAGATATTATCTCATTAAGACTGGCCCAAACCCCAACCTGCTCAGTGATGTTTAGATTACTACATTAAGTTGACACAATGCAAAGAGTCATTACACCAAGGTACTCAGCACAGAGTATGCATTGCTCCGTAAAGAAAGGAGAGGGGGGAAGGCTTTTTTAGCTTAACTGCTTTCATAAACAGCCAGAGGTAAGAAAACCTCTATTAAAACGATTAAGCTACTTTTACCCAGTATCTGTCTGATGCTAGTTCTCTGTGTTACTCATGGCATCTGGCAGTGTTTTCACTTAAAACAGGGTTGCTGTTTTTCTTGCCAGCTCTGCAATCCATATCTGCTTTTGTTTGGGGAAAGTGAGACTATTTAGTGATGCTTCTGACAGAAAGACAAKAAGCAGTTTGTATGCATCCCATGTACGTGGCTCTCCTGGCCGCTGTGCCTGGGTAATGGCACTGCGCTGCAGAGGGGAAAGGCAGCACTGTGGTTGTGCCTTGCAGTCGCTCCTGAGATGCTGAAGCCAGGGCACAGGCTGCCCTGTGCTCTAGGCTGAACCTCCAAAAAGGTTGCACAGTGACATTTTCTACCAGCCAAAAGTCACCGAGAGTACTGGGTCCTCTGGCTTTGGCTTCTCCTGGTCTGACACATCCCCTGTGTCTAGAGATGGGGAAAAGGTGGTTTAAAGCACAAAAGGGGAAATCTCAACCTAAAATCTTATTTAAAGGAGAAGCAAACTTGCGGTGTGGTAGGAAACAGCAACAGTATCCCTCTTTCGAGGGCTCAGAGTGGGGGCAGGGATGTGTGCGAGATATTTCACTTGTAAAAAGAAGCAATTTAGGCTCCTCTGTTAGCAGCCAATTATTCCAAATAACGGGGCAAATCGTAGCTACAGCTCTAGAGCTCTGTCCCTACCTGGCCATGGAGGAACAGCAATGAGAAGCTCATGAATCATGAAGATAGGCGTGATGCAGAGCAATAGATTTGACCAAATATTTCCTCGAAAACCATCTAAACACAATGATAAGTTCTCACTTCCCATGCCTGTCTGAGCAAGAGATGTGACAGCCCCAGAGTGAGAAGAGATAACAAAGTGTAGAAAATAAATTAATCCAGTTCCAACCATGTGAAAGTACACAAAGCACAGAGCAGAGCTTGAAAAGAAGAGCCTTTTGCTTTGTAAATTCAAATCAGAGGAGCACATTTTTTCTGCTTTCAAGAACACTGCAACACCACTTGCCTCCCACAGCAGGCTGAAAATCAGCATGAGGAGAGGAAGTGAGGACCAAAACTAAAACAAAAGCTTGTAGCATCCAGGTGCTCAGGAAAGAGAAATTTGCCTTTGGTTATGAAGTTACTAGTATAACTTTTGTAACAAAAATGTTGCTCTGATAAAAAATGGCTAGTTTTCCATGCCATTATTTCCCAGATTTGTCCTTCCAACATTAACTACATTCCCTGATGAAACTGGAAGATCCAGGCTTTTTGTGGACTATTCTTCATGTGTTCTGAAACTAGGATGTCCAATATCATAATTTAAACTAGATAATAGTTGTCTGCTTTAAAGTATGTCTCTACTTGTAGCAACTTCCCATGACTATAGTTAATAAGCAAATAAATACATAAATATGTGAAAACGGGAGTGTTTTCTTCTTTTGCTAGTCAAATTTTAGTTAACTAGCTTCAGGAAAAAAATAGTCAAGTGTAGTATCATATTTGGAGGTGCTCCTTTCCTCATGAGATTCAGAGAGGTTACTGGCAGGTGCAGAATGGAGATTATAACCTAACACTCTCCTGTGTTACAGCATGCTGTAGCATGTATCCTGAACTGCTTGTGGGCATATCAAATACTGTAAGGAAAAAAAGAACAGGGTTCTGCCATTATGACTTTTCGTGATATACCTATGGGAGAGACTGGGGAATATTAGCTGTACTGAGTGGAACAATTCAGTTAATCACCAATTTGCTGAAAAAAATTCATCTTTTTCCAATCATATGAAGTTTTTCAAAGATTTTCCTTATTGGTCAACATTACCCTCTGCATGGTTTGTGCCAATATTCCTTTGCTGCTTATTTATGAGCAGTATGTTGCTAATATTCAATAGTCAACATTTTTTTCCTAGAAATATTATGTGCTACTTGCTTAAAAGCAAAGTTTAAGGGCTTGTTTTGATGAAATTACCTTCCAGGAAACTCATTTGTACATGCCTTCTGAAAAATGAGCAACATGCTCTGACACAGATAATGTTAATGCACTCATAAAGGTGGACACAAATGTGAATATCTGCACATACAAATAAAACTAAAATATTAGAAACTCAAAATCTATCCTCCCAAYTACTGAAAAAGATCTATACTTTTGCCTGCATCACCAAGCATGGCGTCTTTCTGAATGTGAGACTGTTTTTCACCAGTGGAAGAGCTTTCCGGTGCAACAGGCTGAGTCCTGGGGAAATTTCTCTTCATTTCATCCCATTTTCCCCACAAGCGTATGAGTGAGATAACTTGACTTAATGATGTCATTTCAGTGCCAGCCTCTTCAGCGGCAATTACTGAAGGGGAAAAAAAAAAAAAAAGAATGAAGTCCCTGGGTGCTTTTGTTAGTTCTTCATTATTTTCTCTTTGAAAATTATTCTTCCATACTTCATCTTGAGCTGCCTTTTTTCAAGCTGAATAACCCTATTGCTTCTGCTGAATACACGGACATGACCACCCACACTTAGAAAAACCTTACCTCTTGCTGAGTTTCTCTGAAATGGTAGGCAGCAGGACTCATGCGGCAATAAAACTTCATGATCACAGGGGAAGGAAATAGTGCAAGGCTAGGAATCCTCCTGCTGTTTCCATATGATTTCCTAATTTCAAAATAGGCTGAGAAATAATAGGGGGGAAATATATTGTGAGAGTTTCCTCTGTGCTCTTCTGTGATTTCCCACCTAGCCTGTTGTGTGTGCGAGGAACTCTATTAAACTGCTACCCCAGAAGCAGCAGCTTGGCAGTCAGTCTAACAGGCAGGAAAACTTCATTCTCCGGTATTTTAAAAGGAAGTTTTCCTCTTGAACCAAGGAAGTGGAATCATAGGGGGTTACTCTCTTTGGCTTTTGTTTTTTTTCCTGCCCCCTGACAAGAATGAGATCTTGATTTGGAGCGTGTGAAAGGTTACAGTTGTTTACACTTAGCGCTCAGTTTGGTCCAGTACTAAGGTGAGATCCAGCTGTGATGATTTTGAAACGTGCCCACACAGACGGTCAGAACAACCCTGGCAGTTTGGGGATTGGTATATGGACACTTAGTGCTGGTTTATCACTAAGAACAGCTACCGGGTACCACCTTTCAAAGCTGGAATAAAATATTTTGAGGCTGCAGCAGTTCATTTTACTCTTCTACTTCTTTCCTTCCTCACAAGCCTTTTTCTATAAAGGACCAACCTGTCTGTTGATACCTCAGCCTAAAAGACCTTATTTTCAATTAGAATTTTAAGTAGAATAATAATTTTAGAGATACAAAATGAAAGCTAGGCAGAGTTTGTTTCACACTACAAATACTGTGTTGGTGGCAAAGTTACCTAGAAAAATAATGATCTTGCATGTCAGTTTTTAAAAAAATAGCTAAAATAAAAAGTGTTATAAAACGTATTGATTATGAAAACCAGGGCAAGCCCAGATTTACTCCTCCACCCAGAGGACTGCCAGCTTTACACTGCATTATGAACAACCACAACAAAATCAACCAAGTGCTAAATTACCAGGTCTGTCATACCCACATTTGAAATATCTCTATTCCAATGTACCATTTTCCACACCTCGGTATAGTGAGCTCTCTCAAGTCATCTCATCAGCCACAAATCACTTTTTGGTTGTTTTTAATTTTTTTTTTTTTTTTACCTCAGAACAGTCTATTAGCATTATTTGAACATGCATTTTTTGTGGTTTCCTTTTCCATTCTGTGTCTCTGAATTGTTTAAAGAATAACCCACCGAAGGAAGTGAATGAAAACTGACATCATACTGTGTCAGATGATTAAGCATTCCAGAATTTTTATTTCAAAATATAGAGGATTATTGTCCCTTTAGACAGTGGATTTTTACTGTGTTACCACCTAATGAGAGCACATGTGGTCTTCAGAGCTGAAGTCACAGAGGGGCACTGCTTTTAAATCCCATGAATTGTCTGGTAGACTTGTTATTTGCTTYTCCTTCTCACTCCCCAGAGTTTCATAGCCTTTGAACACCTCAGAAGAAGTGCTAATGCTTTACTTCACAGAAAATGTCCTAGATACAAACTGGCCTGCTACAACAACAGCCAGAGTCCCATTGCTCTCTGGTACTGGTCTTGCTTCGCTATTTATTTTAAGCCTGTTATGAGAGCGGGGAGGCAGCAAAAGGTCAGGAGAATGGTGAAAATATGTACTTAGGGGGGTCACAACTGCTGGGAAGTGGAGCTCAGCCACGCCAGGCCCCCTCCGCCGCCTCTCCCGGTACTCCGATTTCTCACTCTCTGGGTAGGTTGGACTCTCCCACCGTACATTTGCACAGGCTGAATCCCATCGTGGGACTGTTGCTCAGCAACAGCAGCGAGAACAATTTGTTTTTGGACCATTCAGAAGATGATTACATTTGCGGCATGTTTTTTCCCCCCCTCTGGTACCTATTCCTGGATATTGTAAATATTCATCTGAGTTTTGCATATACAGTAGTTTCCCCTCTAGGTAAAAAACATACCATCCAAATGAGCTTTTAAGAGTACTTTCCTCTGATGCATGCCTACATTTCCTCTCATTCGGTAGATATAATGTTGCACATGAAATGGCATTGCTGGGCTTCTGGGGGTTTTGTTTTGTTTTGTCTATGTCAGTCGAATTTCAGCTGGAGCAGGGCCGGGCTCTTTACACAGTGCTGCTTCATTGCTTTGTTTGAGGCACATAAAACAAGTGAAGGATTTAAATAGTTGTGAACACCTGAATGACTTTAAAGCATTCAAGTAAAAGATAGGTTCAGATCTCCAGATTTCCAATTTCCTTCCTAATTGTTTCTTTATCTACACATCTTTCAGCGTCCCATTAGAAAAACATTCCCATGCTCTCAACTTAAAAGAATTTGTCTAAGGACTATAATGCAGTATTTAAATCTTTGTCATACATTTCCCTGTGCTTTCACTCGCAGTAGTGATTTATCCTGAATCTTCCAGTTTTCTTCCCACTAACACATATAAAACACAATTGCAAGGGTAACTTTCCAGGCCTGCCACCCTTTTGACAGGACCTTCCCCAGCTGCCAGAGAATAGATAAAACACTCCTGGTCCTTTTGTCTTCAGATGCCTCCTTCATGCCCTGCGGACCCGCGTACAGACATCCACCCATCCGTGCCATACTCAGTGAAGCTAACTTGGATATCATATTTACAAACATCATGTGCAACCTTTCCCTTATTTCTTTCCCCTAGACACGATGGAATACAAGAAGGGAGGGAGAGAAAAGGTGGAGAGAAAAGAAAGAATTCAGAAATCAAGTTTTACCTGCTAAAAACCAATATGGAAGTGTGTGTGTTTGTGTTCAGCGACACTGGGTCCCAGCCCACTGAGGCACATCGATATGCCACTAATTTAAATATATAAGATCAGCAACTCATTACTGTGCTTTTAGCGAGGTATGTGCTTGTGTACCTTACCAACCTGGTCAAGTGTAGGTTGTTCTCTGCTGGTGTAGATATACAAGGGGAACCAAGCATTTTAGCACAACCCTTGCTACGCCTTTCCTCTCTCGGCTTATTTCTGCCCTTGACACCCCTCCACACCACTCTGGGCTGCCAGCTTACAGGGAGGGGAAAAGGAAGAAGGTGGCAAACCTGGCATTTCTCTCAGCTTTTCAAGGGCACTTTGTTCTGCCTTAGAGGTCTCCTCACGCTCCAGGCTCCCCATGGAGCATCAGATCTGGCGGTCCGGCAGAGGGGCTGGCAGGCACGCTGACACCCACCCGCCGGCCAGCGGCCCCGGGCCCCCGCGCCKCATCGGAGGCCCGAGCTAATCCCTCTCCACAGCGCAGCATGGCTTCTCGCTCGTGCAGTCTTGCTCTGAAACCTCTGACGGGCACCTGCACTGCACAGAAGAAACCTTTTGTACATTGCAGCCTGCAAGACGTGTCTATACAACGAGGGAAGGAGGCAGGCAGATAATACACACACACAAAGTCAAACGGCACTAGGATAAGCTCTGCTTCAGACTCCCCTTTATGCATGCCCAATAACAAAAGCAATTTTTCCTTCCTAATTAGCTGTATTAGAGCAAACACTAATACAAGGTTGACCTAAATACAAAATCGTATTTTTTCTCACTTTCCTCAGTGCAAGCTATATTTAGCCTATAAGTGTACATTTTCATTTCTTAAACATTTTTCTTTTTAAAATGCAGGTTAAATGTTAATCAATGAGGTAATCTTCATAAAAATTACTAGGTATCGATGTTCAGTTCAAACCAGATATTTTCTCATTATTTTGAAGGAACGAATTACCAGCTCCTGCTCCAGTGAACTCCTTGTTACAACATGCATTTATCCAGGCCCCACGGGGGTCATTACAATGAGATTCACCTCTCTGTGTGTGCGTGTATATATTTAAAAATAACCCCCTCAAATCTCTCCTTTGGTCTTTCAGCAGGGAACATATCAAACAGCAACAGCAAATCTCATACACGCATCAATATCATGCTAAAATAGTTGAGTTTCACTGAACCTGATGCCAAATTAACTTTTACAGGGCAATTACAAAATCTTATAATCATGCAAATTAGTAGTAAGCAGCTTACATCTTCCAATTAAATTGCCACCTGCTATTCCAAGATCCAAGTTAGCCATGGTAAACTTTTCCTCTCTTCATTTTAAAGAGAGACTCTTTATGCAGAGAGTCATCAATGTATGGATTAGTTTTCCCAGGGACAGGGGGTCCAACTCGGAGTGAGCACAGACAGGTTATTTCAGCAAAAGAAAGACAACCACATATTGCAATGTGAAGAGAAAAGGGCATTAACCCCGGAGTTATTATCAAATTTGAGTGTCCAGGTGCGCTCCTGAGCTCAGGGTCACAGCCTGGCTACAGCATAAGTCCATACCCAGGCAAGACCCAGGCACCATCAGCCCCCTCCCTCCTTCTCCCTCCCTCTCCCTCCCTGTCTGAAACAGAAAAGCTGTTGCTACCTGGGCCAGGGTTGGCCTCTGAACCTGGAGATCAGCACAGTGTCCCCCAGCACAGTGACCCTCTCTCTGCTTAGTCCACAAACACCCAGATGTCCTGTACAGTCTTCCTTACAGAATGAACACATGGCACATTTCGCAGCTTTCTCCCAGCTTCCTGCAAGGTAGGCAGTAGGATGAAGGGACCAGCGGATGTAATTCACTTTAAGGTAAGGCAGAAAGATGAGGCCATTTAATGGATTTACAGAAAAAAAATAAGGTTTTAAGAGTCAAACTCCTAAGTTTAGCAGAGCAAAAGTGTCATTTTTTATTACTTATGAAGTACAGATTTTGTAGAAAAGGAGAGATTTTTCCTGCTAAAAGCAGACAGAAGAAGAATGYACTGCTTGGGCTCCTAAAACAGCAAAGATGCCAAAGCATACTGTGGCCTACCGAATTAACTACGATGATGCAAATCAAATGTCTCAGAAGAAAAGTCAGGCATGAAACATAGCAGATAATAAGAACCAGTGTCAGCTCTGGAAAACATTACAGAATTAAATTCTTCTTTCTTTACCATCTCCTTCTCTTCTCCTTACCTCCCTGCCCCTCAAAGGGCACCCACAAGATTTGACTTGCACAGCTGGGATAGGATCTGTGCATGTGTAAGGTGCTGCCTTCAGTTTCCAAGAGGTCAGTTATCAGTGGTTTGTAGCCAGCAACGCTGTTCTTCAAAATCGGTTTAGCTGATGTCCATCCTGATGAGATTCATACGGTTTTGACAGAAAGCTGTGCTTGTACAGAGGCCTGCAGCTTCTTCAATTTTTGAGGAGTCATTAGTAATTTGCAGCCAGCAGCCCAGATTCTTCTGAGGGGCAGCTTTTCAGGCCAACTTGGCGGATCTCCCCAGGTACTGAGCACTCCCTGGGCCAGACTCCGGTCTCGGGTGTGTTGCCTTCATAGCAGTGCGAGTTTGATGGCTTTTCTGGAGCGACTCCTTACTTATTCAGCTGAGTATAGTGGTTCTTTCCTGACATACAGCTCATAAAGTTGCTTGTAACTAAAAGGAACTGGGGTTTGCTTTTGTTATTTTACATGAAAACTAAACTTCTGAAGAGAAAAAATAAACAGCTACTGAGCTGTAAAAATGAACTCTTATTACTCCTGCCATCAGCTTCACTGCAGCTGTTCATAACCACAGCCATACAGCATAAGTCCAGCACAAAATCCAAGTATATCCCTGCAAAAGATAACAGAAACCATAGATGTCTTCATTCAGAGTAGGAACTCCACTGTGTCCTCTCTTCTGAGACATGACAAATGCAGCAACATCAGAGGATATGTGGATTAGACTTTTTGTCTACGGATGCATCAATGTTTGAAAACTCTGTCTGAATATTTTAAAGCACCTCATTCTCAAGGATTTGCCAATGGAGTTCCAGCATGACAGAGATTTTGATTCATGTCTGAAAACAGGAATTTTTTTGTTGTTGTTATACAGCTAGTTTTGGTTGAAGATCAGAATACCAAATGACTATAGAAATTCCTATCTTGCCTTACAGCCCAGCATTTCTAAGAATAAGCCAATATATTTGCAATCAGTAGCAGTCATAGTTTGTTTACAAGCAGTGTATCAAAGCACCTTTTTCATACATGGAAACAAGGGAGAGAAAAAAAACACAGTTCTTGTGCCAGATAGATGTGAAAGATTACACAGCTGCAGTGTCTTGAGGTTACAAAACTGCCAGTTTAACAAGCAAGATAAGCAGCAATGCTGATGTATTTATAGGAGTTTAGACATTTATATTGCTTTTTAAAAGAAATGTAATGAACCAATCCATAAACAGTATGGGGATCATAGGTTTATTGCCACCTTTGTGTGATGGAAGCTTACAATATAAATACATGCCAATAAGAAACTTCTGTGATAATCGTAGAATCATAGAATCATAGAATGGTTTGGCTTGGAAGGGACCTTAAAGGTCATCTTGTTCCAACCCCCCTTAAAGATCATCTCATTCGAGCCCCCTTCTAGTGGAAGGGACACCTTCCACTAGACCAGGTTGCTCAAAGCCCCATCCAACCTGGCCTTGAACACTTCCAGGGAGGGGGCACCCACAACTTCTCTGGGAAACCTGTTCCTCACCACCCTCATAATGAAGAATTTCTTCCTTATATCTAATCTAAATATACCCTTTTTCAGTTTAAAGCCATTACCCCTTGCTCTATCACTACACGCCCTTGTAAAAAGTCCCTCTTCAGCTTTCTTGTAGGYCCCCTTCAAGTACTGGAAGGCTGCTATAAGGTCACCCTGGAGCCTTCTCCTCTCCAGGCTGAACAACCCCAACTCTCTCTCTCAGTCTTGGTAGGAGAGGTGCTCCAGCCCTCTGATCATCTTCGTGGCCCTCATCTGGACTCGCTCCAACAGGTCCATGTCCTTCTTTTGTTGGGGGCCCCAGAGCTGAATGCAATACAGTGGGAACTCACGAGAGCGGAGTAGAGGGGGAGAATCACCTCCCTCACCTGCTGGTCACGCTTCTTTTGATGCAGCCCAGGATACGGTTGGCTTTCTGGGCTGCAAGCGCACATTGCCGGGTCATGTTGAGCTTCTCATCAACCAACACCCCCAAGTCTTTGTCCTCGGGACTGCTCTCAATCCATTCTCCACCCAGCCTGTATTTGTGCTTGGGATTGCCCTGACCCGTGTCCAGGACCTTGCACTTGGCCTTGTTGAACTTCATACACAGGGGCGCACCTCTCAAGCCTGTCAAGGTCCCTCTGGATGGCATTGGTAATAAGCTCTTTGGGGCAGGGACTGCCTTTTTGGTGTGTGTGCATGGGCAGAGGCTAGCACAAGGCAGCAGCAGTCATCTGGCCGGGACCTGGMGCTGCCATTATAATCTAAATATTAGAAAATAACAATGAGAGATCTGAAAGCTACAACAGCCTGTGACAGGAAACAGATCATTATCATGAACAACAAAAATGTGGTCAATTAATATTTGTTTAATAGTTGGGGCCTAATCTGAAGATCTTGTATGCATTTCAATAGATTTTGGAGCAGATCCTTGACATGGCAGATGGCAAATATGCTGGATGAAGCAGCTCAAGTCTATAAGCTGCTCCGCTTCTGTATTAGAAATAGTGTGGCCAGCAGGACTAGGGAAGTGATCGTGCCCCTGTACTCAGCACTGGTGAGGCCGCACCTCGAATACTGTGTTCAGTTTTGGGCCCCTCACTACATTGAAAAGAAAGACATTGAGGTGCTGGAGCGCATCCAAAGAAGGGCAACGAAGCTGGTGAAGKCTCTGGAGAACAAGTCTTATGAGGAACGGCTGAGGGAACTGGGATTGTTTAGTCTGGAAAAAAGGAGGCTGAGGGGAGACCTTATCGCTCTCTACAACTACCTGAAAGGAGGCTGTAGTGAGGTGGGTGTTGGTCTCTTCTCCCAAGTAACAAGCGATAGGACAAGAGGAAATGGCCTCAAGTTGCGCCAGGGGAGGTTTAGATTGGATATTAAGAAAAACTTCTTCACCGAGAGGGTTGTCAAGCATTGGAACAGGCTGCCCAGGGAAGTGGTGGAGTCACCATCCCTGGAGGTATTTAAAAGACGTGTAGATGTGGTGCTTAGGTGTTTAGTGGCAGACTTGGCAGTGCTAGGTTAACAGTTGGACTTGATGATCTTAAAGGTCTTTTCCGACCTAAATGATTCTATGATTCTAAAAGTAGAAAAGCACAAGGATCTACCAGCTCACTAGACCTTAAGGTAGTGAGATATTTTGTTATTTAATTTATGAAAAAGTATGTCAAGCAATGAATTAAATTCTTACTTCTCAATATGTACATCCAAATAACAATTTGCTCTGTCTGTGTTACTATTGATTGGCAAAACAAAAAAGATATAAAATTTACTACCAAAAAATCCTTTTACTGTCCCCAGTCATATGTAAATGACAAACATTTTCATTTTGTAGTGTTGTCACAGGTTACCAATTGGGGTGACTTTGCCTTTTCCTACAGGACAAAATGGCTTTGCACCATTTCTGTGATAAGGGGAGTGCTGAGATAACTCTGAGCTGTCATCACTGAATTCTCACCCCGCTCCATGCCACGCAGCGCTGTTCAAGGATAAAGCTGTTGACTTTCCCCCTTGACCGGCCTGGGCCTTTAGAATGTAAGTGAACAACATATTAGGGGTTAAAAGTAATTTCCCTGCCAAGAACACTTTTCTGACTGGGGACTTCCTTTTGAAAATTCTGGCTCCAAGAGGAAAGTAGAAGAGGGTATGCTAAATACTTTACTACTTAATTTTGAAAATATCAGGATAATGCTCTCCAAAATAAATACTGGAGGGGTTCTTAAGTGATATATGCATTGGATTGTAGCTGTAGGCTGGCACTCAGCCACAGTTAGGTAGTGTTTGGTTCTGGTTTCCTAGCCAACCTCTCATAAGTAAGTGTTAAAATGTGGGGTGAAAGAGTGATGAGGGAGAAGTGATGAGGGAGAAGATGAGATTAGCTCTCTGACACAAATTGCCCTGCTAAGGTCAAGGCAAATATTATTAGAAGGGAAAGTTGATCAGAATTCAATACTAAATGTAACCCAGTGACATGAAGTTTCCTCTTTCAAACTTTCAAGCCTGCACTGAGATGAGTGACATCCCTCCTAAAGCGCTCTTGCTCATACTCTTTGTCTAAACCTACTGCTCCTCAGACATCACCTCCTCATGATGGAAGCTCCTGTTTTTCACTTTTGAGTTCTTTGATTTCCTGCGAAGCTGGGGAAAGCCACTTTCCGCACAGTTCCTGCCTGGTACAACTTATACAACTATGTGAGGGTCTTGCTCAGCATTGCTGCCTCTCTGTCACTTCCATCTCTGAACACAAGCCCTGGATTCCTGAGATGCCAGTGCCATTACATCTGCATGGGACTTTCAGATTGCTGTACATCACTGCACATGTGTTGTTTGTTTTCAAAGTCAACAACAAATGTAACATTAAACACCCTTGACTGCTCCACTGAACAGCCTTGTCTGCTTCATGTTGCAAGACAGACCTAATTCTTACTGTATCTGGTTTGTGATTGAACTAATGGTGCATGCAGAATCATAATTCAGCAAAGTGAATTAAATTATCAAAGAGTCTTTTACACTCAACACTTAACACTGCCTATACAAAAACCAAACCAGTGTACTTGTGGGAGGGCAAATTTTTTCACACAGCTTGAGGGAGGTGGATGGCCAGCTGTGGGCAAAGAGGAGGTAGAGGCAGCAATTCACAGAAGAGTTGAGGGTCTGGAAATATGCAAATGACAAATCTAAACAAATCAGCAACCCTCCAAAGGAGAAGCATCAGTGGATCGTAGGAATAATTTCCTCTTGCAGATCCCATATGTAAGGCACTGACTGTCATTCATTACTCCTACAGTTTAATAAGGGACATGAATTATTTATTTGGGATTATTTTCCTCTTTTGGGAGGAGGGTCCTTAAGTAGTTCCTGGGCCTTTGTCATGGTTTAACCCTGGCTGGCAATTAAGCGCCACAGAGCCGCTCACTCACTCCCCCCTGGTGGGATGGGCAAGAGAATAGGAAGAGTAAAAGTGAGAAAACTCATGGGGCGAGATAAAGACAGTTTAATAGGTAAAGCAAAAGCCGCGCACACAAGCAAAGCAGAACAAGGAATTCACTCACTCCTTCCCATCGGCAGGCAGGTGTTCAGCCATCTCCAGGAAAGCAGGGCTCCTTCACACGTAACAGTTACTTCGGAAGACAAACGCCATCACTCTGAACGTCCCCCCCTTCCTACTACTTCTCCTAGCTTCATATGCTGAGCATGACGTCATATGGTATGGGATATCCCTTTGGTCAGTTGGGGTCAGCTGTCCCAGCTGTGTCCCCTCCCAACCTCTCGTGCATCCTCAGCCTACTCGCTGGTGGGGTGGGGTGAGAAACTGAAACAGCCTTGACTCTGTTTAAGCACTGCTCAGCAATAACGAAACCATCCCTGTATTGTCAACACAGTTTTCAGCACAAATCCAAAACATAGTCCCATACAAGCTACCATAGAAAAAATTAACTCTACCCTAGTCAAAATCAGCACATTCTCCACCCCTTATTCCGTACCATATACATCATGCCCAGGTCCCACACTATCTGATACATCCTCATTAACCACCATTCCCTTTCCCATCCTTTGATATAATACACAGATATCATTCCCTTAGTCTATGGACCACCCCTGTGAAATGTCCATAAATGCCCATAAAATGTCCACAAATGTCCACAAAATGTCCATTGAGTTTATCTAGTTCATGACTTTGGGCTCCATCTGTTATGGCGGTCACTCAGGACAGGAGAGAGAGTGTGTTGCGTGAAGTTATTGGGCATCAAGGCCAGCTCAGGTCGGGTTGGTGCTGCACTTGCACTGCTKCTTGTAAGACTTGTCCTTCACCGGTTTGGGTGGTTTCTGCTATAGTAATTCCTATAACATGCAACTCAAATAATGGGTTACAACAATTTAAAGGCATATCCATTACAATCTCCACCCCTGGTCCCTTTGGACCAGACCATAGGGTTTAACATTGCAATGAACTCCTTCCCTTGCCCCTGCTCCGGCTTGGACTTACCCACAGACTGCAGTCCCTTAGGGGTGTACCTGTTCCAAGTGGAGTCTTATCTATGAGCCACAGTCTCTTCAGGGATATTCCTGCTGTGGCACAGACTTATTCACAGACACAGTCACTTTGAGCGGCACCTGTTCCAGCGTGGCCTTCTCAATGGGCCACAATGCCTTCAGAGATATACCTGCTCCTGCGTGGCCTCACCCACAGACACAGTCCTTTCAGAAGTAAACCTGCTCCAACATGGCCTTACCCATGGCTGCAGTCCCTCCAGGGGTGTACCTGCTCTGTCATGGGCTAATCCATGACCACATGCTTTGAGGTGCTCCAGCATGACCTCGTGCACAGCCACTGATGTTTCAAGGGGTACCTGCTGCAGCATAGACTTATCCACAGCCGCAGATGCTTTGAGATTTACCTTTTCCAGCGTGGACTTATCCTTGGGCCACAATCCCTTCAGARGTATACCTGCTGCGGCACAGACATAACCAYGACCACAGGCACTTCAAGATGTACCTGCTCTGGCGTGGACTTATCCATGGCCGCAGATGCTTCGGGGCGTCCTGCTCCTGCGTGGACTCATCCACAGGTCACAGTCCCTTTGACTCGAGTTCACACTGGAGTTCCAGCCTGTCCAGTACAGCAGCACAGACACAGCAGCGACGCCCTGGCCGTCTGCCAGCCCAGGCGCATGGCCATGGCTGTTATCAAAATATTCCCAGGCACAGCACAGTAAGATGATAAGCAATGCAGCCGTACAGCAAGCAGCAAAAGCAAAAAGCAGCTACTGATGAGCACTAGACTTTAAAATACAGTAAGGCAAGCAAGCCCCAAGCAAGCACAGAAACCTGTCAATTAATAGCTAAACAGCAATAACAGCTATAAATTCGATCTAGCACATTCCAATCAAATCTGTTGTTATCTCAAACCCTTTGAGCCCCATGTTGGGCACCAGAAAGGACCATCATGGTTTAACCCCAGCCAGCAACTAAGCCCCATACAGCCGCTCACTCACTCCCCCCTGGTGGGATGGGGGAGACAATAGGAAGAGTAAAAGTGAGAAAACTCATGGGGCGAGATAAAGACAGTTTAACAGGTAAAGCAAAAGCCGCGCATGCAAGCAAAGCAGAACAAGAAATTCACTCACTCCTTCCCATCGGCAGGCTGGTGTTCAGCCATCTCCAAGAAAGCAGGGCTCCATTACACGTAACGGTTACTTCGGAAGACAAACGCCATTACTCTGAACGTCACCCCCTTCCTTCTTCTTCCCCCAGCTTTRTATGCTGAGCATGACGCCATATGGTATGGGATATCCCTTTGGTCAGTTGGGGTCAGCTGTCCCAGCCGTGTCCCCTCCCAACTTCTTGTGCACCCCCAGCCTACTCACTAGTGGGGTGGGGTGAGTAGCAGAAACGGCCTTGATTCTGTTTAAGCACTGCTCAGCAATAACAAAAACATCCCTGTATTATCAACACAGTTTTCAGAACAAATTCAAAACATAGTCCCATATGAGCTACCATGGAAAAAATTAACTCTATCCCAGTGAAAACCAGCACACTCTTTCAGGCCAAGGTAAGATGTGGCACTTAGTTCTATTCCCAATAAGAATCTGACTAAGGATCTCTGCATGACATTTCTTTCAACTCTGAAGGAGGTAGATCAAGTGTCCCCTGTTCACTCCTAACCAGCTTGTACTGTCACCTGGTCCAAATACCATTGTGGCAATGTAGCTCCAGTTCACCTGACTTACTAGATCACATACCTTCACCTCACCAAGGAAAACTGTTGACTTTCAGGAACATGCAGAAAGGCATGTTTATGGAGCCTTTCCTTTCTCCCCTGAGGAAGCTATCTGAAGATTGCTGTGAAGTTTTTGTTTGTTTGACTGGGTTATTTTGTCTCATTTGGTAGAGAAGTTATTTTCCTTTCAGGATGCGCTTTKACTAATCTTTAGGGCCAGAACACATCCCAGAGGATGCACAGCCATCCCAAATAAGACTGAGACCAAGATAAGCACTAATCTACTATGGGCTTTGTACAGCAAAGGAGAGTTTTCGCTTAGCAGACATTGTCTTTTACAGGAAATCAGCTCTGGAAAGTGTCTAGCCAAYCCCTATATTTTTATAGGCTTAAGAAGTTGTTGGATTTTCTCAGCAAAAGAGGTAGATCTGGATCTTGGTTAAGTATCGAAACATAAGGTGTAAGAAAGGAAGGTGCCACTCTACCCTTCTACCTCTGCAGTGCCAGAGATGATCTCATCGTTCTTAAATAAATAACAACTGCAGCTGCCATCGATCAGAGTTTCTTTGTTCTTGGAAGATCATTCTCATTGTGAAATCTTAAATCACTTCAGATATTCTTTGTTTCTATTCAACAGGTTTCGGACTGGAACTGATGCGCACTGATTGGTTGCTGTTTCACTGCAGGAAAGCTGCTATTTGGGAATGTTGCTGAGACCATGGCAATGTTACTCCAGCTTGGAAGGATCAGAAAGTTGGAAACTCTCAAAGCAAGATCAGTTCTAACTGTGTCCTATCTGAAAGTTGTTTGCTACCCTTGTTCTTAAAGATCTGTACAGCTGGACATTTCACTGCCCCAGCAGACTACCTATTTCTTTCCTGTCTGTACAATTTGAGACTTCTTCCAAATGTCTAGTCCCATTTTTCCTTGTAGCAATTCAATCTACTACTTCATGTCCAAAGCACAAGACTGTATCAATTTCTCCCAGCACTAGCATTTTACATGCATAGGTGACTGTTACTGTGTTTTCCCCTCTATTATCTCTTATTCACACTAAATACCATCTGTCCCTTCAGTCAACCCGACCAGCTGGATTTTCTAGATCTTTGATCATTCTCTGTTCCTTTCCTCTGGACTCTCTCCCTTTGCTGAAAGTGCCCCAGGTTGGCAAGTCTGCTGCTGAGTCCAAATAGGGCTGTGTGGCGCAGAAAGACAGCTTTACCTGTCTTTCCAGCTATGYTTGCTTGTATATCCCTGCAAAGAAGAAGAACATGGGACAACAGATTGAAATTATTGACTTACGTTCTCATGCTGATCCACTGTAATCTCCTGCTCTACCGAACTGCCTGGTCTACATTATATATTTGTGCAGATGATTAGCTCTGCCTAGGTGTACTACCCAGTACTTACACCAGACAAATAACACACTGGCCTGCAGCTTGTCAAGACTATTTTGCATTCAAGGGCTGCCCTGCAGTAAATATTCTTGCAGACCCTTCTGGGTTTCTATCATCTGTATAATCTCTATTCCATCATCTGTTAATGAAAATACCAAGCCAAGAACAGCCCCTGTGAAGGGCCATTTGATGCGTCCTTCCATTTTTAGCCTGCCCGTGGGATTCAGGTCTGATCAGTATTTTGTTGACCCCGTGCTGATGCCTGGGCAGGAGAGAACAATTTTACATAAAATTCTGACACAACCCCTATTCTTTTCTGCTTCTATTGTGTCCTATAATACAACTAATAATAAAGCAATGAAATCATTGCCTCCAGCTGTTTCCCAACGGAATTTACCAAAAGGGTAGTGAAATGATCTCATTTMAATCCCTTTCTACACAAAGCATTGAACCATACCAGCCAACACCAACACTGGTTCCAGTGTGGTCATAGTGCAATTTCCTTGACAGTCCTGGACAGTTTCAGGGAGATTACAGATGGATGGGGCCCGTTTGCTTCCAGCTGGACTGGAGTGCAGATGGATCCCAAATGTCAGAAAATGGATCCTCACAGTTGAAATACTTGTGGATACTCAAATTCCCTTGGAAAGTGACAGTTCTGGAAATAACATTTTCAGTACCAGTAAATTAGTCCCAGAATGGCATTTCCTGGCATGTCCACAGTCTGGATGTGGTTAGCTTGAAAGAGATGCAGAAAAAATATCGAAGCGAAGATACTATTGTGCKCAGAGGTGCCCCATGGGAAAATATCTAGGCTTGTTCTCTCACATTTTAAAGCTCTTCCTTTTTATTTAAATAGTGTTAAGATTGATACAGGTAATGAAACTCAGAGAGGCTGCTGGCTTGTATGAAAAATAGGACAGTTATTTGGATGTGTTAAAACAACTCAGACAGATAGCTAACATAATCTACTGTGAATATTTTATTTCCTCACTGTGGAATGATAAGTCTATCTGGACAAAGCTGTTCGGCCTCCAACTCCACTGGTGACACACGGCAGGAGCACTGCAAAGACTTCATTGTCCYGCTAAAGCCCTGTGATGGCTGACAGTGCTCAGCACTTTTCAGGATCGGACAACAGCTGGTAGGAAAAATATTTGAAAGTGAAGTGTTAAGATTTTAGGAAGATAATCAAGTATGTTTTCCTAAAAAGCAAACAGGGCTTAAATCCTCTGAAGGACCTGAAGCTGGTGTTACTGCCCAGACAGCCAACAACAGCAGGCTGAGAAACCTGGTTTCCCTGGGATGCTCCTGAGTGCCTACAAAACGCCCGACAGATTCCAGCACTGACAAAAGAAGCCACAAGCACAGCAGGTTCACGCATGCCAGGATTTTCTCCATGCAGGAAGGGAAGAAAGAAAACTTTGCTAAAATTCCTGCTGATTTCAAAGGAAATTCCTCAGAAATTTCTGCCAGTTAGCTCATTCTGTACTGTCCCTTTCCATCATGGAGCCAGGAACAGAGATATGCATCAAATATAGACCAGCTGCTCAGAAGTACATGCAGATACCAACACTTGAATCACTTTTATAGGTAATGCTTTATGTTCCAGTTCCCAGTAGGGACTGTAGCCTGGACTATAATTTTGAATGAAAGACCTCAAATTCAAGATTAGTTTTGAATGTGTGTGGGAGAGAAAACAAGAGAAATCTCCTTTATGTGCTGTCCAAATTGTTTATATTTGGACTGAGTGATCTGCAGAGCAGATGGCTAAATAATTTCCAAGCTTCCCACAGGAGACTGAATTCTCTGTGTTTGCAGGTATGCACCTATAGATACAGTATATCTCGCTCTACCCTTGTACTTACTGTGAGATGCTTCAGTAGGCCTATGGGCTGCACACAGGGAATCTTTGTGTCCTGGCTACCTGGCTACAGGAGCCTTCGCCAGGTCTTCTGCATAATAAACAGACCAGTGAAATTGTTTACCACACAGAAAATCAACATATTTCAGTCTAAAAATCGATATATGTTACCTAATATGATATATGAACTGTGGTAATCCAAGATGTGATGCATGCCTTGCTTTAAGTTCATACAAATGTCAGTGGATATTTAACAGATTTAACATTTCTTTTTTTCTTTAAACTGCATGAAGGGAATGCTTTTCTTCCTTCTCGTTTTAAATATGAGCATTGAGTGACATTTCCCTTAATTTGGAAATAAAATATGGCAGTACCATTACTCAATCTGTGCATGAGAAAATGGATGCCTTGCTCCTCTTACAGAGGTAAAGCATGGCTGTTGGATGATGCCAGTAATAAACTATAAAGAGAATACAGCCTTACTGAAGTAATTTGCTTCCATCTTTCTGGTTTTTTTCCCATGGCTGCTGCTACAACACTGAAAAGGAATGAAACTGGTAAAACCCACAGTTTTCTGTATTCATGTCTCATTTTGTGATTAGACTAGACAAAACCTGGCAATTTTTTATAGCACCAGAACCATCTTGTTTATAAATGGAGCCCATCGCATGTGAGATGATTATGCTCTTGGATTTCAGAATTTGGGAAATCCTGCACTGGATCCCACAGTCTTTTTACAGCAGCAGTTTGCCAATCAGTACCCCATCCCAGTACCCACCAAAGGCTAGACCTGTTTTACAAGAGGCATTTTACATTCAAACTGCCTTATTGAGAATGCAATGACTCACCATTTTTTATTATTATTTATTATTATTTTTTATTATTAATCTATGTATTTTTCTTGCTGCTAGAAGGGATTATTTGCAGATGGTAACAGATTTATTTTTCCTGAAATCTTCAAAGAACTGGCTTTGGGTTTAGTATTCATTTTTTTGAAYCTGAGGTTCCATGGCTAATTCCATGAACATGATTGCCATAACATGCACTCCAGTTTTAACTGCTTGTTTTCTTTTAACATTGTCATTAATAGAGCATCTCCATCTTATAGAAGTGGTGTCCTTCGTAGACCTCTAAGTAACCTGAACTGTATTCCATCAGAGAGCACTTCTCCACCCTTTTATGCCTCTAGAAACATGCCGTCCATGTTGTAAATATCAATAGAGCTGAAAGGAAGCAACATCAAAATCTCCAAGACAACACACAAAGATACAACAAATCAAAAGCAAAATAGAGATGGTTCAATTAGAATTTTAAATAGGATATTAAAATGAGGTTCCTAGTTAAATACAATTGTCTCTCTGAATTTGGCAGGGAAATCATTAACCAAATGATGTTAAATTTACAGAGATTGTTGAATAAATGTGTAAGACTTGCTTTACATGGCAGCAAACCAGCCAAGAAACATACATACAAAGAACTGCTAGCAGTCCACATATGAACAAATAACTTACATGAGGATAAGAGTCTTTTTTAAAGATCAGTAACTGAATAGTTACCATTATCATTAGCTAATCCTCCACACGGAGTAGCCCTCTTATAGTCTGTACAGTGAGGGACTAAGGGGGGTTATGAACACATGTTCCTGTGTAATAATCTAAAGTTTCTTGCTTGGTTAAAGAACGCTGTTAGCTGTATTGATATTAAGCAACGTTTATAGCTATATGTTCAAGGTATGTAAAAGCTACATAATTTTAAATACTCATTTATCTTGTTATTTTGGTATAGATACTCTCTCTGTGTGATCCCTAGGACACATCCAGAGAAATCCAAGTACCTGGATGCACAGATAAGAACAATGCAGAGATTTTTCTGAAAAAGGGAATCATCCAAACAGAACTTTTACAGCTCAATTTATGATTTGGCTTTAGTTACTGCTAGCAATAAATATTCAGAATATTTTTATAAACTGAGCTGTGATTTCTTCCTCTTAATGGAAAATTTATTTTCTAAAATCCATCAACTTCTGGATATTCATCACCTGGAGTTAAAATTTAATATTCAGTAAGTGTGTGCGAGAAAGCCAGAATAAACAACATCAAGGTATAACCTTTCTTCCAAAGGTGAAATGTAATTTTAATTAAGACTTAAAATAGGGTTATTTGTATCATGTATTATATTGGTAGTCATTTGATTAACATTGTACTAAAAGCAGGGAAAAAGGCAGTCCTTCACCATAGTATGTGCAACCTACAACTGAAATGAGATCCCAGTTCTCATCTCAGCATATACAGAGGTTACTTATGGGGTAGTCCTAGTCCAGGTTATCATTTCTCAGTCAGAACAGGAAAATTGTAATCAGACCCTCTAGAATTTACAAATCAGCTACATCTCTGCTAATATATCAAACAGGTCAGGAGAGCTAGGGGCACATGGCAGCTTGTATAGACATAGCAGAACTCCATCCTCCTTGAAACTGTTGTTTGATCCTTGCTGCCCACTAGGAACCACCTCCATCCCATGCTGTTCCCTAAATCCACACGTGCAAGAGCGGTGGCTGGTGTGGCAGGCGCAGCCTAATAATTAAACAATATCAACAACTGTGGATGAGCACTTGAGCCTTATTCACTGACATAGACATGGCTAAAACAAGCAGAAGTGGGAGATGGTGATGACAGATAAGCATTAATTTAAGTTGAGACCTGAAATGAGACCTTGGTGGTAGACTGGTGAACATACATTTATACAGTGGTCCATGGGGAAACAGTTTTCATTTGGGAACTGGAAAATCAAAGAGAAGTGTGAGCGAAAGTTAACATTGGCTGAGTGGAGGGGAAGAGGTCCAAGTAGCTGAAGGCCAGGCTGGATCTTGGAGGTGGGTGGGATATGCAGCACAGAAACACATTTAAAATAACAAAGTAATTCTCAGAAGTGATTTCCCCCAAGTATTTTGAGCAATGAAATACCACACTGGTCAATGCCTATGATGTGATCTCATTCCCAGAAGTACAGTTCCAGTTTCAAATACCCTCGTAAAGTGATTATGTCATAGAGATGCTTCCAATTTTACAATGGAAATAGACTCAAGGAACAGCCTCTCTACCAGCATAGGCTAATGMAGCATATTGGAGAAAAGACCCTCCCCACTTATTAATAAAACTAACATAATGCCCCTAAAGGAATTAAAGGAGTTCGGGGTTATATTTAAAGTTGTGCTATATTGAAAGGCATTGATATTTCCACTCCAAGGACTACAGCACATCCACTTACAATATCTAGGTTCACAAGGCAACTCAATAAAGCAGTTCAACTCGTGTGTTCGGTGAGTTGTGCCAACCATGGATTTGGCCTCCTGATTGTAAAATACAGTCTGTTACAGTGTGAATGATATGAAGTTTCAGATCCAAGTAAATATCAGACAACAGCAACTATATTCCATTTATTTCAGAGTTCACCTGGGGACTCTGCAAGAAGAGAAGTCCTGTTTCCATCTGAACAATACTGGGATGATTGTAATATCTTAAAATTAAAAAGAAAAAAAAAAGAGGCAAATAAAATGCTAAATGGGAAAAAAGAGAAAAGACAAACCATGCTAGGGAAATTGCACACAATAGGCCAAATTTATTAAACAATACACAATAGTATGAGAATCTGATATTTATTTTCAGTGGTGAATATGCAGGATACATTTAATATGCTCAAGATGCATTATTCAATCTGCAGCAGCTGCCTTTCTACAGAACTCTGCAGAAGAAKCCAAAGGAGCAACATACAGTAAAACAACCACACTAGGCACCTTGCTAWGTCCCCTGCTAGTTGTCACAACACTCCTTCCTTCTATTCAAATGCAGCACATAGCTGAGATTTTTCCAAATAACAGTGTTAAGTGTTTCACAAGAAAGAAAAGACAAGCAAAGGAGAGCAACCCCTTTGTGTGAAATGATCTGTACCCACCAACATTTCCACAAGCAAAAATAACTATTTGTTGTTAAGCTATCAACTCAAAACAATGAATCAAGGATTCAAACCTAAGTGAATTGTTAGGTATTTTCCCCAAGAAACTGGATCCATTTCAGAACTATATCTGCACTGACACCCTACTTCTGGAAAGCATCATTATTCATTTATGTTTTGCCTTCCTGGAACAGGAACAGATGTAAGCCTGAGTTTCTGTGACTTAGAAGAATAAACTATTGTCACACAGACCATAAAATGTAGAAAAAAGGGGAAAGATGCTGTTGCTTCTGGCCATTTGGTCACTAAATCTGCTCTTGGTTGCAACCACTTTGCATCTGAGGAGGAACAGCATCCTTTCCAGTCCTTTATTTCTCTTAGTGCCCTCACACTGCCCTATCCATTTAACATCTTTGCCATTTGTTCCATTTCTGCCTTTATCTTATTAGTTCCACTCTGCCTCCTCTAGTCCCATTAGATGTATATACTCCCGCCTGTCCCATTTTAAAGTCAGAAGACATGAACCAGTGGTCAGAGCATGTGTCAGATTTTCCAGGTGGCTTTCTTCTGCTCCTGTCACCGTGCTGTTGTGTCTCCCTCTGCTATATTTTATGCTTATCACCGCTAAGGATGTTGTTAAACTGAAACACAATGCTTGTTACAGGGAGACAAACAGGAAAATTAGATCCAGTTTAACCAAAGCAATGCTTGTTTACAGGGACACATGCAGKAAAATTAGACACAGGTTGGTCAAAGCCACAGAGATCCACTTCTGGAGGTAGCAGTGCAGATGTTGCAGCTCCCAACGGATCCCAGCTGGTGGTCAGAAATAACCATCCTGCCCAGAGAAAGTGTGACGTGAAGACTGTCTAACCCATCTGAATGCAGATCAGATGGGTTGTCTCACCTTCAGGAACATGTCATCCTTCCCAGAGCATCTGATTCAGGGAGCATAAAACCAAGAGTTTCCAAGCCTGACCCTAAACTGGCAGGTGAAGGTGCCCCCAGGCTGAGGGGACCCATGCGGAGAGGAGCAGGAGCCTCCCCAAAGACCTGGGTGCACAGATAGGAATTGAGCTCCTGAAAGGCAACAGGTATTAAAGATGGATTGCAGTTGGGGCTTATAGCTGAACCAGGCTACCACTGGACCATAGTTGGTGGGACAAGCTTATTGCTTTCTTCCCTGGCGATGTGAGCTTACTGTGAGGACTTCTGTTGTTCTTCATGGCAACCATATGTTAATGCATGCCAGGTTTTTTTCAGAGGGGAGTACAACAGAAGCTACCTTTCTTCTTTTGCTCTTGGTCAGAAGGAACCTTGAAGGTTCCTCAGAGAGGAACCTCAGAGAGGAACCTCAGAAGGAACCTCAGAGAGGCCCTGCCCTCTGAGGAAACAACAGAGCATAGAGGGGTGCAGGAAAAGGGGCATTTCTGGAGCACAGGATGAGCATGAGGGACCCAGCAAGGGAGGGCAGAGTCTGAAGTACTGAGAGACCGTTGAGAAGTGCAGGGAACACAAGTTCAACAGAGATTACAGAAAGAAAGATTTTTGGTGTAGTAACCAGAACAGACTGCAAATTTTGTCACAACCCAGAACATGGCTGAGTTGCTGAAGTTCAGAGCAGCCCTGTCAGAATGCCCCTGTCTTGCCAGGGCACAGTACAGGAGGAAGTTCATTTACACACTCTCAATTTTCTACATTTCATTCTAGACTTCCGCCAAGGTAAGTTTGTTCTTTCAGCTTTTACTCAAATAAAACCTAGTTTTCATGTTTAAAAAGTGCTTTTGGTCTTTTGGGTTGCTTACTGCAAGGTTATGCAGGATGCAAAGCTCTGGTGAACCTGCGATGCCTTCACCCCTCGGTGACTTCGGGCTGAATTTAGAAGTGCACTCAAACCTTTCGTCTGGCAGATGAGAAGCAGCAAAGAGCTGAGGGAGTGATCATCTTTAGTTGTCAGAGCTGCCTGCGATGAACATTTCTCTGTGACCTAAATTGCTTTCAACTCCTGTGTGGACTTTCTCATTCAGAGATAAAGTCTGAAAGGTCAGAGCACCACTTGGGCACTAGTGACATGCTAAGATAGCACAATTAGAACTTGCTAGCTTCTGGGTATGCCATAGCAAGCATCACATCTGCTCCTGCACACACTCCAGTTGGAATTAGCAGATACTCACGTGTGGCCAGGATGGCCCCAAAGCAAAGCACTGCTCAAACTGCTGGCTTGCCCCTGGTCACCAGGCATCGCATTCAAAATCCACGTGGGCCAAGTAAACTAGGATGAATAATGTCACATCTGTTCTAATGTTGAATTAGTGTACCCATGCAGTAATTTAGTGTTTAGAGTGTTAGCTGATCTTTTGGTTATTTTGGTTGTTGTTTTTTGGTTTTGGTTAGTTTTGATTAATTGCTTTGTACTTTTAGTTATTGTGGGCAAAAGCAAAACAAGCGGAAGTTTGAATTCTTGCTATATATCTACATACATATTTTAAAAAAGGCAATTTTGTTTTCAGCTCTTTCAGAAGCAGCACGGATAAAATCACATTTCTGCAGCATTTTCACTTATTTCTAATGAATTTCATCTGGTAGAGCAAAGCAGAGCCACAGAAAATGCAACATTTCATCCTTCTCCAAATTGGAAGGAAAAAATTACCAGGCTAACTTAGATTTGCTGAAGCTCTAGCTTTTATAACACATAAATGACTGACACAGTAAAAGGAGACTGCACAAAGTTTCACTGAGTTTCAACAGAACGACAGATTTATCCCTGGCATAACTCAAGCAAAGTTAAGGGAAGAGTCTGGCTTGGAGACTCCGAGTGGATTTCTACAATTTATGGTTTACAAATCCACCCTAATCCTTGTCCTTCCTATCTGTTATGGGCTACTCGCAGGCAATAAGTATCTGTCACATTGCCAAAGAACAGTTGTTTATCTAGTTTTAAGTGAGTTTGGGARTCCATTTGTTTGTTTTTACAGGAGGTATGATGGATGCAATTACAGGGGCAATAATATGCATGGTTACAGCGTAACTGCTCTGCGGATCAGACAACAGCAAAACCATCCATTTTCCATGTGTGCAACCACCACGACTCTTACCTTCAAGTGAATGAGATCTTTCCAAAAATGCACAGAAATTTATCTTTACAAAAGTTTGGGGGTCAAACCAGATTAAATCATACCCCAGAGTGCCTGTGGTATTAGTGTGGCAGGAAGGGAGACTCAATTTCTACTTAACTATGGGATGATTTATGTCTGGGGAACTCCCTCAACTCCTCCCTTGTCTGTTTGGGCACGAACATTTGGTATTATTATCAGTACCGGGTCTCTATCTGGATGGAGGATGCTGCTCTCCATTGTGAGGAGACTCAATATTTAAGCAATCAAAGCTGGTCCTTCTGAATCAAACAGCAAACCGATTTTGATCTTATTTCTGCACACTCACTGTACACACAGAAGATAAGTTTCCTCCCTGCATCTCCCTCCCCTATAAGATGTGCTCTGCTGGGCACTCTTTCACTAGAAGTGTGCAAATCCTGATTTGTCTTGTCTTCACTGACATATTGTCTCTCCCAGCACTTTTAGAGCCTACAACCTTTTCTTCTATCTAGACTCTATCGTTTGATTTATTCCTCAATTTGATTTCATCTCTGATTTAATAGCTCTCTCACTTGCACCTGCCCTTTTATTTTGTTATTTTTTTCTCACCTCTTTACTATTTGACCTTTCCTAGACCTTATTTAAAAGAYGTATATCGCCCCTTCCATTGCTATATTGTTCTTTCTGGTCTTTTTCCCCAGCCTCTCTTCAACCTCATAGTTCACTCAAAGAAAGGGGGTTAAAGAAAGTGAGGGTAAGACAAAGTTGACACCGATTTCCGTGAGACTTGATTTTGGCCYACCACAGTCTTGAAAAATAACTGAAAGTTGTTTGGGCATCAGTCCTGCAAAATCTGGGAAACTGTGAGAGGCCACAAAATCCTGGGATCATACCCTAGAAGTATTGTGGTGTACACATTTATAATCACCTTTGCATTATTTTAATATTATCTGATCAACTTTTAAGGTTCTTCTGAGTTACATTGTACTATATAATACCATGTATTAGATTGAATGAAGACTGAAAGCTTAAGACTTAATGCAGAAAGTAAGGATGGATGTCAGGATTTGGCCCACTGTTGAAAAGGAAGGGATTTTTACAATCAAAAAATAACCTTCACCCTGAAGAGGTTCCACCACATTTAGGAAATTCCTGTTCTCAGTGCTAGCCCTGCTAACACAGCAGAGCGGCATGAATGGAGCAGCCTGCCATAGACAAGAACAGCATTGTATACAGACGGAACTGGAAAAAAGTTCTGTTACCATGGTAGATTTGTGTAGTAACAGCCAAAGATGATAAATTTCACAAGTTGGTCAGGGTTAAACTGCAAGCAGTTATGGGTTAAATATTAACAGAAGATATTCTCTGAAAAAAAGGACAAAGTTGATTACATTCTTTCAAATGACTCCCAGATGTTAAAATGTGCTTTCCAATGAAAATAATTATATAATCTACAAACCTGAGCACCGTGTTAAAGGAATGGTAGTGAAAATTACTGAGTTAACCATCTAGGCCCATGGCCATTTTCTCTCTCTAAAGACAAACAAGTAAACTTCACATGTCCTGAGGGCTATTGAGGTGAAAATTTCTGAATTTAACATATTTCATACTTACTGCCTTAATTATAATCTTTTCAGTGTAGGCTAAAATGCAGTTATTTTTGCACTTTTTGTGACACTGTGATTTGTAAGAAGTGTTTCCTTTTTCTATGGCTTGCAATGTATGCCTTGGAACTGAGGAGCAAGCTCTCAAAGCCATTTAACTCTAACTGCAAACGTCAGTGACAATGAGGCATGTTTACTGCACACACCTTACCTGCATATTTCTTGAGAGAAATAGAGCAGCTTGTCCCTGTTTAATACACCCTTCTCATTCATTACTTCTTTTTCTTTGAAGAATTGACAGCCCCAGGTGCCCAAAAACATTCAGGATACCGGTTCATCCTTCATAGTCTAGATACTGCCTATAAACTATTAGACTGAAAATAACATTTGGGCTCTTTTTATTTAACTTCTATAATTTAGAATTCTTGGGATGCTACTCCTGGTTTCAGTGCTTGCTTCTTTGTTCTTCCTGTTGTTTTCCAAATTAGAGATGAAATTCTCATCTAGTCCCAAGCTAAGATTTTCAGAAAAATATCAAATGAATGGAGCTTCTGGGAACAGGTAGCATCATAACCCCTTTAAAATGGAATTAATATAGACACACTGCCATTCAATAGCTTCCATATTAAAGCTGTGAGAATTACTTTTGAACTGCTGGTTAACTAATTAATAGACTCATAGGTAAATGTTTGTCCAACAGTTAATTCCTTGCTTACTTTTCTTTTTTGCTTGTTACAGTCATAYGAATCTCTGAGTGACTTCTCAATAATGAAATTTGCTGGCAAATATACTTCTTAATTAGRTGTCTGAGATAGACATACTGATCACATCTCAGATAGGGATCCCACTCTGTGGCTGAGCATATGCAAAGTTGTGACGGGTGCTCAAAACTATTACAGGAATAATGAGGGAATTAGAGTTCTGAAAATATTTATTAATTATTTGTAGTAATTAATGGTCCAATCAATAGTGCAGACCAGTTTTCAACCACAAGACAACCATAAGGCAAAGAACACCAYACACAGTTTTCATCTAAAAAAAAAATTTCCTCTTTTGTTTTTTGTCTTTGTAGATCATACTTGATGACATTGTTGTTGCGACAGTTTTTAATGCCAAGAATAAGTCAAGGAAAGATAGAGAAGTATAAACTGTGTTTTGCCTCTTTCAAATACTTCATACTGACCATAGGTTAGATCATCTAACTTCAAATATGGAAAAGTTAGCTATCCAGGTCAGTGCTAGTGACCTCATGCTGTCTTTATAGCCACTGGAGGAAAATAGGCATCATCAGACAGTGATTCATTGAACTAGGATGCCTCAGATCTTGGGGATCCAGGAATGATGAGAGTCTCCCTCTTGAGGTGGCTCTTCTTCCCCTTACCTATGAAAGGCAACTATGATAATTAGATCATGTCATTTTTTATGCCTACATTAGGGAAAATGGCCGAAGATCCCCACTGGAGCTACAGAGAAGAGCTCCATGCCTGCCTAGAGCTTCAGAGGCCACAGGCATGCCCCCAAGGCCAGGGAGTTTGACACCGCTGGAAGGTTACTGGAGAACTGGTGTCCAAGCAGGGCCTGAGAGCCCTGTGGAGAAATTCCTGCTAGCTAAAAATCCCACCAGCTTCATCTTGCAGTGAGGAACACGTTGCGTTCAAACTGATGCATTCAAATGAACAGATAAATTAGTGGCGGTGCTTTTGAAGTGGTATCATCTTCACCAATCTTAAAAATCCCGTTAGTTACCTGACAGAACAGCGTATATTTTTCTTTAAGTGCTGACAAATATATTTTCTAACTGAGATCAAAATGATATTATTTCCCTTGAGTGCACTAATGTTTTATTTATATATATTTATTTTTTTAAAATCTCTCTGATATTTAAGGAGTTTATGAGTTTTGCTTTGGGTTTGTTTTTTTCTTAGTAAAGCTTTCTTTTAATCAAATGTGAGTATTAACTATTTATTAACTATGGTCAAAAATAAACTTCCAGATCTGGAGGGCAAACACATTGTAAAGCTCTCACAGTTTAATCCTGGATTATGCAAACACTCAAATACAGGGAAGCTCATTTAAGGGAGAGGAGCAGCAGGCCTGGGAAGGCTTGGGGCAGCGGTCCCTCAGCTCCATTCCTAGGCACCTGCAAATCTGGATCTGTGCTTAGGTGATGGGTGTCCAACCTTTTGTAGACCAAGAGCCAATAAAAAACACACAAAGAGCCCCTATCAGCAGCACTGGTACCACTGCTGGCAGAAGTGCTGGATTTTTGTGCCAGAACAAGGGAGCTCTGCCCCAAGTGTTTCAAGTGTTGCCCATCTTTGTCTTCCATCGGATGCGTTCACTCCCCCAACTCAGACCCCTCCTCCCCTTCCCTCTTACTGCCTCCTGCCTCACCCCATGCCATGTTTTTTCCAGCCAGTATGGCAGTTTTTGACACTGTGTTTTTACCAAGTAGCCACAAAGATATCTGGGGACCCAAATTACTGCACCTACAGAAATAAGTGGTAAACGCCTGTGTTGACAAACTTGCTGTGCTTCAGAAGAAGGCTTCATTAACCAGTAATGAACAGTGTGGAGGAACATCAGGTCAGCGCTCACGCAAGGGCTGCAGCAGCCTGAGAGTTGCACGGTGGTGCCCCAGTTCACGTCCCTGCTTTTCTTGCCTCCGTTTTTGCAGGTCCATCACCTGGTTGCTGCAAATTCAAACACTCAGACACGTTATAGCAGGAGTCACATTCCCCAATTTAAATGCCAGAAAGAAACTGGTGGTTTTGGCTCCTGTTATTTTGGGCTCAGCTTGAGGTACCTTAGAGAGACCTGATTTTCAGAAAATACTAATGACATGTTTATAGGGTGTCTCAAATCTAATATTCAAATGCAAGAGCAAACAAAATCTTTTGGTTTTGAAAATTTTGGCTTAAGTGTTTGAGGCTGGATGTCTTCAGTTTTTACATCTATGAAAACATCTGAAAAAGGTATGAATATTTGTGGCTGCAGTGGCCTTCTGTGGACTCAGATGTTTCCCCAGCTTATTTTTAAAACATGTTAGAATTTTTCTTGCCGTAACTTTTAGAGGAGCTTAGAGGAACTGGTGATAAAATGTTCAATTTTTGTTTACTTTTAAATGGACATAACTATTGAAGAGTATATTGTTCATAGTTGCCAACAGCAATACAGGAAAGGAAAGCTGAGTGTCATTCTCCATAAATGCATGCTGAAGTGAAAAATAAACTTTCAGTGATCCAGACCATAAAAATGCAAGACAAGACACTACCATTGAAAAAAGTGGTCTATTAAATTAAGATGCTACTAGGTGTCATTGTGACTCTGTGGGTAGCGTGTCTGTCTCACAGCCAACTACTTGTGGGTTCAAGTCCCATACTGGGACTTTGGCTCCCATCCAGTGTACTGCAGTAATAAGCAGCGTGTGGCACTTTTAGAGGTGTCATCCTTCAGAGGAAATGTTAAACTTACTGTCCTTCTGCCAGCTCTCCAGTTGGAAATTAAAGATCCCCCAAGTACCCTTTGAATACAGTGAGTAATTACCCTGGGGGCCCTGGCCAAGATTCYCTCTCTCAATAAAAGAATTTGTAATGGACGGGGCATATTTCACAAAATAGCAGAAGTCATACAAACCAATGGAAAAGCCTCATTAAAAATGTCATGGTTCCTTTATGTATTTTTTAACATAGCAAGTCACYTGTTTGATTAAGTTTCAATAGCATTTTTAAGCAGCTGCCATAAATTGCCCATACAGGGACATTCAAAAGTACAAAGAACAACTTCCACTACACATCTTTAGGAAACAGCTAACTCCCATAGACACCTTTGAAAAACTCAGCCCAGGTTCAGGAAAGGTCCATGAAAAATGTTTAACAAGACTGCATTTCAGAACAAACCTTCAGTGCAGAGCGCCACAGCGACATCCATGGCCTGTTAAGTGTGAAGATGCTGAGGAGTCTGACAGGAGCTTCATGTGCTGCTCCACTCTCTAAGTACCAAGAGCTGATATACTCAYGTTTCCAAAAGTATTCTTGCACTGGGGACTGTTAACCTGGCCAGCTGGTACTGGCATGCCATCAAATCTGCTTTTGAGACATTTTCCACATAGCAGGAATCATAGCAAAGTTATTTAAAGGCAATGGGCAAATATCCTGCCRGTGGCATATGTATATAATTGTGGAAGAGATTTTTAGCATCACTCATGTGGGTCGAGTGAAGCAGGACACAATGTGCTCTGAGCTAAATCCTCTATCCCCCACTGGCCCTGGAAAGGTAACCTGAAATACTGTAGTTTACTGTGCCAGGAGACTGTAAACTATTTGGGAAGAGCTGGAACAACATCTCATGACCTGCCCACCTCTCCTGTCTCACAGCTGATTGCCTCTCCGTAGCTCCACTGTGAGCAGGGGCTTCCTCTGCCCTTGCAGTATGCCACCCAGCTGACACCCAGGTGGGCAGAGCAGCAAAGAGATGTAGGACCCCAATGCCAAGGGAAGATTTCTCGTCACGAATCCTTAGGGTAGCCATGTGCTGATCACATTAAAGGGTAAGAGCTTTCACTTGCTTCTCTCTCCCCTGTTTCCTAATTGTAATAGGGTCCCAGCTCTGCATAACAGCTTGGTGATGCCACTTCTTGACAGTCACATGCCCTAACCTGGGAAGCTAAAAATCAGCAGTCTGTTTTTCAGTCACCCTAAACTCAGTTACAATGAACAGGAARAAAGTAGATCTAGATAGCAATTCATCTCCTGAAGGGTACAGCTAAGAGAGGTCAGAGGAATTTGTTCTCTCGACAGCTGAGGAAACAGGAGTGCCTCGTGCAGACTTGGACCTCAGACAAAGGAATCCAACCCTTGCATACCTAAATCCTCCCTATTTCAGGTGAGGAGATCCTGCCTATGCAGCGGGAGGAARGTTGAGGCTGCTAGAACGCAACAGCCTGCAATGTTGCACTGGAATCTCCTTTGTGGACTTCACCATTAATGTTTTTTACTTTTTCTTTATAAACACAGAATGTACTGTGAGGCCCYGAAAGCCTATGTATGTTCTAGAGAAACTGCTGTTTGCCTGTAGTGTCAGAATGCTCTAATTTTGTTTTAGTTTTTGTGGCATGTTTCCTTCAAGCAGACAACAAAATGACCTCCCCTGATGGTGTCTGGGCACAGCAGCAGTCCTGCGTAGTACCGGTTGGATGTGTGCCTAAGATTTCCTGTCACTGCCCACTCACTCTCATGACTGTATTTTTAATGCGGTTTTATAGGATGTGTTGTTGTGGTTTCTTGCTCCTGAATAAGTTTTCCCTCTCTCTGCCCACTAACCTCTGAAGAAAATGAATGGTAGGAGCAGAAAATGGCTTCTGTCTCCCTTATACCTTTCTCATTTCAGTTCTGCTGTTCATTTCTCATACTTCCAGTCTCAAGTGCTCTTCTGAACTCCTCACTGCGGTGACCTCCTTTCTTAATTTAATCTGGACAAAGCACCAAGTTCATTTCAAGTCATAAAGCTTGATTTGCTGTGTGCTCTTGGCAAATGTGAATAAGCTCCCTGGCTCCTTTTAATCAACTATCATAACGATTGTTTTTTAAAAACTGCAGCAATTAGGTCACCAAAGCAAGTACTCTCTTGTGTTCTATTGAGAACAAATTCATCCTCCTCTGACTTGCTGCATAATTTAATTATTAAAGCTTGATATAATTTTGGTTTCCATGTAAGGCAACCCCATAAGAGCAATTATATCCTTTCGAAGGCAAGGTTACTACTGCTAAAACCAGTACTCAGAGGGCCTGGTACTGCGCTGTATATGGTAATACTACTACTTCCTACCACTCACATTGCAACATTCGTCTACCTACCCAGCCAACAACAGCACTCTGCTGGCATCCTCCCCACTCCTCTGCACTGAGCTAGTGTGCAGAGGATCTGGTATCAATTAGTTAATAGTTTAGCAATGGTTTGAAGATGTAAAGCAGCTGCTAAAAGCTAAGCCTTATTATTATGTTAACCAATTATTTTTTCTTTTACCTTTTACATTTTTTTTCCTTCAGAAAACATTATTGTATTATTAATTGCGTTTAGCACCTCCTAGTCCTGACATTTAAATGTCTGAAATGTTTTGGTGTAATTACACTGCTTTGTATCACAACACCTAAAATGCCTCCCTCTGTATGAAAATTTGCATACCTAAGTCTTCTTTTAAGAACTCTAACTGTTTCTGTTAGCTGCTTTCTAAAATACAAGAAAATAGTGTGGTATAACATCTTACTCATCTGGCTGGAGCAGCTTTCCAGATTAAATGATTTAAGAAGTTTGGAAAAAACTTTTGGCCACTGGGTTGATTTTCATTTCCAAACTCTGCTTTTCCTGGTTCCCTCTCAGTTCCCCTCACCACCCCAGGAATATCTGATACGTCTGGTGCACTGGGAAAAATCTCTCCCGAGTCACATGTTTTGAGGATCTGATTGGCACTCAAATTGGGCTCCTAGGCACAATTAGAAATCCCGTATTTCAAGAAAGACTTGTAGTAAACACATGTAGCTGGAAATCTAAGAGGCACAATAGCAGAATTCAGTAAGATGGTTCCAAATGTTATTGGTCGGAAGAACGATGTATCTTCGCATTCACCTTAATACACTGTGTAAATTGCTCAAACGCAAACACATTTTGTCTGACGCATGCAGACAGAACAAGATCTAACTGTAGCATGCTGAGAATAATGGGGCTCTGCTCACTGAGTAAGCTTGCGTAGGTGTTGCACTGCACATAGATAATAAATTGCAGTTATTCTAAAACACCAATTAGAACAACCATACCGTTGTATTTAAGATGTTGATTTCCACTTTTTTGCAGGACTGAAGGATGCAACCAAAACAATTTGAACTTGGAGATACTGTCCTACTCCAACAATAGCTTGTTTAAAGGCTAAGATTACCTGTAACATGGTCTTCTCTTGAATTTAGTTTAAATTCCAATAAGCCTCACAAAAGAAACTTAAAATGATCTGTCTCATAAACTTCACAGCCTTTGTAGACTGAATGTATCAAAATTCTTCTAGTGTTATAAATCATTAGATACCTTCAAGCCTGTCAGAAACATGCCATTTATGTAACAACACTTCAGCTCCTTCTGGAACAACTAATTAGATGTCCCTTTTACATACTTGCTTTGTCCCGCCTGTAGCTACTCGAACACGTCATGAATTTTCAGTCAGTGTGAGGGCACTGGAGTTAGCTTCCTGGAATTCCATCAGGGTAAAAATAAAGTTGTTCTTAATATATGACACATCATTCAGTATGGCTTGTTCCAGACACTCTGGGAGAGGAAAATAATGCATGCTTTGTCACTTGGGGCTATGTTGTGCCATGTGGAACTATTTTAGAGCTCAGTGCTTTTGACGGGGACTGCAGCTAATCCCATTCTCAGGTACCAATACCGAAAGAGCATGACTAATGTGCAAATCATACACAAAACCTGTGAGCTAGCTTGTGCAGAAAATGAGGATCTTCGCAAGCCCCCCTGCCACAAATAGAGGAAGCTGTTCTGCTCTGCCATTCCTTGGGGCAGCTGAGCAGACAGCGCAAAGTGGAGCTCTCTGCCTTTGTGCACAACCCAGGAGGTCCAAACAGTCCCACTRGGAAGCACTGACTCAGCCCTGAGCTCAAATCCTGGCAAAGGCAGCACTTTCTGCCATGCCTGTCAGTGTGGCAGAGCTGAGCTTGTTCTCCAGAAACATCAGGGGAACTTTCTGGGGAACAGAGCTTCTCCTGAGCAATCAGGCAACAATGCCTGGCGACGTGGTCTAGCTGGTGGCTAGTAAGAAGCCAGTAATGGAGCTTATGTCTGAAATGAGTCTCTGGCATAACAACCAGCAAGACAGCATGAGCCAACAATGTGCAGTTGCGGCAAAGAAGGCTAGTGGTATCCTGGACTGCATTAGACAAAGTATGGCCAGCAGATTGAGGAAAGTGATCCTTCCTCTTTATTCAATACCGGTGAGGCCATAGCTGGAGTATTGTGTCCAGTTCTGGTTAAGGGACTGGAACTTCTCTCCTGTAAGGAAAGGCTGAGGGACGTGGGACTACTTAGCCTGCAGAAGACAAGGCTCAGGGGGGATCTTATTAATGTATATAAATACCTGAAGCGAGGGTGCAAAGAAGACAGAGACAAGATCCTTTCAGTGGTGCCCAGTGACAGGACCAGAGGCAATGGGCTCACACTGAAACACAGGAGGTTCCCTCTGAACATCAGGAAACACTTTTTCACTGTGAGGGTGACCGAGCACTGGCACAGGTTGCCCAGAGAGATTGTGGAGTCTCCATCAGTGGAGATATTCAACAGCCATCTGGACGTGGTCCTGGGCAACTGGCTATAGGTGTCCATGCTTGAGCAGGGGGTTTGGACTAGATGATTTCCAGAGGTCCCTTCCAACCTCAACTCTTCTTTGATAATAACCATTGAAGTATAGAGCTAACGAGGGAAAAAGAGACAGAGCTGCCCAGGTTCCTTACATTACTAATATGAAACCGAGTAAAAGCAGCTAAGTTTACACATGCTAGGCATGTTAATTAACAGACAGATAAAGCCAGAATCACAGTGAGATTTATCTAGTGGTATATAGTAYCCTGCATTCTTTATTATCTTGTTCGTGCCTGTCTTGGTATTCCCTCTAGGACTTCTTCCTCTTCCCCAGGGCTCCTTCCAGCTGCTGAGGGCTCTGCACAGCCTCCTCAGGCCTTTTCTAGTTAGTGCCACCACATCTTGCCATGAACTGCCACTCTCCTTCAGTGTCAGCAGCAAGAGCTGCAGCCAGCAGGATTTATGGATGTTTGACCTCTCATCCAGTCCGTGTATCAATTCTGCTTCAAGCTCATTCTCCAGCCTGCGCTGGGACTTCAAAGCCACAGCATGATGCACTACATTGATTTTGCCTCCAGAGACTATGAGAATATTTGCTTTCTCTGGGAATATTTTTTTACTGTGGCAGAAAATCAGACTTGGGTATATATAAACAAAAAGCTCTGGAAGAACATCTGGGACAACAGACTGCCCAACAGAGACATATCCTGGCCTATTTCCACTCTTTTGCCTCTTGAAACTCATCCCTAGAGCCATAAACAAAGTAAAGAACAAGAGCATCAACGTTTTTCAAGGAACTCTCATCCTGCATCTCACAGTAATTGCTACGTGCCTTCGCCTGCAACCTTATTTTGTGTAGAACCTTCATTTGCCCTTAGATATCAAACACTCCCCAACTTTGAAGAAGTTTGAATACAGATCTAGACTTTGCAGCTGAAGCACACCTCTAGCATAATGATGAAAAAAAAAAGAATGTACTGAAGCAGAACACAGACAAACTTCTTCCAGAAATCACTCTAATCAAGCAGCTGCTTCCAGCATGAGGTCATGTCAAAATGTTCCCCAACATGGTGAATACAGTTCTGATGTAAGTTTATGAAAAGACTACCTCTATTAAGCTCATAACATCATTACTAGATCCCTACATTGGCTTCTTAAGGCAAGCGTTGCGTGTGTAAAGACACTGGTTTGTTCCATAGACATTGTTAGAGGGTAATACTCTTATACAGTTATTTCTGACTCACCAGATTCTAAATGGGAAAGCAGATTGCAATGAGTTATATCTGGAAGAGGCAGATCAGCAGTGCAATTTTTTCTTCTAGTAAAATAAATCAGCTATACACTTCGCAATCCAGCAGTTGCCCAAACAAATTTTAATATACCGCTTGGTAGCTTTAAAAGGAATATGTCTGGCATTTGAACATCAAAGATGGTGTAAAATGTTATTGTGTTGTTGTTGTCATCCAGACATGTTAATCATAGGTTAGAAATCCAGTGGTTTAGGCAATGCACAAATGTATAACAAGGAAGATGGCAAGGCATAAGCATCAATAGTATTTTGCTTGAAGATACATGATACAGAGATGCATGATACACCAATATTCTTCTTTAATGTGATCTATCAGTTTTAACCTTAGTTGCTAAGGTTGTGACATTTGGCTGTAAAAGGTCAGGGGTGTCCTTGAGATATGGATTTGAAATATATATGGGTGTAAAAGCTCAGAAGAAGGAGAAAGGGGACCCTTCTGAGGTTGAATTGCAAGAGTTTTCTTCTTACAACACGAATTCTTAAAGAACATCTGATTTTTATCATGACTGTGGCACAACAGCAGAAGCAATGGGACTAATTATAATGGCAGTAACCACGATAACAATAAAATGAGAACAATGCAGAAAAAGATAAGAAAGTAATTTTTGTTCAGCAAATGGGTTTGCTTTAATAGAGGCTTGTTTAAACTCGGGCAATTAGAGAATGTGATTGCTAGTGTACTTCAAATGTTTCCTGTCGTAATATTCATTCAACAATGTAAAGTGTCTAGCATTATAGGTAAAGAATTATTTTGTGAAAAAATAAATTTCTAGAAGCTTATCCATGCCTTTACACTTGTCAGGTCTTCTCGCCAGTTCTTGTCCTCCTTCAGCCGGAGAACCAAGAAATATGGATATGCATCAAAGTTCATAGTATTTTCCTTCATGTGCCTGGTGTTTGGCCCATCCTTACTGGTAAACAGCAGACTTTGGAAAGCAGCTCAAATAATGAGAAAGGACAATGGTTCAGTGTGAGGTTTTTATTAATGTAATGTTCTTTGACATAAGAAATGCCAGATTGTACTGGCTAGAAGAAATGGAGCAGAAAATTAGACAATAAACATCAAGTCAACTTCAAGGAAATTAAAATGTGATCATTACTGATGGATTATAAGAATATTATTTGACTTTTATTTCTGGTCAAGTGATGCTTTCTTGTAGAAAGTGGAGAGAATACAAARCAAGATGCAACTACAAGTTGAAGTAGCAAGGGAGTTTCAGGGGACAGATGCTGCACTACTTTTGCTAGCTCATTACATCAGCAGAGGGTAAGTCGCCACCTTTGGTGGTGTTAAGTAGACTGGGGGGGGAATATAAATTCATTTTTTCTGCCTGTCATTATTTCATATTGAAAGTAAAGTCTCCATCAAAGCTCGAGGCCTTTGGTGGTGGCAATAGTGTTTTTATCACTTTCTATCACTATAATGAAATTATAAAATTTCAGGGAACATTTTTGTATCAGATGTAATTTAAATAGTGATCACTTAGAATTAGTCATGTGTCTGACTGAATAGAGTATACAATTTTGTCCTTCTAACATTCCCAAAAATATCCTTGTCTGTAGCCAGGTGAGGCAGGTAGGTGCTGTCATTATGCTTTCAGAAGACACCACTATCACATTTACTCTCATATTTTACTCATACTTTAATAGCTTTTTATGATTGCGCTCTGACTTCTGGCCTGCAGCCATTTCCCATCCTAAAGGGAATGACAATCRGAGACAGTAAGAAAGAGGAAAAGGTGACAGGAAGAAAACAGTCAAGTAAAACAGGAAGAAACTCTGGAAGGTAAGAGTGAAGGTTTAAAAGAAAAGCTTAAATTGCAGCCAAGCAAAATATAATACCTAAGACTCATTGGTTTGAAGGTAAATGCAAAACCTTCACTTTAAAGACTTTTAACAAGTACAGTGAGACAGTGGCAGAGAAACAAGAAAGAGGAAGGACAGCAATGGAGAAATTGTGTTACATTGTCACAGGCTTTTCTCACAGCACATTTTGAATCCACACTTTAAGGGTGGCTGGTTGCAATTCATAAAATAAATATCAAAACCTGTGCCCATTTCTGAGCGGAGAGAGCAAGAAAATCTCTCAGCCCATAGTCTCTTAGGAGAGATATCTCAGCCACAGTACGTTTGTTGAAAATATAAAGGGGTGTTTGACAGAAATTTTCAAACACATTTTTTTAATGAAGGAAAACAAATACATTGAAAACATTTTTTTTCCTTAAAATGTTTATACCAGTGTGGAATTTCTGGTGAAAATCAGAAAGTACCACCTGCTCTAAGCTGAGCATCCCATATCCTGAAGGAGTACCTGGCTTTTTGTTTATGTCGTGCTGGGATGGGTGAGGAGCTTCTTTTGCACTGCATTTTTAGTAGCCTCCAGGTTCATCTGATTTTGAACAGGAACAGTTTTGAAATCATGAAAGTTTTTACAAGACACGAAAAATGTTTCCTGCCCAGCTCTAGCATGAAGACTCTTATATCACCAAATAAAATGATCTATAATGGCTAAAATATCTTCGTTAGTTAGGTTTATTATTGTGTAAATTGCAGAAAAGGCATGGGACTCAAACATGCAAAGGTGGCAATTCCATTACCTACTTTCCAGCACAACATATGTTTTCAATTTAAGCAAATTTTACCATTTCCCAACTGCAAATTGGATGACATACAACAAAAAATGTGTTTTAACAGGTTTAGCATTTTATAGACATTACAGCTATGCACCAGTCCTTTACCTTAGGAAAAAGTAAGAATTACAAAGAGCTTGCTATAAAAACACCTAATCACCAGCACCCAGCTGGAAGTTGTACGGCCTACTGCATAGCAGACTAGACTAAGACACAAAAAACATGAACTTGAAGAAAGATGCTTTGCCCCTTTGTTTCCATGTCTATAAAATGGGGTAATAATACTTATCAGTTGTGTAATTGAGTGCTTTGGAAATAAGAGCTGGGTGTTTTCTGTGAAGTGCAGATCACTTGATATTGCTAACAGCATGAGTAATAATAAAGCAACTTAAGAAATGCAGTAAAAAATATTTAAGCAAGCTTCAGTGAAGCAACTCAAAATACCAAGACTGTACAATGTAACCATGTAACTGCAGTGACAGCTTCTAATTTTGGGGTCCTATTTCCGTTAGATTTTTAGTTCAAATAAAGCACAAAGATAGGCTTGTTCATAGTAAAAATGTTCCAGTACATTGAGACTAGTTAGAAAAACAGCGACATCTTCCTTAGCCAGAGTATGTTTTGCAGGCTCCATTAATATCAGGCCTGACATTTTGATGTACTTTTGGGGCTCATCTCTAGTCAACTGGCAGAATACTAAGTATAATGGCAAAATGCTACCAATAAAAGAATGCCAAGATCTCTACATTTTTTTGTAGTGCATAAATAAGCTGCAGATTAAAATACTTCTTGTGAAAGTCTGGAAAAATCACTCCTTTATTCCAAATCATCGATAAAATCTTGGCTCCACTTAAGTCTGTTGGAGTTTTGCCATTGATTCAGCGGGGTACAGATTTCAGAATGGACTTTGAAACAATCGGATTAGAAACAGCTACTTTTCTGATTTCCCATATTTCACAGTGGAAGCTGAGTAAGGACATTTTGAATATTGAAGTCATTTAAGCCAGCCAAAAAGGATGCAGTCCGTAAACTTGTTACTTTACTAAAAGATTGACTGTCTGGAAAATGCTACAAAGCTGGACACTTATTATTTTTGCATTAGTTCTCAGAGATCTGAGGCACAATCCGTGGTATGAATCAAAGGTGTGTATGTGCACACTATACTCAATGTGGTACCAGTTTTCTGTTTATCATGTGCACACGAACTCTTATACCCAAATGCAGCTCCATTGATACAGCAGAGTTTCATATGGCTTAAATTAATTGTAAGCTGACAATTGCACAGAAAAGAAAAAGGAAACACATAAAATATATGGGAGTGGTTTCTCTAATTAATATCTGGAGAATATTCTTTAACATTTTCATTCATACATCTATCATATATTTTTCTTAGTACTTTAGACCTCAGTAATACTTTTTTTGTGATACCACTGATGAAAATAATCAACTTTTTTCACTTTTATATATTCTTTTTTCTATTTTCATTTTTCCTAAGACTAATCTAAATGCTCCCTTGTCAAGAAGTTCAAACCCAGGTACTGCCAGTTATTGTGTCCAAAGGACCTTGTTTCTCTTTTTGCTTTCTCCCAAGACCACACAGTTAGTGATCTTCTTGTTTTCTCTAGGCTACTTTCTGTTCGTCTTCTCCTTCTGTACTCACATAATCAAAGGAATGTTTATTTCCCATTCAGGAAATCTCCCCTTCTTCTCCTTTAGTCAAGGCCTGCCCCAAGGACAGTGATTTGGACAGTAGCATCTATTGTTTCAGCTGTCTTCTTCCAGGGAGGAGCGTAATTACTTCTCCCACCTGAATGACAGAGAGCTTACGTACTCATCACTGTGRCCCATGACAGTCCAGGGATCAAAAGCACTTCTGCTACACTTAATCATATTCTGCTGCCCTCTACCATATTACTATTTAACCCCGGGGGCTGAAGTCAGCCTCTATGCACACATKCTTATTCTGACAATAATTAGGAGCTATATGATCCTACCAAGAGATTTTTTTTTGAGAGGCCAGCAACAGGTATATAGAATTACTACTACTTGGATAAGATCTATCCAGTAAATTGTAAAGACCTTGAAAGGTCTATGAAATTTTATTTCACACATAGGCATATGTATACAAACATGTATTACAGAAAAAATATCATGGAAAATATTGTAATGATCTTTGCAATCATATACCCTTACACAAATCAGTTTCTCTACAATTGCAGCCACTGTTGCGTAAGTACCCTGTTGTACTGAACTTTTTTTCTAAGTGCCCAAAACTATTTAGAATAATGGTCCACCTGTTTGCCCAGTTTTCTTCTTCAGAAGGGCTGATTGGGATAATTGATTGTGGGGGCTGATGAAGGGGGTGGGAAGATGAGGTCAGTTAATTGCTGCCTGGGGAAGAGGATGTAGGAGGTCTTTTTTGTTCCAGGCTGAGGGCCCACTTGTAATAAATGACATACAACAGAGATGCTCAGAAGACACTCTTTTAAAACCCTTCCCACAAGGGAATAACAGATGTTGTCTGTGATTTATGGGTCTGGGTTTTSGGGTCTAATCCTGTAAAATGTCTGTGCAATCTGGGCTAGGCGTCACAAACAAGTGCAAATAAATATATCATGACTAAATGTATTATAACTCACTGTGTCTTAACAGAATACAACGGCAAGCACCCAAACTGGGTAAAATACCTTTCAGTTTTCCTTTTGCATAACTGAAATGTGGGCAGACCTCACACACTGAGAATTTCCACAGCCAATGCTTTCTGGAAGAAAACAGCCCTTATCCTGAACACTGCTCTCCCATGGGTTCCCTGCCTTTAGATTATGGGAGATCTCACATCTGTTCTCAGACTTGCCAAATCTAATAAAATGTATTTATTTCAGGCTTTGCTGATGACTAAAGAAAAAAACCTAATAACTATTGAAATGGAAATCAACAACTGTTCCAGGCCACAGTAAATGGATTTGAGAACTTAGTAACCTGGCACCCCTGAAAATGTCTTCTACATAATGCCAGACAAAATGAGCATATTTGGGAGTATTTGGTCAGCTCTCATGGATGTGTATGTACTCCATTACTGAACAAACACGAAGTTTCTTTCTCATTTCTTCCTTTTTCTTATCCTCTTTAGAATAAGAAAAATACAGGAGCCCTAATACAATCTTTTCTCCTCTATTTTCTCTCTTCCTCTCCCTCTAGCAAGTGTCTTTGATGCAGCTGTGATTTACAGTGTTGAGGACAGCAAATAATCTGTACTCCACACACTGTTGTTTCGAGTGAGGACAAGGACTCAACAAAGCCATGAACAAAATAACCTGCTATAGCTTTGGTATTGAAACATGTATGCATTTTATTTTCCAGCCCTTAATGAACATTTGAAGGAAAAAATCAAGACTAATTGGCTTTGAAATTTGGCTGGGAGAATATTTAACATGTTTCCACTTAAGTTCAGATGCCATGGCTAGAAAATGGTATTTGTAATGGTATTCATATACCATACCTCTCACTTCCCTGCCAAAGGTCTCTTAGTGTAAAGGTTTTTATATGGGAAATATCTCAGTTTATCTAAAATACCAAGGAAAAAAAATATTTTTAGATCTATTTTCCCCCTCCCCATTCTCTCTTCTCACACGCATAATTAGCCAGCAATCAGGTATGATAGCTAGACATGTAAATGCCTTTAGTTTCGTGCAGGTGCAAAAACCCAAGGTTACACACAAAATCAAGCCCTAAGGATTAGTCTTTCAATATAGGACACAAAGGCTGCCTTCCCCTGCTCCTCCAAACTGATTCCTCAAATACAGATACTTCTTTCACATATAAAATGTAATAATGTAATCACATCCCAACCCCTATGCTGTATAATGCAAAAACAATGTTGTATGGGCATCTATTATGAGTCAGTTTTGACATCAGTTTTGGTAATCTGGAGATAGCAATACAGTGAAGAGAAAATTAACTCTGGAAGATGAAGCTATTACCAGGAGAGCAGCAGAAAAATGGAGATTTACTTTGAGAAAAACTTGGGGAACAGATTCTTTTCTGACTTAGAGGCACTAAGCTATTTTTTCAGTTACAAGAAAAGAAAAGATATGGCTTTGGGAATAACCTCTGTGTATATGAAAACATACATAAGATGAGAAATGAGGAACCATCTATAGAGATTTCTTGTTTTCCCATAGTTAGTGTACAGGTTACTTACCTTCATCTTCCACTAAAGCTGAATCAGCATTTTGAACTTACAAGTAAGAGATAAAAATCATCTTCTCCTGGGCATACACTGTTATCTAAAGGTGGTGAATAATGATTTAGAAACATCTTCCCTCCCAGATCATCTGTCAATATTCAAAACTAAAATCTTGGGTGGAACAAATGGTTCAAGGTACACAGCCAGACGTTCCACAAGGGAAGGAGTTGTGAGGACAGGGGTAGTAATGTGGTCTTTGTGAAAACCAACCTAACCCTGCAGCTGACAGTGTGTAGGGTTGCTGGTTTATGAGGGATAGTAGTTAAGAAAAGAGATTATTGAGGTGGCTGAATAGCTGGGTTAAAAGGTTTGCCAGCATGAAAACCCCAACCCAAAATCATCCATGTTGTGGCCATAAAATAAATACGAAATACAGCACTGTGAGTAGATCTGGGTTTATGGTCAGAAAGGTCACTTTTTTTTCTTCGTGGTCACAGATCATTAATTTGAAGTAACTTTTCTGAGAGGGTCTGTGGAGGGTCCGTGGAGGGTCCTCACAATCAAGGTTAAGTCGGCCAGTTTTACAGAGACAAAAGGCAAATTAGTATCATGCAACAAATTATATTTTCTGTCAGTTTTCAGACTTAAGCAGCTGAAATTCCCACCTCTGTGCAGATGCATTTGCGTGTAGTGGAAGCAAGCGCTGACTCGCCCAGTGCTAAGTTAAACAAGTGCAGGAAGGCCAGATCCCTGTAAGATCTGGCATGCCCGTATTTAATAACGTGTTTAGATAGCAGCGATTGCAGCCTGTCCTCTGTTACACTCCACTCCAGCCGCACAGCCAGAGCAGTTCCAGAAGCAAAAGGGAGCGCTGACTACTCGACAAGAAAGTAAACATTGAAAACATGCCTTTGCCTGCAATATAATCTAACCCGGCTGGTACAGAGACAGATGAAGAGGGTTTACACAGTGCGTTCATCTGGCTGTGTTGGGCTCCCCGGCAGGAGGACGGTAACGCGCAGCAGCAGGGCAGTGCCGGCGGTGAGCGCCTGTGCAGAGCCCCGCTCCCAGCCCAGGGAGGGCTGATGGAGGGGCAGAGAGGGGCCTCGAGCTTTCTGGACGTTGGAGAGTTTGCATTACGATCTTTAAGCTCTCAGGCTGACTCTTGTTTGTCTGCAAGAAAAGTCAAACTGTCTCAACATATGAGAATTTAGCACAGCATTAAACCGCAAATCCTAAGCCTGGAATGGCTCTTCTGTGGCAACCTGAATTTTCTGCCCTGCCATCCCATATAATGTCAGCTTTTCATATTGCAGCCCTTTCCTTAGCATCTTTCTAACTTAATATTCATGCTGCCTTTGGAGCAAAGTGCTCCAATGTCACGTGCCAGGGGCTACACCCCTCACATGGAGACCCAGGCACAGCCTGCAAGAGCTTCTGAACTAAAAAACTGTGCAAGAAGCCCAAGAAACTACACCCTTGAAACGACACCACATGCTGCCGCAGATATTTGTGGTGCCTCTCAGAGTATTTCCTGCACAAAACTGAAATACAGTGTTTGTCCTCCTCAGCCTGGCATCTTGGAGGCACTGCCAGGCTCCCTGGAAGGGCTCTCTTCAAACACCTCTGTAAGTCGCCCCTGCTTCCCCTGCACTCCTTGTCCTGCCTTGTGTGCATAATCTGTACTTTCTTCCCTTTGCTGCTGGTGAGGCTCTCACTCTTTGAGAGCCAAAAAGCCACCCACTGTGGCTTTCTCCATTAGGCCATAAATGCTCTTGAGCTGCTGGAATCTGTTTTGTAAATAGACAATTAAAATGAAGAAGAAAAAAGTAATCTCTGCTCAGCTTTGCATAGTCAGAGCCCAAAGACAGCTGTCTTGAGGGGCTCAATCCTGCACGTCATGAGAAGCTTCTGAAAAGTGCTGAGTACCTTCATTTATAAAGAGCTTAATTGGAGGTAAAGGTAGCAAAGGACCTTCAGCACCCCACTGGATGAAGCCACATGTTATTGGGACTCCCACTGATTTCTGTCATCAGAGCAATTGGTTTTGAGAATAAGTAAGGGAAAAAATCTCCCACTGACACCAGTCGGAATCCTTGGTACATACAGGGAACAAAACGTTATGGTTGAGATCTTCTCTGGATATGGGAACAGTCTTTTATTCTGCTTATGCAAATTATATATACAAATTATGCAAATAATTACCAAGTCATTCTGGTACACTGTATAATAATAACAATAATAATTATTATTGTCATTACTAATGTTGATGTTGTTTGTCACTATTGTTGTTATTCACATTTATTCTGATTGTGCCTTGGGGCCAGCCAAGAACGGTGTCCATTAGTGTTGTATGCAGACGAGCAGTTGCTGTCCCAAAGAGTTTACAAACTGAAGAAACCCCATGGATGCAGAAAGAGAGGGAGGGACAGCGGGAGGGTGCTCGCAGGCAGAGCCGACAGCCGGGGACGCCGCAGCCTCCTGTGGGTGTTTGTTTCTTGGTCAGTGGAGTTAGGCTAATGGGGCTGGGGAGGGAGCAGGGCAGAGAGCCGCGACAGGACCCGTATGGGTGGACCGGAAGGAAAGGAGTCAAGGCGAGCATTTCTGGATTTCCTTTGCATTTTTCCCCCAGGGCCATGCGGGTGTTCGCAGCATCCTAGTGTATGTGACAGATACGTCCACTCCTTGGATCTGGGTGTCTAAGAGGTCTGTGGGAAGTGTCTTCCCCATAAGGTTGCATTTTACCGACTCTTAGATCACTGCAGAAATCCCTCTACTGCCAGGTCATCCTCCTCTTGTGTAGGCTGGGATTTCGGGCTGCTGCTTCTCCACCACGAGGTACAGCACATCTGGTTTAGCCTTCACACCTATCCCCAAGAAAACTGCAGTGACAGCAGGGTTCCTCTTAGCCTGTTGTGTTCACACCTAAAGACAGGAGGAAGAAAAAAAAAAACCAACAATTAATGAAAGTGAGAACTGGCCTGAACCTTCTTCATTCCCTCATCAAATGGTTTCCACATGTTTACTGACATGGAGAAAAAGTTGTTGCCAACCACTGCTCCCTTCTCAAAGTGACTGTGCTTCGTTTCCCTCCCTTGAGTAACTTCACCGACCACTTCTATAATAGTAAACCAAACAAGCTGTGGCCGGTCGTCCGAGCTTCGCGGCAGGTAGCGTGACCCAGGTAAACCCACACAGCTAAACTCTCTTACCCTGCAGAGCAGGTTGGCCTTGACCCWGCTGGGTGTCAGGGTCCGGCCCCGGCCCGCGCCGCGCCTGGCAGAGCGCGCCAACGCGGGGAGGGGCCGCGCGCCTCAGGCCGGTGCCTGCGCCCCAGCTCCGGCCTTGATTAGTTTATTAATAGAGCCACTAAATGTGTTGCCTTTGTCAGAGCCCTGCTGCTGTTTCTCCTTCCTGCCATTTTCAGAGTGTTTGTTCATTGTTCCTTGAAATAAATGAAAGAAGAACTCATACAAATTATTTGTTCCCCGAAAATTGCAAGAAATGGACTCATTACTCGGGTCGTGGAGATAACCGATCAGCCCTCTTGCATTTTGGAACACTTACATGTAACATCTGATGGCTTTTCACCAACAAGACTTTCAATTACAAGAATGTATATCCAGACAAACCCCACTGAAGTCAAGCCTTTTATTCTTGATTTACTCCCTTGTAGTTTAAAGCACTGTAGCTGTATTGTGCTGGAAAAATAGAGGAACTTTTCAAATCTCAGAAGTCTGAATTTCTCAAAATGACATATGTGACTATGATTTCCTGTGTGAAGTACAAATTATCAAGAATGTTTCTGCAGAGCTGAGAGATGCCAGAAACCAATTTTTTTGGTCTACATTTCAACAGTTATTCCTATCCTGTTTTAACTTTTGTGTAAGTAATAAGGATGGATGAAACTGCTCCCCTTCATTTTTCAGTCTCTGTATTTTCACTCTTCATTAACTTGTGTCTTCTCTGCTCTCTCCCCCTTTCCCACAATCTCTTATTAGTGGAATATGAAGTCATTTATTATCAGCCTGAATCAAACTTTCAAAACTACAATGTTCAAGTGGGTCCTACATTAGGCACGAGCTAGCCTATTCAAAACGTGTAATACATCATCATTTTGGTGCCTAAGAGTATCTAGCATGAGAGAAATGTGTAACAGCATTTTTCTGACAAGGTTTCTTGTAATCAGAGAACATCTAGTCTATTTATTTATATTGGGTACGATGTGGGGAGTTCACAATTGCATATAGTAACCTGTCATTCGCAAGAGTCTCAGATTTGTTTTGGAGGACTCTGTCTGTTGTGGGAGGGATAAGACAGATGAATGTGAGGAAATAGTTGAAAGGTTCAGCTTCCACTAGAATAAATCTGAATAGCCTTGAGCTGACAGATGTAAAAGGACAATTGTTTAACAACTTCCTTTCTACCAAGAGACAATATTCCAAGCCCCTGTAAAATACAATACACCATACAATATAAACACAATGCGAGTAATGCTTAGCAAATTAAATAGCTATGATAAGAATATTTGGATAGCTGGCCTTATTTTCTTGATTTCTAATTTTCCAGAAATGTTGGCTAGATCTCGGCTTACAAACGTCTTAGTTAATTTAAATCTCCATTCCTATTATCCCTTACTGAGCCTCCTGGTAAGCTGAGTAGGTTTCATAGTTCCACAGAATAGTTTTGCTTAATAGAATAGTATTTATCTTGGCCATTAAAAAGTTCTCTGTGTCAAGCAGAACTTCTCAGATTAAAAATTCAAAATGTGAAGGAAAGACTGTGGAAAAACACTCCATTGAATAAAATGAGCAGAGGCACTTCCAGATTGTAAGATCCCYACAAGACAGGGAAATGCCCACATTCTGTAAAAAGTACCTTCTACCCCTTGCCCCAGGTTTCTTCAATAACTGTTTGTGATGAGGGAAAGAGGCAGAGAAGGACAATGGTACTCAGTAAATGCATGAACAAGCTGATCCCATCTCCAGCTCTCACCATGGCCAGGAAGTGTCTTGGCTGCATGGCTTGGTGCCATTTTCATCTCCCCTACTACTCCCAGTAGTACTGTTGGGTTGAAACAAAAGTATTTTAGGAACGGGATGGGAAGGAGCATCAGAGCAGGAAATCCATCGTGATGTTCCCTCTAGTCATACATACAGAAGGCCAGAGATAAGGAGGTGTAGCCCTTTCCTTTAGCACTGATCCACGTAGCCTGTGCTTCTGCAGAGGATCGTATTATGGCCATGCACCTGAACAACTTCCCTGGTTAAATTAGGGCAGTCAGTCCACTACCATTCCCCCAAAGTGTTCACATCCAGTGCCCACTGTTTTAGGCACTAACTCTACTACCACCCCATGGCCTATGGCAATAGATTTCTCCATCCTTGTCCCTTTCTGCATCTCTCCAGAACCCGAAGAGCCGGTGAAACAGAGTTCTGTTTACTTCTGTCCCACTATGGCCAAACATGATGTACATCAGGTGTGCATCAGGGGAATCTCATTTGCCCATTCAAATGGCTGTATTTCTATAAACCATAAAAAAAGAATTGTTTCTATTTATTAAGTCATTGCTATATCCTGAGCTGAGGAATGTCACAAGCCCCATGTAATTATTAGACTGAAATAGGGCTAATTCTGAAATAGCAAGGAAAAAGATTCTCAAGATACTGCTGACTGAATTCTATATTTGTGAAACTTTTGTGATGAGATGCTTTATTGTCAAACTGGCAGGAAAACTGAGAACAGTACTTGCCATACGGGGATTGTGGCATGTAGATGGTAAGTTTTAAGGTCAATTACAAATCACAGTGAATACATTTGCATATTGTATAGTGGCTGAAAATGAATGTGCTATTGTGAGCGTTTATTCAAGATCCCCACACTCCAATTGGCTCTCCCTGCTCCATTTCAGTATAGTATCTGGTAATAGAATTATACTGTGAACAATATGCATGCTGAAGAATAATAGGTTGAAATTAATTCCCCCAGTGGTGTTTTCATCACACCTTCACCTTCTTGGCAACAGTGAATATCTGTAGCTTATCTTAGACACTACACTAAGAACAGACATTTAAATTTATTTTAAGTAGCTTGATTTAAAAAAAAAAGGTCCTCTATTCTTCTGAAAGATGCCTCTCTTCTACTACTCTCAGCTCTTCTATTTTTTTTCAAAAGTGCTTGCATATATTTGAAACAATAATTCTTTACCCTAAAGCATTTTATCAAGATTAATAACATAACCAAGCATCACACCATTTTTCTTGGCAAAAGTCAGGAGCTCATTTCATCCCTGAAGTTTATAAGTTCAGTTCAATTCAGGAGGACTTTATTTTTGACATAAAGAGCCATACAAAGATTCTCAAACTATAAAAGAGACAGACACCCTCAGGTACCTGTCATAGGTAATCAGAAATCATACTCAGAACTTGTAGCCTTTCCTTGTACGTCCGTTTGTCAGGGAAGTCCAGTCTTGAACACAGATCACTGCTTTGTAAATGGATCATCTGTTGTCTAAAATATTGAAGTGGAAATAAATTTTATGATATATCCTGAGTCTTTCTTCTGTTGATTTTTTTTCCTAAACTGGAATAAATTGAGGGATTATATCTTGTATTTCATAGCTACAGAACTTAAAGAAAAAGACTTAGWGATCTAATGAATATAGATGTCTCCTGGGAAAGAAACAAAGAAAAGAAAGAGTCAACGAATAAAATAATTGCGTAGATAAGCAGAATGATCTGCCTGATCCTACAAAGGGATGACAAAGAAATGAAACAAAACTCATCAATGGAAATAGTAGCAAAAAATTACCAGATTTTGTTAGATCATTGGCAAAGCATCATAGCAGAAGTAAGCCTCAGTAGTGCCTCTTACTATCTTCATGAGTCTTCCATAATGAATACACCTGAAATGCTCTTTTTAGTTCAGGTTATATGTACTGGCTTTAGCAACACTTCCAGTTTTGAGTGTCTTGTACTCTTCTGATTTCTCTAAGGGAGAAGAAATACTTTGCGTGGCCCTACTACACAACAAAAAGTAAAATGTGACATCAACATGAAACACTAGAAAAGCCTGAATTTTAAGCATAAGGTAAACATCAGCTTAGTTCTTATCCTTCAGGACAAAGAGCATCTTTCTAGACAGGTACATTTGATAACTAGTCACTAGCCCTCCCATTCCCACTACAGGGAGGTTCAGTTAATGGTCCTGATAACTGCATGGGTGCAATGCCAGCAGCTTTATCAACATGTGAGTGTCTGTGATGAGGATACAACTGACCTTAATTCCACTTTCAGACTCTTCCAGTGACTTGCTGTATGACCTTCAGCAAGCAACTTCTCTGCACACTGTTATTCCCAATGGGATAAAGAGATAATGATGTCTACCCACCTGGTAATGAGATTTGAGGGCTGCTGATAAAGTGCAGGCCAAATTCTTGGTATTATCAGCACTTACGTGACTTCAGCAGCGTTGGTCAGTTAGTCTTCGTGGGGAGCAGGAGCTGGAAGTAATTGGAAGTAAAAGCAGTTGATACAGAGGGCTGTTTAATGTGGTATTCTGGGCATTGAACACTATCACAGAGGGTTTTATTTGCATGTTGTGTACCTCATTATGTCTCAGATAAAGAGAAGGCAAGCAGCTTACTGTAGTAAAATACTTTCTCTTCAAATTTTTGCTTTGCAAGTGAACTTCAGTCTGCTTAATCTATAGCTGGATGCTCCCTGCTGCCTGCTTTGAGTGGGAAGGTGGGCCAGATGACCTCTAGAGCTCCCTTCCAACCCAAATTCTTCTATGATCCTAACCTGGTGCTGTTGTCTTCATTTCCTCCACCCCTTTATTGCTGCTCTACATACAATACATTATTTTTCTTTGGAAGCCATAATTCTTTCTCTGATATATTTCCCTGATATTTTTCACGTGGGCCAACTAGTGGTCAAGAGAAAGTTATGAGTGTAGTTGCTTTTAATACTAGGTCACACTTGTTAGCAAAATATACCCCAGACATAGGCCTAGGCAAAGGTGCTGGATGTACCAATTAAAGGTCAGAATAGTTTTGACAATGCGTATGCCAAGGAAAGTTCTCTTTCAAGTTTCATTTTCTATTCATCCGTTGCACATTTTTAGTGGAAACTCAAGAGCATCCCGCCACCTTCCTCATTATTGTCCATAATCACACCATTTTCTCTTCAAGCACAGACTCCTATCCAAGTTCATAAATTACATTTTACAAGCTTTGGCTTGCTCATTATAAAAATGCAGAAACACTCCCATGCCAGAAAGTGGGAAGCTCTACCCCACCGCATCTGACTCCAGTATTCAGCTGTCTTCATAAAGATTTTGAATGCTGGAACTAGATCTGAGAGGAAAATTGCTGTATTATTTAAAAAGGGTGTAAACTAGTCATCATAACAGGTGCAATCTTTATTTTTACATAAATATTGTGGTCATTCCAGCAGGAGAAGCCTTTCTCTAGAAGTCAGCCAGTTGCTTTTTTATTGCAAAAGTGTGTTGAACTGGTACAATTTTTTTTAAACAAAATATCAAAGAGGGTTTGCTTATATGGAAAATAATTCTAAGGAAATTGAATAGGATGTTGCTACAGCAGTCCACATGGCAGGACTTATACAGTTCCCAACTGTTTACAGAAGTCTGTGAAATTTTGCATTTTATAAAATTTTTGTCATTTGCAGGGTCCTCATGTACACAGATGTTCTCCTTCTGGGTGAGCAAGTGCGTATATTGACGTAGATAAAAAACCAAAGTGTTCTGATATGCTTCTATCTTTTATTTTTATTGCATGTGGTAGAATTATTGAAACATGAAACAGAAGTAAAAAGGAAGGTGTTTTACACCAAAGAAATTAGCCATGCATTCAGGGAACAGACTGAGCTGCTTTTTTGTTTTTTCTTTGTTTTTAACACACTTTTAATCCTGCCTAGCCAGAGAGAAGGAAAAGAAAAAAATGGTGACACAAGCTTATGTAAAGACCAGTTTGCCTAGCAATATCGCTTGTGTCCATGGGAGTGTGAAGGATTAGACGCACTGGTTTCCAGTTGTCACCATCACAGCATGGAGGGACAGGCTGCAGCTCATCATTACGCAGGCAGAGCAGCTTCAGCCCTACCCACTCCCCAACAGGGATTCCAAAAATGCAACCAGCATTTCAAAAACAAACACATCAAAGAATTGGAAGAGACATTTGTCATCTATCTAGCAGTTTAATTAGACACAAGTCAAATAAAGGCACTATCCATCTAGAGATTTGGAAGCACAAACAACCGTACATCTTGTAACTTTTAATGACTTAAAACCCTTAAAAAGAGTACAGTGGCCCATCAGGCAGTGGACAGCATACACATTTTAACAAATATAACTGGTAGCAGTGTGCTCATTCCCAGGATATTTTGGCACCAGACACAAAAATTAATGGCTTTACACTCTACACTGCCTCAGTTCTAGTATTAAGACATAACAAGTTAGGCTTTTTATTAAATGTTGTCCAAGTCAAATGCTAACATGGGAAAGCACCAATGTGAAGCATTAAGTACATCCTTCCTGTCAGAATCAATGACAGCTTTGTGAGCATTTTATCTGAAGAAGGACTTAGCCAAGCTGCAAAGGAAAGCTATGTTGAAGTTTTGCTAAATTTTATTTTATTTTTTGTTTGAATTCTCAGAGGACCTAACACACAGAGCAAGTTTTCTTTCCTGCAAACTGGTTTGAGTGCATGAGACCCCACTAAAGATCTAAAAGGGAAACCCATGAAGCATAAAGGTGATCAGTGTCAGAGTGGTAATGAGGGAAGCAGTAGGGGCTAGTTATGCAGTACAGAGTGCCGTTATACAGGGCGAAGAGAGACAGACTAGTGGAAATCAGCTGGTGTTCTCATCTGTGCATTACTTTAGATGCATTGACACAAGCAGACATGATGATTTATCTGGGAGAAAATAGCCTGGTGGTAGATACAGAACTCAACATCATTAAGATAGAGATGCATATGATATCCTTGAGGCAGGCAATACAGAATATAAAATGGATCTGGAAGAAGTACTGTCAAATCATGCTTAAAGGGAGTCAAAAAAAGATACAATTGAAAATACTGTGATAGAACAGAGATTTGATAATGTGACCCTTCAGGCTTGAGGGTATTAAAATATGGTCTAAGATGTATTAGTTCTTTGTGCTAGCAAACCCAAAAGGCTTACACCTATTCATTAGATATTCCAGCAGATGTAGTGAATGCAAACTTACTGGGTCCTTTGAAGAAACGTCTGACATGATGGGTTTTCTTGCTTCCCAAGAAAATCACTTACAGACAGAAAAATCAACACTGATGCCTTATCACCCATTGGATAACAGTGTCATTGACCCCAAAGTGATATCGCAAAGGCACGGCTAGGTAAAGAAGGAGGGAAGAGGCATGCAGTTAGAAGAAATTAACCCGTTCTGGAATGCCAGAATGGTGAGAATCACAAGCCATTTTAGACCATGATCTATGCAGATCAAGGGTTAACTTCGTTCTGCAGTTCCTGGTTGAAATGAGGAGAATAAAGTTGCTTTCAAAAAGACTGTGACTGATGAGCATTGACCTTTGATGTTTGACTGATTTGATATTGTTTGCTGATATTTATTATTTAGCATTTATTGACCAGAAGAGGAAAGAAAAAATGCCTGTTGCTATCTCAAATTAGTGAACACCGCGGACTTCAGAAGATATGAAGTTTTGTGGAAACCAGTCAGGCATTGGGCAATATTAGTAGATTTTCATGTCAAACTTTTTTTTGGAAAAGAAACAGATTAATACACAGCAGGCATTATGCAGTTTAAAAATAAATTTCCTGTTATTAGAGTAGGTCACTATTACAGGATGTTTGCTATGTAGAATAAACCTTTGGGGATAGCAATCATATTGGACAGAGAGCAGATTGTGACAGCAATAATAAAGTGTACAGCACAACAGTGTGGGAAAGGCAGAAGAAAGAAAAAACTACAGCACTGTATATTCTTAACAGAGATTAATATTGAGATGTAACCTTCAATAATTATAAGAGCTGAAAGTGTTTTCTCTTCTTTTCCATGCATTTCCCTTGTCTGCTAGAATGAAAAAGAAAATACACTTTTATGAATTAATTTCATTGTATTTTATTTATTTCCTGATCCGTACAAGACTCAGAATCCATGTGCAGTAGTGACAAACATTGCATGTCATGCTATTGATCAGTGCCAGCATATCAACCACCATGACAAAAAAAATAAATGCCAARCCCTTTCTGACAAAGCCTGAGAGGAAAGCTGAATCGGACACAAGACCCTGGAAACATCTTGTTTGTTCTTGTTGAACACAGAAGACAAGACCATGAGAGCTCCACCCTGCCTGGCTGCCCCCAGCAACAAAATATGAGCACAGATATCTCAGCTGGCTTTTAATATCACTGCAAAATTGTTACCATGAAGTTGAGGTAGTCACAGCAGATCAGGACTCCAGCCATGCAGGACTTTAGAGAGCTATCTCAGCAGCTTGACTTGAAGCCAGGTGCAAACAGGAAACCGGTACAGCTGCTTGTGTCTGCTGGTGTAGTTATTTTCTTTATCTGGGGTTTTATTCTACATTCAGCACTCCTGTATCAGGGCACTTCTACTCACAGCATCTAAAACAATCATCTGCACCAACTCAAGTTTCCAAAGGGCTCTCAGAGGTATCTTAGGGAAAGCACCATGCAGTAATCATGTCTGGGATCTTGCAAAATCAAGACAAATATTGCCCAATGTCACAGTTTTTATGTGACAGTTGTAAATGAAAAGAAGCCAGCTGCAGTGTCAAAGCCATCTTCAACACGCGACCTTTTGGACCTGATGTGGAACAACCAACACTTTTCTGTCATTCAGTGACACACTCACGAAGTTTAATCACCTACCACCTGCTGGTATGGTATCAATACCATAAACACTTCGTGGCAGTGACTTAAGCCTTTTTTCGTGAAGACACGGGGGGGTTAGTGCAGTGCAGGACACTGGATAAAAGTTTTGGGGTTCAGTAATAATTAATCAGGAAGGACTGTGTTTGTCTTCTCTGGTGTGAGTTTCTGTCACCTCAGGCAATGCCTTAAGCAAATGGAAAAGGCAAACATTGGTTATCACATAGGTTCAATTAAAACAATGTGCAGCTCTGTATTTCCTGACTGATGGCAAGGCAACTTAATGTTTCTGTTATCTCCCTAGGTATCTTCATTCAAAAGTAGCACTGTTTGAGCAATTGGAACCCTATTTACCTAAGACTGGATTGTGACTACTCAATGGACATGTGCTTAAAGTGACTGAAGATCTATTGGACAAAACCTCGCTTTGGCCAGCTATACAGATGCGTGGATATAACTCAGTCCAAGGAGGAGATGGAGAAGCTGTGTTCTTCAGATGTTCCAGTGTCATTATTTCAGACACTCTGAGCTGAGCAAGACAGCCATAATGACACAGCCTGTCCAAGACATCTATTCCAAACCAAGAAAGAACCTCTGCACACACTTACTCTGTCATTCTTGGGGTGTCTTGTGTTATTGCAATACACTTCATTGCTTTTTCTTGACACAGGGTTTAGCGCTTGCACTAATGAAGCATAATCCCTGCTTTTCCCAGAAACATTCCCATAGCAACAGGGTGAAACCAGTGTCATTAATTTCATACCAGACCAGAAATCTACTTTTAAGAGGCGAATCCCTTGCTGATGGTGGCATATCAAAGTGCTGGTGGAAGGACAGGAGTCAGTGGGTTGGATCCTCCAGTCCATCCGTGATATTCTGTGTTTTTCTGGCACTGCATAAAAGCTTTAGTTGGTTACTTGGCTTTAGTCCCCTTTGTAGGGTCCAGACATGCCCCTGGGGTGTTACCTGGAGTGGGAGGAGTGGTCATGAACTCCATGCCCACCTTCTTCCCAGCTGCCTAAGCCAGCTGTGCTAGTTATTTCTCATCACTATAAAACAGCCTGAAGCCTGCTTTGCTTTATGCCAAGGACCGGCGTAGGCAGTGCCCAGCACAGGCAGAATAAACTGCTGACCTTTGCCATTCTGTTCTCATAACTTGCAAATGAGCGCAGCTTAGCTGGTCCAGGAGCCTGGCCAGCATGTGACAAAAGAGAATGAGGAGTTAAGTGTTCCCTTCCTCTTTCAAATATCTGAAATTCATTTGGCCACTCCATGGCTGGAAGCCACTGCACCTGTGAGTACATCCCAGGGGGTCACTGTGGCCTGTCTGCCTCAAAATGTCAAAAAAAACTCAGCAGATTCTACAGTGGGAAAGTGAAGAATAACAGAGTCTGCACCACTGGATTTTCATTCTGGATAGTAAAACACTATTTATTTTCCTTTAATTATAGAGCAATCACACTCCTCTGAAACAGGGCTTGCAGATTTCACTATAACTTCTCTCTTAATTGGATGTTTGTGAATGTAAAGGTTTCTACCATGACTTGTGGAATGAAACAAAAACATCGTTTCTACATTAATTTAATTCTCTTATTTCCACCCATTCTCTCACAATTGGGTTTCCTTGATATGCTTAATCTTTTGCAATGGTTTCCATGGCAACTTCTTTTCATTGTGGTGCCACCAAGGACTCCTGTAATCAGGAAGTCCAACTTTGCCAAGGGATCGGTTTTTGCTTTTTTCCCCCTGGCTCTGCCACGGCAGACCCCAGCGGCACCGCTGCTTCCTCCTGCCCACCCCTTCCCCACAGTCACACCCAAAGGCAAGGGCAGGAAGCACATGATGGGACGTTATTAAGGTTTTATGATTATTGCTACAGCCAAAGCTCCCTTTTCGAGCCCTGTTACACGTCGCCGGCTACTGCTGCATTCCTGGTAAATTCCCATCAGAGAGGCGAGGTACTCATAGCTGTTCATCCTCAGAAATTCAAAATGTTACCCTTGCTGTAGTGTCCAAACCTACAAAATAGCTCGTCTACAAAGCACAGCGTCATCTGTGTGGTGTTCAGTTACATGAAGCAGCCTCTTCTGTATAGCACAATACCACAGCTGTAGTGTACAGTATGTGAATTATCCCATACCGTACTGCACGCATCCACGGCAGTAATATACAGATACATAAATTAACTCCTGCTGTACAGCACAAAACCATAGCTATAGTATACAGCTGTATAAAAATAGCTGATGCCAGGCTGAGCTGGCTCCAGCAGTGTTTGGATTATACATTGCAAGAACTGTACTTTGTTGCTCTAATTTCCTTCCTACAATTTACCTCCCCCTCCCCCAGACCAACCAGCTCTGAGGAATGGACTGTGTGACTGGCAAATCAAACGTTATTATTAATCACTGTAATTACTTTTCTTGGCCCAATTGCAGAGCCTGGGAAGCTAACCACAGTCTCTAGAGTACAACCTTAACTACAACATGTTTCTRAGCCACCATTACCTCATTGTTAGTCATGTTTAACCAGAAAGAATTTTGAAACTTTTTTTTCCCTGAAACCTCTCAAACCACGTATGCTGCACAGATCAGCGTGAGAATCTCTGCATATGCATCTCTATGCTTCCAGCTAACTACTAGCTTTGCCAAAACCTCAAGTGTTTAGTCCAGGCTGAGGGATAGGCAAGTATTTTTTCTTCCCCTAATCACAAGTAGTGTGGATGGTTTAACCACAACAATGATAAAATTTTCTACTGCAAAGTAGATGATTCATACTTTTAAAAAAAAATCAATGCTACATTTGGCCTACTGCTTCTGTTCAAGTCAAGTAAACATTTTGTTTACTAATTACGCTAGCTTTGAATGCCCACATAAGGGTATTTAAACACCTCTTCTGAAATGTGGCAGCTACATGATACCTGACTGATGACTACAAGGTCACTGAATACAGAAGGTGACTTAAAAAATACCGTGCCTCTCAGCAGAGTGCCTGCTTCTCATGGCTAATCACCAGCTTCTCGTGCCCAGCCTGAGAGGCCAGGGTGCAGTCCCAGCGCCTGGCCCCTGTCCCAGGTATTCCTGCCCCATCCCATGTGCCCATCCGCACGAGTGTGTAACTATCCCCAAAACTAGTTTTTGTTTGCAGGGTTATTTTTCTCTTGGCTCAGTGAGTTAATCCAACTCACCTTGCCACCACAGAGGTGCTAGTGTCAACAAGCGGCAAGGAGCAGGAGTAAGTGTCCAGGGGGAAGTGAGGTAGAGGAGACCCTTCCTTTCAGGCCTCATTGTATGCATTGTTTTTCTTACTGTATATACTATACTGCGTATTACTTAAAAGTAAACAGACAGTAAAAAGGAAAACTCTTGTGACAGCTCCTTCTACACCTAGAATATCAGAATCTTTTCAGATCAGTCTCATCTCCTTTCTGCAGGGACTCACAACACTGCTTTACAAGTAGGAATACATCTGCATTTTCCTACTGCACAGTGTGACCTGGGACAGAGGAAAAGCTCAAACCTGCTTGTGGCTTAAGTTAAATGTGTACCTGGCATTGTCCATGTTATAAAAGAAAAATTACAGATGTGTGGCAACATCACAACCCTTTACAGCTACCCAATGAATGTGGTTACCATATGGTTATGAAAGTGACTGGCATTTTTCAACCTCTGCTCTTCAGCTAACTGCTATTTTACAGGCTGAGTGGAAAGGGCCAATGATTATAGAGCCAGCTGGGTGAGGGAGAGGGAGAGAACAGCTCAGACACTTTTTAGCCAGCCTTTCTTAGCAATCATAATCAAGCAGAAGGAGTGCTAGTTCTCATTGTCTTTGTACAGGCAGGGGTAGGCAGGTTATTACTAATTGCCAGCTACCTGCGGACACTTGAATTAAAACTCAGCAGCCACTTTGTTTTTTTTCAGGGCTTGAGTAGTCGTTTGTGAACTCCTGAAGTGGCAGGTGAGCACTGCAGAAGAGGAGAAATGTGTGCTGTCCACCAGTAAAAGCGTCTGGCAGGAGGGCAGAGAAAAGTCTTGACCAAAGCAKCTGGGCAAGGAGGGAGAGCAAGAGGAGCTTAGCCCTTCCTGCGGCACAGCCTTGTCCACACGGCCAGCTACCCTGGGGAAGCTCTTGGGGATTTGTAAGAGTTTGAATAGCAGAAGAGCTATGCCTTCAGCTTTAGGGCATAAAACGTAGGAGAAATGTAGCTCAGGTTACAAATGAGCTATGAGGAGAGAAAAGGCACACGGTTCTGCACTCAGTATAGTCAACTTATTCACATCACTTGCTGAAGGTACCAACCTTTGGTGTGGACTCAACTCAGGGCAAAAAGTTATCACAGTATCCCTGACTGCAGAGAGCTTTACTGAGCAATCAGCTATTCAAAACCACTGTTACTGCCATGCTTGTGTATTCATCATCAGGTACAAATGATGCCACAGTGTCATGGGATGTATATAAAAGAGGTAGACAATTATCCCTCAGTAAAAAAGATGTATGTATAGGAGAGAGAGAGCAGTAGTTGTTCCTCTGTGTTTGAGGGGCACTGAAAAGTCTTACATTAATCATTGTCAAAGTACAGGTGAGTCCCTGGGAATAAGCTTGAAAGGAAGAATGCTGAAGTTAGTACAAACCTTTTGAGGCAGGCTTGCAAGCCAAAAATCTTGCAAAAATAATATATGTTTGGAGAAAATATATTTTCATGAAAATTTTCTCATTTTTGTCTGACTTAGACAAATTTGTATTCAAATAATTGCTAGTTTTAGATAGAAAATAATTTATGGGATCTTTCCTGCTTGAGTTGCTGTGAAATAGTGAGAATTTTTGTCACTACTTAAATGGGACAAGCAAATGTCTTAGAGTTTGACTTTTTACAAAAACAACGTAGACCTGAAAGTTTAGTAAAGGTACCTCTAGCTTTGACCTTTGATTTGCAGTTGTAAATATTAGTATTTTGCTTCTAAAACTTGAATAAAACACCATGACTTCTTACTGTAATTATTTACAGGCATGAAATTTTATCTGCAAGAAGAGAACTCAATGCTGAAAATCTGACCCTAGAAAAATTAGTAATGAATGTTCCAGTTAATATTTCCCAAACATTCCTCTGTTGCAGTGTTGGCCTAGCTTTTCTGTCTTAAAACTTGCATTTTGGATGAGGCACCTGCAGAAGTACATTTTGCTCTAAAATGGAACTTTTGCTATAGCACAGCAGAAGAAATCAACTCAGACATTTTTATGACCCCCAAATACACACAGCCATTCAGACTACAGACACAGGAGTCGTCATCCACATAGTCCTAGCTGCTGTTTTGGTTTGGTTTTCTGCCACAGCTGTAATAGGATCTTGTCTTTAGCCTTACCTCCCTGTCCCGGTTCCCTGGCTAGCAAGGTTCCCAGCCAAGACCTCGACCATGTCTGGGGGAGCGTTTTGTGTTCAGACCTCTCTGATTTGAAGAATTTTCTTGTACACTCACAACATACTATTCTTGACCGATTTTTTTGCACTTCCCAGCATACATACACCTTGACCACACTTAGAAGAAGCTTTTGCTCCACTTTCCCTTCCCATTTCTCTTGAATTTCCTACTAGGGTAAGTCAATGGGAAGACTGAAAGCAGCAGTAGAGCATAGCACCAGATAAGACTGTTCCTTGTTTGTTCTTCCCGCAGACAGGGCTGCTGTCATGTTATCTGTCCTCTGCATCTCCAGCAAAGGCACAAGGGAAGCTGCAGGCACCTTATGCTGCAGTCTCTCCTTTCCTCCATAGACTGTCCCTTTCAGCAGCCCTCTGCAGGGAAGAAATTTAGCCCATTAACTAATTTATCAACATTTGCATTACAAATAGTAACTAATTAAATAATACCGCTTCTTTACCTTTTACTGCATATCTCTAGCAAAACTTTGCTAGCCGGATAAAAAGGGCCTAAGGAGTTCAGCTTTCCAGTCACTCATTCCATTTGCTGTTGTCTATGTTTATTTTTGTTTCTCCACCTACAGATATACAAAGCAACGAAAACAAGCTGCAAATCCACATACTTGCCTTTGGAGTCTTTGATCCTTAAGACAAATGTACGGTTATTAAAATAGTTATCAGACACTTATAATCTAAGTGTTGCTAATGGATTTTTTTTCTCCTTCTGCATTCCCCTTTTCATAATTTATGCAACATTTGCTCACAGGACTGCAGCTCTGGCTGATGCAGCAGTATAAAGTAACTAACTTACCTGATACAAAATAATAACGGATCTTTGGGGAGATCCCACCATGAAAGGAGCCAAGATTAAGGAAAGCAGAAGTTTAGAAAGCTGGACTGAAATGAATCCAAGCAAAACATGCATACACCAGCTACTTCGTTCCAAAGGAGGCAGGTGGCAGGCTTACGTCCTCCTGTTCTTCAGCTACCCATTTCCTTTTGTGGTCATTTTTCATATGAGTTGCTTCCTTTTCTTGCAAGCCAAAATCTGAATATATTCTTTCTGTACTGTGCTTGCAGTTTCCAACTCAGCTTACACATAAAATAATCCAACCGCAGCTTCCTACATTCCAAGTTTATCTTGCTTCTGCAATCGCTTTCCTCTCCTCTCTTTTGGATACTTCAGCATCAGGAGGATGTGGGCAAATCAAAGGGAACTGAGAGAAAACAAGCTGAAGGAATTGAGAGTCTGAACGAAGTCACATTAAAATCTGGTTAAATTATGACATAGGGGAATGCAATAGCTGTCCAACATTCATTTATTTGGCATGAAGCAATAATTGAAAGATTCTATCCTGGACTCTCAGTGTCTTAGCACGCTGTTCACAGTACAATTGAATCACAGATGTATTCAAATAATCAGTTTGGGAGAGCTCAGTCAGTCAAGCACATACAAAACCTTCCTTCTGGTTCTCCAGTGCCTAGGAAACACATGCCTATCTCTTTTTTAAAATCCTATCAAACAGATCGTCTTCAATGTGGCCAGAGGTGACCAAATTCAGACTATTTGAGACCATAGGAAAATGAAGAGTATTGGCATTTAAATATTGCAAGCATTCAGAAGGGAGAACAAATATTGAAAGTAGTAAATTAAGGTATAGCTGGGGCTAGACTAAAGGAAAATARTATCTCATAGAATATCAGAAAACCAAATCTTAATAATGCGATAATCGTCAAGCAAAGCTATAGCTTGTCATGAAAATATTTTAAACCAGAAAATTTTAAACTAGAAAAACTTGAATTTTAGATACAAGACAGGATTTGCTATTACTTTACAATTATTACTACTGTTTTTAACAGCACAAAGAGAGGGCAGGGTGGAAAAATGCTACCAGTCAGAATGATCATGCAAATGACTACTCCATGTGCAATACAGAATAAGGTCCATAATTTACTGAAGGACAAAGTGCCTAAATGTCTTAAAAGTTGTTCTTAGTTCTAGTTCATTGATTTTATTATGAATGCATAATAGCTGGGGCAAAAATAGCTGAGACGTCTTCAGACAGAGCATATATTTTTTGGATATATATGTTCAGCTCCTAGGACAAGGAAGCTATGGTGATATTGTAGTTGTGGGTTGTGTAAACCTTGTTCAGCTTTATGGTACACAATATACACTTATGTAGTTGGATAATAAAAAGATGCATCATATTTGTGAAAAAAACCTTTTACTTAGCCTAGAGAAAGATTCACAAGTACATACTTTCAGGTATATTCATGCTGCATCTGAGTGATAACTCCTGCTGCCTTATATATTAAGGCAGTGTCATTTCAGCACAGACACATCAAGGAAGAAATGAGTCAGATCTAAAAAAAATCAAATCAAACCCAACTGTTCCCAACTGTGTTACACAGCTAGTGAAGRTTTGTTGCCTTTGGATTTGTATCCTGTATTCTCCAGCAACACCAGTAACTCTACGTTTCTTCCTAATCTCCCACCTGCATGACCCTAAATCTTCCACACATGTGCCAGCCCAAACCACTAGTGTGTAGTATCTCCCAGTACTTCCACACCATGTTCCCACATTAGCTGCAGCTGCCTTCCATGTCCCTGCACCCGCTGAGCTCCCTCGTGCCTCCAGAAGCTTTCGTCGTGCTCTCTGCCCCCTATGATGCTGCTGTGTTTCTCCATCCTTGCCTCACAAAGTGGGGATCACCTTTGTCACCCCCACTACAACAGCCTGAGATATTCCCTCTTATCACTAAGGGGCCTCTGCCAGACCTTGCGACTAGGCAGGGGATGGAGGGGTTGATAGTGCAGGGCTTCACACTCATTCACTGTCACCACCTCTGTGGCCAGGAGCCCAGACAGGCAGGATGGCTTTCTCACTGCCGTGGCATACCTGTGAGCAGGCTGACCGGGACAGTGGGGACTGAACTCTGCTGAATAGGGTCGTTCTACATTGCTAAACATAAGATTTGTATGCACTTGGTATCTGTGAGACATTTAATCCTTTGTCAAATTTGCTAAACTTTCATCACAGCTTCTAAAATTCCTGGGGGAAGACATGAGAAGACAAACAGACAGACAGACAGATGGACACAGACGAGTAACACTGTTGTGTACATCTCATTTCCTCAGACAACCAGGGTAGGAAACTCAGGAGTTGAAAAAGCAGCACTGCCTCTACCTCACAAAAGCAGCAACTGAAACAATATAGGAGGTTGCTGTACAGATTTCTGGCTTCCTCATCCCTATTTCTCAGAAAAAAGGTTTACTTCCATAATTAGTTCTATGCTTGCTAGACCAAAGCATGGAATCATATTTCTCTGATCCAACTTATCTGGACATCATTCTCTCCTAATTTTCTTTTTCTCTACTGTAGGAACTGTACAGATACACACCCATACACATATATAAAATGCCTAAGTCCCGCCTGCTTGGTCAGTAATTTAGCATAGCTATTTAAGAACTAATTCAAGATATTTTTTTTCCCCAGGAAAGCAAAACTATTCTCACCAACAAAAAAAATTTAAAATAATCCAGGTAGGCAATTTAAAGTTATTACTGGATTCATTAGAGCTTCAATATCCTACCTACTGCTGAGCTGCTGACAGGACAAGATTTAGTTGAAATCAGTGGATCCAATTAGAGCCAGGGGTCCGCACATTGAGCACTTCCAGAGTAMAAATTATTGGTGACATTTCTAAACAGTGATTGACAGTTGAAGCCAGCACACGTTTCCTACACTGCTTTGGAATGTCATTATGAGCAGGAGTGGACTTTGTAACCTTTCCATGGTACTAGCAAAAAAAATCAACTTCCAGTTTTTTGCTCTCCTTCATTTTTCACCGTAGACTTTTTTTTCCAGAATGACTGGACACTCCCAGCATAACTCAGGATTCTAATTTGTATTAAAATTTACCAAGGCTGCGGTCGCAAAGGGCCATCCTCAGACCAGGGGAATGTTAGATTTATCTTTGTGCAGAAGAAGCAGGCTGCTACACAGATACTAATAGCTACTTAGTCTCCATTATCAACCTAATATTGTGAAAAAGAACAGTTGAGATGGTGTGTGTTTATTCATTTTCCTCTCTTATACAATGACTTCTCTGGAATGCTTTTCTAATCTGATTAAAATTCATTTTGGTATGTCGTTTATTAGTCCAACTAATTCCCAATTATATCTCCCTACAAACCTTGCCTCTGCTAGAATATTATAAGCACATTCCAAATATAAATAATTAATAAGATGAGCATGCCTTTCTTATCATAGGTTGTATGTTATCAACAGACTCACAGCTCACATTTGGTGCTGCAATTGCTTTGCTTCCAGCATCCACGCAAGTATCAGTCCTTCTTGTTGCTATTGCAAGGGAACAGATTTAACCATCTTGGATGTTGTACATGCTAAGATAAAGAGGCATGCATGTATGAGAAGTCAAGGTCAATTATCTCAGTGTGGGTTCTCTGTTATTGGTATAACAAATTGTTAAAAATTTAGGCCCTGATCATGTAATTATTTTGTGTGCAAAAATCACATGGACATCAAAGTGAATTTGTTCAGCACAGAGAGGGACTGCAAGATCAGGCATCTAGCAAAATGTTTAATATTTCAAGTGTATCATTCTTCACAATGCTGCATTGTCAAAGTAAATGAAGCAGAGTAATGTACATTGGGAAAAAAAAATCAACCAATTCCATTTCCGTCTTCCCTATATAAATAAATACTGAAGATTCCATGACATGTAAAAAAGCCCTGAGAAATAAAACCCGATTGGTAAAATTTTGCTCAGGGTGTCGTAATAGACACCCCAAAATACATGTTCAGTAGATGAGTTTCCACTACATTCTTCATTATAGCTGCAACTGGCTGAATTATTCATTAGAGATAACACACGTGAATGTATCATAATATTATTTATACAGTAGGAATGATCACCTGAGGCTGATGGCATTTCTTTATGTTCTCCACTATATGGCCAAAACTATATAGCAGGAACATGTTTTCCATTTGCAAACTGGCCAACAATAAAAATAATTTTGTTCAATTAATTTATTAGCTAAGAATAAGGTAAAGATTTTCCAAATTACAGCTGAAACAGAGTATGAGTAATTGTGTTTATTCTCACTGAGCTTTAAAATTTGACTTTCTGGTCAAATCTGCAAATAAAGTCTCATTCTGAGTCCATGAAAATCTCATTCTTCATAAGTAAAGCAAAAAGTGGTTCTAAGTCACATCGACTGCTACTATATTGTAATAGAAACTCAAGTAAGATGCCACTACCGAAGACATAATTGAAAACCATACAGAGGGGCTCAATAAACCTGAAAATGTAATTCTGCTGTCAATTGTTTGCCCCAAGGGAAGTTGCATCCTTCACCAACAACAGAGGCGAGGAATCTCTGTCAGTCATGCGCAGGAGTCCTGATCCTCTCTGTCACTTCTGTGGTACTGCAAGAAATGGTTTCAGAAAACTGAGTTGGTTTACTCCTAAAACACATTGCTGTAATAGTCCTAAAGTGTCCTCAGCGTACCAGCACAGTCTTTGTGGATCAGCCAGACCAATGATCCTGTCAGTGGAACAGCAATATTGATCAGGGTTCGAAGACAAGGAAGGAAATCGGCTTCATATTTAACTAAAGCCCAGGTTCACCACCTTCTTCCCTGCTTTTGAAGCTCAGTGGCTTGGTCCCTCTGGCTTAGTGGGTCTCACAAAATTGTGTGTTCTTCAATGTCCCCTCCTTAATGCTTTCCATTACACCCTTCAGATACAGCAGAGAAAAATGCCCTTGGTTTTGTCTTCAAGATTTTTGCAAATTTGTCTGATTCCCAGTCTTCTCCTTCAACATGGAATTATTTCCTTCCTTATTCCCTTAAAGACCCTCAAGTCCACACATTCCTGGCTTAGAGGTCCTGGCTACGAAGATGTCTCACATGATATTTGACTGTAATCTGCTCTATACAAATATCCTGAGAGGGAGGCCACAAGGACCTGCTTGCTCAATATCCACCATTCCATCTGGGATGCATAAAATTCCTAAACAGTGTGTTTTGTTGCCTAAAGATGCTTTCAATCCTCCTAGCTGTAGCTGCACTACTGAGTAAACAAGTACTTCACTGCCAAAAATCCCAGCCAAAAGTAACTGTCCCATATACTCTTGGTTGAGCTTGGACAAAACAGTGGCCTGAGAACRTTGCACTCTACAACATCTGACCGTTGCTGCAGCTTTTAGAGGATATGTCTGTTTGATTATATGTTTCCCTTCTCAAATCCCACTAAGATGTGGATGTCTAAAACATATCTGTTGTTGCAAAACTCAATACCCTTAGGTTAGGTTATGTTACTCTACCATGTATTATGGCTAAACAATTACTAACCCCCAGAAGAAATACCTGCCAAGCTGTCCATTGGAAAAGAATACTTCTCTATAAACAGCTCTTTTCCTCCTATCCTGTCACGTTAGAGTGGCTGCACAATGCAATCTCAGTCCAGAGCTGTGCTGGAGGCAATTCAGTTCCTGAACTGACTGTGAAAATTGCCTCCAGCAAACTCCTGCAGCCTCTGCCCTTTTTTCTCCCAGGAACCATCCATGTTCATTTGGGCAGGCAGTGGTTTTTCTTGTTTGATCAGGCTTGCACCCAGACGACAAGAATGAAAGGGAGAAAGCAACCTTTGCTGCTCCCTTCCTTCCCCTAACCCATCCCAGAACCCACCATTCTTATTTTAACAGCACATCCCTGCTTCTGATCCAGGCAACGGAAATAGCTGCTAGACCTTTTTCATTCCTCTGGAGCCTTCTGCACCAAGCCTGCATGTACAGAAAAATAATTCTACTCTAGGATAGGAGTCAAGTCCAGAGGACCAAAAAGATGTTATTTTCCTCCAGCTTCTCTAAACTCTCAAAATACTAGGCCAGCCTTCATCTCCTAGATCTTCTTTGTCCTTCCAACATGAGAGTTCATCTTTCCAGTACACATACAGGAAAGCACATTCAGGTTTAAGTCTCTGCTTACACCGTAGAGACACTGTTACTGCTCCCATGGTCCTGTTCTGCAGTCTTTTGAGAACAGATATGAGCTCACACTGTCTGGAGTCCAAGACAGCTGCTGCTGCTACTGTCATTTTTTATAGCAGAATGTATTTGCTTGGCTTTGGCACTGGACTAGCCACATCCTCAAAGCTTACAATCGTGTTGGAGCAAAAGCAGAGCTTGTTCCCATAGACCTGCAAAAGATATTCTGGAAATATCCTTCTGATCTACTCATTCTCCCATGCTCTGTTTTCTTCAGTCTGTGTTTTTCTCCTGACAGTTTCATAACTCTTGAGTGGGAAACCTCCCAAGTCCTGAGACCCTGATTCCAGCTCCAGTATTTTTCCCAGATATTGTACATACTAATGCCACAGTAGATGAGTTTGTGAAAGTCCAAAGACTTTTCTGCATTTTCTTGCTCTAGGCAATATACAACAAATAAAATCCACTTCTTCCTGGAACACCATCAGTGTTTAATGTTTCAGAGCATTTCGGTGACCAGATCCTCGGTGTTCCTGCACTTTCGTCTTTCCTTTTAAAGGAAAGCAGGCAATTGACCTTAAGAAACTGTAGTCCCTATTTAGAAGTCTGCCACGTCCATAATGTCTATCCATCCCAGGAGTTTGAGATTCCTACACCTTTAATTGTGCCTACAGCTGTTCCTCTCCTTTTCAGATCTGTTTCCTTTAGCATCACAGTAGCATCACACTCCCAGTGTTCTTGGTCCCCTCATATCTTAACTCCCCCTGGCCGCTTTCTGGACCTGTAAAGGACACCATTTCCATGGCCCAGAGATTAAAAGGCCCTTGCTGGGTGCTTAGAGTCTTCTGGTTCAGGAAGGAGGAAGGCTCTGAAAACTGGGAATTAAGCCTTTCCTCCTTGTAGTCTGCTTATGAGTACAGCCACTTTTCCCTATGAATATTATTTCTAATATACTCCTCCTTCCCAGAAGGTACCATTTATATGGGCAATCATTTATTTAGTGATCTTCCTTGTTAGGTGTGTGATGGAAGAGTATCTCTAGTCATTGCATACACATTTAAGTTCACTATTCAGACCAGTATGTTAAGTGAACTTTCATATTAGGGAGCTTACTACTGCCTAAAAGGGGAGGTCATACTCTTCTCACGGTTGCACCAGCACTGGCACTCAAAAGACCCTTGTAAGCACTGTTGCAACTCAGTAACTAAGCAGAAAATTGTCAGCCAAAAAAAACCAATAGTTTTTKGGGGGCTTTGTGAGTTTTCATCTCAGTGAAGAGCCCAGTGGGTGCCAGAGTTAGTGCGAGCTGGGGAGGAGGAAGGGGAGGATGCATAGGGCACAGGTGGGGCTCAGGACCCAGAAGCAGGGAGAACAGGGAGAAGGCAGGGAAATAACATCTCCCTCTTGCAGCAGCAGGAAGCAAAGAGGCCAGCTCAGTTGTCCTCTTATCTTCCCCTCTGGATGTATTTTCAGCCTGTTCACCACCAAGCCTCACCAGCTGAGGCAGTGGGAAGGTGTCGCTGAGGAAGTCCGCGTTGGTCAGACAAAAGAAGTGTCCTTATAACCTAGCCCTGAGGTGGTCATTCAAGTACCGAGCGAATACCACTTCAGATGTCGGCATTGTTGACGATTTCACTGTTCATTAAAGCACTTAAAGGAAAGGTCATATTGTGAAGTTGTGAGTGAAGTTTCCTTTTCTTGACAAGGGGTCTGACTTCCCATAATTTAGACACATTGAGGTAGGTGGACTGGGAAGTGCATTTACACCCCTGTTCAGTGAGTTATAGTTAGGCAGTAATTATGCCATGTCTATGGAGGTGACCGGTCCTGTACCACAAACAGCCAGTAAACAGTTTGCGCAGCAGAATATTTCATTTTATTGGAAAAGACTTCTGAATAACAAATACATTTATGGAATCCAGAATCAGATCTTAACTTGCAAACAAGGCAAAAAGCTACATTTGCTGGGTAGTTTATTTCCAATAAATAATTCAACCTCTTCCAATAGAAAGTCCTGCATTCTAAAACAGAGAATTGGCTTTGCACATATGATTCCCAGTGCAGTATTTGTTCACTGGCAGAAGTCATCTCCACTGAATTCTGGAGGGTAGCATAAGTTTCACTAAAATAGTCTGGATGTCCTGCAAAATGTTAACTGCAGAATCTCCCCTGTTCTTTGAGCATAGGCTGGTACATAAAATAATGAGAGCTTCAAGCATCTCCTTCTCTCAAAGCTGTAATTTATGTCAATAGGTAGGAGGGAATTAATGCAAAGCATGAATTATCCTTTCACTACAACACTGCTTTCCAAACATATATTTCAACCATTCTAGTACAGACCTCAGCAATATGAAAGTCTTTTAAAACTATATCGATCAACAAGTGATAAAGGAATCCTTAAAACTTAACAACATCAAACCAATCTGTTAAAAATATCCACAGGAGAGCACAAGATTTCTGAATACATGCTTATTCTTTCCAACATCTATTTTTCCTTTGCCCTTAAAGAAATTGAAATTAATTATAAAAATGAGGACATTCCTAATAGGATTTTTACTGAAATGTTACAAGGTTTAGTTTGTGTGAAAGTACTGACAAGTTTATTCATTTTGTAGGAGTGTGGAATTTGCCTCACGTAACACTCAGGACTTAGCTACAGCTTTGATAGAAATGTTATTTGGTAATTATCTGCTCTTCCCTTGGGGACAAAGTAATTAATTCTGTTCTGCAGTTCACAGCATATTCTGTTTTTACGTACATATGAAGGATGAATTTTGGAAGATTATGATCAATAGTTACTTTATTGACAACCAATGACTCATCGTCCTGGCAGCTCTATCATGACTTTTAAAGAAAACTCAGGAATGCAGAAGTCAAACTTCAATTCTTAACCTTTTTGTTCGTAATTTGGAGGGGAGAGAACAAATCGAAAGGAAAATAAATACTTAAAATTAGCTTTCATCAAAGAATTAGATGGCATTTCATACATAAACAAAGAAAATAACCCACAAAAAATTTATATTTTGATATAACTCACAACTAGAGTAAAGCCCACATGTTTTTCCCTATTTTTTGATTCTTTATTCCTTTCCTTTAGAGTAGAGAATAATTTAAAGTTCAGGTTAAATACAATTTTGAGCAATAAATTTTAGGCATAGGTGAGGAGCTGAACCTCCCCCTAAGGTATAGTTTAAGGCATRTGACTTTTTTGTCCATTACAGAGAAACTCTGTGTGTCTGGAGCTAAGATGTTCATCACAGCCCACTCTTAATCACAGTGTGGTGTGTTTCTGTACATACTTCAAAGAGTATGTACAGAAGAAGCACATGCCAGCTGATAGAAACCCAAATCAGAGATCCTGCGAATGCTGTCTTTGTGAAGAGGAAGACAAAAATGTTCCTATCAGTATTTTGGACCCAAATATTACTCAGTGAAAGTCACTGCTTTCAAGAAAAATGCTTGTAGTAATTGTTTTTGCAGATGTTTTTGCCTGCAACAAAGGAAGTCCTAGTTCAGTAGGGTTATGGGGGAAAGGGCTCACCTCCAGGGATTCTCACATCAGATCTGCCCCATTCTCCATCCCAGATACCATTGCCTGGGCAGGCCATTTTGCCTAGAGAGCTAGAAGTATGATTTCCTCCAAGGATTTGCTATGAACAAAATCTCCTGGTATAGATGCAAAAATACAGCATGGACTTCCCTTTTTTCAGTCTAACCTATCTCCTGGCAGACCCAATAAAAGCACTCCTGTATAACCTACTGTCCCCTCTAGGGAAGGTTGCTTCTTCTCCTGCATGTGATGTACTTTCTAATATAAACTTGGCTATAGTTTCTTGGGATTGTAGTTTCCCACTTGGAAAATAATGATATCAGCATTTCCTACCCAACAGGAAAGTTGTGTCAATAAATGTAGTAAAGATGTCAAAGGATGGAGCTATAGAAACACAAATACCAATAGTGTAGCTAGGAAGTAGGAACTTAATGTTCTTAAGTTTTCACTGTCCAAAAATGCAGCCAGCTCTGAAACAACTGAAACTCTCATTTATTGCATCAGCAACTAAGGGACTTGACACCAGCCACTTAATTAGTGCTGGCCTTAGTCAGTTTAAAAAAAACTCTTAGATGTAATCTGCCAATAAGCCAACAATTAGACATTTTACAGGAAACTATTCCATTGACAAAAATTAAGTTTAGGAAGAAGGAGTTGGAGGACTGGAACTGGCTGCACTTCACAACAGTGCTGGTAATAAATCTTGACAATAAAAGGGAATGAAATACTTAAGCCAGAAAAGTGAAATCACTAAAAATAAAACTAGAGACAAATTACATTCATCTCCCAGATCTCATTCGAATATCTGACTGGAAAAATTTCCTGCCACGATAGCTGCAGCATCCCAAGAGATCCACATCTGCCTTCACCCATGCAACTCTGCCAACCAGGAAGACAAATAATGAGTGATGTTCCTTTCCTCATTATGTGTGCTTCAGTTTGTGGCCAAGATAAAACACGCGAAGTGCATAGGAAAACAGTAGTTATGTCCAACAAAGATGCCCCTCTAGGATTCCTTCTAGACTCAGAGCCACATTTGGAAAAAAAAACCCACCACCACCAAATGTGTGAAAAAACCCTTCCAAGCCCAGACCACAGAATGCCTCCATTTTTCTGCATAAGGCACAGCCTGGCTCTGGCAGTGCAAACGCCCACTCTTGCCTCAGACAGCCAGGGACTCAGGACATGAGTAGTCCTTGCACTCATCATGAGTCATTAGCACCTTCTGGCAAAATGATCCTATCCTTTCATCACAACTAGGAAATCAACTTTGTGCCAATCAACAGGAGAAACAGTGGAATACCCACCAGCCTCTACATCTCTTTTCTGCATAAGGTATCTCACCCRAGGCTGAAATACATGATTTGCAGTAAGATTGCAGCATGAAGGTGGACACAGTCTTCCTCTTCCTACTTTGCCCCTCTTCTTCCTGACCATGAGATACCATGGAGCTCCTTCAAGCACAACCTCTCCTGCAGCATCCTGGCACGTGCATTGTCCGGGATACGCATGTATCAGACTCGCTGTGTGCTAGACCTCGCTATGCTGGAGACACCCCAGTTAACACCACGGGATCTGACACTTCTCCACATAGCAGACCAGCACAAAACACGTGCCTCGCTTGGTTCACAGAATCGGTTCCACAGGATTAGCGCAACACTGCACTCGGCCTCATTAATATGCCCTTCCTCACCACTGAGAAGCAGGGCTAATTACTGTGGATGCAATACTGGCTGATAAAGTCATAGCACCTTGCTGTTCTGGTGCTATTTCAGTTGATACTAGTCTGAGATTATCCACAGCACACTATATTGGATATGGTGAATGAAATGAGAAATAATGAGGTGAAAAAAATTCCTTTGCCTTTTTTTCATACTTCAGCAAAGGTTTGGGTCATACTTGACTTCAATACAGGGTGAAGGCTGGGGGTCAAGTTTCACTGGGGACAACTCAACTCTTCCTATCCTAATTGCTCAAGCTGTACTCTTCATGATTAATTCTCTCATCAGTGCTTCAAGGTCTTCAGGGATTTTGGCAAAGATGACTGTGTTATCAGCTGATCTAATGTGGCTTAGGTGCTCTCATTTATCATGATGCCCTTTCCCTCCCTATTCAAGGTTTCTATAAACTTTTCCAAGCATGAGGTGAATTGTTCCAGTGTGACAATATCTTCTTGTCTAGTTCTATTCTTCCACTTGATCTCTTCACTTTTCTTGTCAATGCTTAAATGTCACTGCAACACATTGTTCACTTGCTCTGGGATTCTGAGAAATCCTTCTTCTTCTCATGTTTCTCATGCTGACTGTGTCCAGGTTTTTTGTGTACACCATTTCCATTACACACCTCATTAGGGGCGTGCACCTGCTCCTGTCGAAGCCAATGGCAAAATTCCCACTCACTTCAGTAAAAGCAGATTTGGACCCAGTGGTATGCCAACTGATAAATTAACTTTCAGACAAAACCCAAAGAGGTAGGAAATTTTCCAGGAATATGATTTGCCATTTGAACAAAGGAAGATTTTTCTAATTGAAGCTGTCAGAAACTTTTCTGTATATAATCAATAGCTCCTTTGTTTATCCACTGCTGAAGATCTGAATGAAAACAGACTCCATAAAACTGTTAATAAATAAAATAAATCACAGTCCAGTAGCTTTTTCGTAAAGTGAATTTATTAATGTAGACACCATTAACACTGTAGACMGTAGGGATGCCTGCTATTTGAAATGAATGGAAGCACATACCTGAATGGCCAATACTGGATATTCTCCAAGCAATGTCTCTGCAGTAACTTGTATTTCATCAGTGTAGAAGCACAAGGTTTTGAGTTAATCATCTGATGCAAGAGAAAACAGAACAAGAAAATTGGAAAAGAGCATGAGGGAAAACATAAAAAGTTATTTTGGCCTCTGTGGCAATTTTCAAACAGAGCATGTATTTTTAGTTTCAACAGTTGGGGACACAGAATGAAAAATATGGGTTGATATGTCTTTAACATTGTTCTATCATGATTACTATTTTGACCTTGTGGAGATGCTTCTTCTGTAAGAGTTAGAATGCAGCATGCAGTGGTTTAAAATAGAAGATAAGCTTTGTCTTCCTTTACAGTCAACATCAGTCTCTCATTTCTGTAACCTAGGATGTCTTTCCCCAAGCATTCAAATGAATCAGGACATATTTAAAGTTGGTTTATAAAAAATAACACAAGACAAACCACCTTCTTTCCAAACTGGAGTTATTATTTTAAGTTGAAATCTTCAGGAAATCAACATCTGGTCAAAATTTTCTGAAAATTGAAAAATTTTTGCACTAGTTCTTCTCTGACCCACRACTGCCTATATTGTCAGTCTTCTAATCCCAAACACAAATTGCTACTTTCACTGGCTGTGGAACTGTAATATAGATTAATGTCCACTGAGCTATAGTTTGAGACGAAATGAATCTCTCTTATGATGTAAACTGAATTTATGTCCTAGCCTCCAGAAATTGTTCCATTAATGAATTTCTTCCCTATCCCTTYATCAGAAATAACGAACCCAATCCGACAATCTTTAATCAAATTCTTATGGAGCTCATTAAAGAAACTGGAAGTTTCTCTGAGTGAACTATAGGATCAAATATATTCTTTGTATYATTGCTACTGCAGTGAGTTCTATCCATCAGCTTGTAGCTCCTTTGTGTTGATGATACAYGTATGTGTGGCCATGTTGTTCAGAGTATACCATATACAGGCAAAAATGATAACAGAGGTAAAACTGAAAGAAACCCTGCTTGGTGTTCAGCAAGTATCAAATAAGGGATCATCATTTTACTCCTTGTCAGCATTGCACAACCCCCAGGTTTCCCTCCACTAAGGAACCTTTCTTTCCAGCCCCTTTGCGCTGAGAAGAGTCTAGTGGGAGGTCAGTTGCCATGACTGCACATCGCATTCTTTTCTACTTGATATCACGCTTCATAGTGTTTATTATGGAGTGATTCAGATATCAGTTGCACTACGTAAGAAAGTCTGAATCTTAACCTTAGTGATTTGAAAGGTAATTGCCATGGAGAGTATGATAAAGATCTTCACACCCTCTGCTAGTCATAGCTTTCAGTAATGACTTGATCAGTACTTTGGCAGAGCTCAGGCTTTCAGAAGACATCAGCCCAGCTTCCTTATTTTGGTTTTCATAACAAATGTCACTGAAGTCTTCTTCCCTTTACTAACAAATACCTGTGGGACGTTAACAACATAAACATGAAAGTACCATGAATTGCCTCTATAATGCTCTTCACTCTAAGATTAYGTTCCATACGAGGTTATTGCACTTTGACTATCAGCTACACTGATCTTCCTGAGTAACGGAGTCAGTTTTACTGTGCACTTCACACACAATACACTGATTCCTTGGCTCCTGAGAACAGACTAATTGAGAGGGTGTGCTGTATTACAGAACACGATTTGCCTAAAAAGATTACCATCTCGCTCATTAATTTTACATTACCATACCATGCTTCTATTGACGTTATCACAATGCTTTCTACAACTACTTATTGCAATCACAAAAATGCATAGAGGTCACACAGCCATTAAGCTGATGAAAAGATTTTTAGAGATGTTATTATTTATTTATGTTATAGCAATGCCTCCTGGTCTTGGTCAATATTGGGACCCACTATGCCAGCCCAGAAAATGTGTTCCCTGTCCTGAAAAACTTGGAGTCTAATTACTCCTAGAAGCAACACAAGTATGACACAAACAAATAGGAAGAAGGAAAAAGCAGTAGTTATGACTTGTATTTAAATAAACCAAATATTTACACAACTGGAGACCTTATGTGCATTTTATAAATGTACATTATAGGATAATTACAAGAAAAGTTGATAAACAATAGGAGTGAGCAACAACAGGGTGGATGTAATTGGTGAGGGGACAACTAAGAATGGACTGGTGAGAGTTTTCATCCTGAAGGGAGAGCCTAGGATGGTATTTGGGGAAAAAGAATTCAAATGGATCAGATAGATAGAAGCTGATCTCATCAGTGAAACCAATGCTGCAGGGTTAGCATAATTAGATATAATATTTCTGAATGAAAATGGCAATATTACAATAATTTGTGAAGTGTCTTAGACAAAGAACTAGATTAACTGAGTATGAGACAGTATATGTGAGCATCAGTATTCTGAGGGATGCTCTGGGAGAAGCCAAGAAGGAGATTCTATCAGCAGAGGTTTGAAGGAGTCAGAAGGGATCCAGGTCCCTTCTGGTCAAAAGTTAATGCTGATCTGGTCTAAAGGAAGCATTTCCATTTTACAGAGACTTCTGAAATTCTGAGAAAAATGGCCTTTCATGTCACAATGAAATGGTAAGTAGAAAGTAGAAATTTCACTTGAAAATTAATTGTAGTGAGGTTCTGCTTGAAAGAATCAAAATATCTTGTTGTGAAAAATTGGGGTGAAATTCTGCAGCACAACCATATGTGCCCAATATCATCTGACACACCCACGACGCCATTTGGAAGAAGCACAAGCTGTGAGGTACCTGGCACGGCTCCTTCCACTGCAGGAAGTTAGGAGAGCCGGCATTTACAGCTGAGCTYGGAAAATTGCTCCCTGCTTTCCCACAGCAATGGGTCTGAAGCCATGAGACTGCCAGCTTGGAGGAGGACCTCCAAGGCTGCCAGACACAGTGTTGCAGAGCCAGGAGCTGAATAACAGAGCTGAAGTCCTCAGGGCTTCCGGGCTCCTTGCTGCAGAGGCAGGAGACTAAAGCAGCGAGATTTGCCTTTCCCCAGCTCATCACAATAATTCTGCACAGTGTGCTACAACCTCCCTGTTACTCCCAGTTTCCTCTTTTCCCTCTGTCTGCAACAATATCAAAAGGTCCGATGGGCAACACAGTGGCTCTGAGCTTGGCTGTTGACTGTCAGTCTAGCATGGGAGAGCACCACTGATGAGGAGGTGGTGCTCCTGGGATCCCCGCTCCATGTTAGGAGGCACTGCAGACTGAAGAATCTCAGCTGAAAAGGAAGATGAGCCTAAAGACTTCGGATCCCACCTGTAAAACTGATTGAAGACTCCTGTGGTTCATGCATGTATGGCAGGGAGTCTGCAGACTTGCAGGAAATCTAGCCCAGGGCACTGGTGTGACAGAGTTTCTCAAAATGGCAGATTCTGCATAACACAGTTGCTTTGAAGCCCCTAGCAGCCCATAAAATGAGCTGGCAGGAACTCAGGCATGTTGCTATCAGAAACCCACCTGTGTTTCTCTTGTAGTTCATCAAAAACAACGTACTTTCAGAAGACAGTCTGGATTTCATAATAGAAACACAGTTGGAAATACCCCATACACTCAAACAGGAAGGTCAAGTAGTGAAGACAAGAGATAAGGAAAAATTAGACCACTTAATCAGCTTCTCCCTGTGGCTAGACATAAGCAATAAAAATATAGTGAAATAACCTGTAAAGAACCAACAGCAAGAAAATACATATATTTAAAACTACTATTCATCCTTATAGTTTTTTATACTTTAAAAAACCTAATACCTTTATAGCTCTACCATAAATTCTTCCTGCAGTACAATCTGGGGCATTACACAGCATTAGCTTACCCATAGTGTCTGGTATTGGGTTTTATTTTCCCCTTGCTAGTGCTGTCTTTACTCAGAAGAGATRCAGCTGTGGTGATGCTCCTAAAGACATTTGTCCCTTTGTCTCACAAACATGGTTTCAATTAAGTTTAATTACAGCCCCTGTAGTTTCAGACCAAAGTCTGCTTCACACCATGGGTAGCTTCTATTGCAGGACAGCTGAAATCTGAAAGCTCTGCGGCAAGAATAGAGAAGCTGCTGCCACCCCAATAGTATTATTTGCAGTGACAATGGGTCAGATTCAAAGTCTTTTTTTTTTTTATATTATTTGAGGCTTATTCAGGGCTCCACTGCTGCAACCTGTAAGCAAGGAAAAAGATGGAGTGAGTAAAAGATGAAAGCAGCTCTCCTGAGGCAGATTTTTATCATGAATCTCACTGTCTCTGAAGCTTTTTCGGAAACCCCTGCTCCTGCTGTCAGTTGATTATAAAGACCAGATTCCTTTTTTCTTAAAAAAAAAAAAGTTATTATCACTGGCAATTACAGAGAAAAGTCATGAAAACATGACTGAAGTGTTCCTGCAGGGCTCCAAGAAGGAGGCAAGGGAAAAGAGTCAAGCAGTTATTTCTCTGACAACCTTATTCTAAGCAAAACTCAAGGTTTTGGAAGAACTTTGGACTGTAAACAGGCATCTACAAGGAACAAAGCAAAGTATAAATCTCATGCCTAGAAGTTTAAGAGTAGGGAGAGTCACTCCTTTAGTGCTGAAAACAGAGCTTTTGGCACAGACGCTGGTACAATTATGGTAGATTCGTGCACCTCTTAGCCTGCTCCAAGCTTAACTTCTGCACAGCAACCAGCTTGAGGCAGGGCTGGGTACTCTGGGTATTACCAGGTTTTAATCCCACGCCAGATCTTTGTTTTTCAGAACCCAATAGCTGCTGAGATGGATTATGGGGATGTTATGCTCTAACTCTCTTCTCAGACACAGAAAATGGCATGCAAAAATCTGTGAAGTAAATGCAAATCCACCTTCTGAATAGGCCAGACACATGGCACCATATTAGGAGCTCTATTTCTTAGGCATCAGACAAGTAATTTTTGAATTTGTTGACGCCATGCACAAGATCCATATAAAGCCAGGCACAGAATCCAAGAACAAACTGAAAAAGAAAAACAAGCAGCATTTGCTCCCAGCAGCGATTGCAGCCACATGGCAATCTTGGCTGCCATGCAGAAAACATTCATTAGCCTATTTAACCAAAATTAACTATGAAAATGTACTCTGAGTTTTCTTCCCTCGCATTGGTAAGGTGTCTTTTAACATGTTTTCTAACCAATTTAAAGCAATTTTTCCTGTAAATGGTATCATTATTATCATTATGCTGGGAAAGGTTAGGTCATGATTTTTCTCAGAGTTCTCAGACTCATATTTTACTTGCTAAAATGTCAGAAAAAAATTCATATCTTAGATTCACTGAGGTGCAGTAAATTAACATCAAGAAATAAGGCAGAGAGCATCCTATTGGACAAAACAGATGCGAAAAACTGTAGTTACAAATACATACCCCCTCAACTGCCTTTCTTCTCAGACAAATCAAATCAATACCCCAGCTTCAATAGTAAATATTTCAAATGACCTGACCTGACCATGTCTCACAGCATGGTCCTGGCTCCACCAAAAATAGAAACAAAGTTGGTGTAAGTTGCAATCCTGAGTTCAAGCCACTAAATCAAAGTACCTCTATGTCAAACTTCGCATACTTCCCTTCTATATCTATAATGTGATGAAGCAATTCAATTCTCCTTGGGAGAGTTGAAATCTATATGTAAATCTGTATTTACCACTGTGTGTACACTATAGTTGCAAATATATATATATTTGAATGGGGTCTTTTTGGAAAAAGCCTTTTAATTACATTTGTTTCACACTCCTGCTGAAGACAGGGGAGAATTTTGTTTCAGTAGAGTTGGGGTTTCATCCTTTCCTCTTTGGTAACCCCTCATTTGTCATATGAGAGCATAAAAACACCTGTGCTGGACCAGACTGCTGGTCCATCTAGCTCAGCATCTTTTCTCTAGCAGCGTAACAACAAGGCAAGCACAAAGTGACACTTGCCCAAAATACAATCCAGCGATTTGCAACACACAGCTTCCTTAGCTAAGGATGATGTCTTTGAACTGAGTAGCCCTTACACTATTTATTTTTGTAGTTGCTTTTTGAACTCCATAAACTTTTAGCATCTGCAATATCCTGTGGCAAGAAATTCCACAGCTTACTTACATGCCATGGGGACCTTCTCCTCTTTTATGTTAAACTTTTCAACTACTAGCTTGTAGGTATAGCTGGTCTCCTAGTTCTTGTGCTGCAAGAGATCCATGCTCACCTTCTCTGTGCCTCTCATGATTTTATACACATTTGTCATAGTCCATTTCAGGTGGCTTTATTCCAGTCCAAAGAGTTATTTGGACAGGATACTTAGTTAAAACTTAAATGGGGGAGCTGGGATTGCCCATATTATTCAAGATGTAGATAAATAATGGATTGATACAGTAGTGTAATATATTCTGTTTTGTTTTCTTTTTCCTAGCATTTCTTAACACTTGATTTGTTTTTTGACTACTAATGAACACTGAGCTGATATTTTCACAGAACTGTCTATTATAACCCCACAGTTTCATTCCTAAATTCCTGATCARCTCAGAGCTCATTTTATAGGTGAAGTTAGAATTTTTTCCTGTGTGCATTGCTTTACATTAACTGTATTGAATTGATGTGCCACTTCATTGTCTAATCATTCAGTATCATAAAGTCCTTCTACAATACTTTATCCATGTTGGCTGTCATTTCTACTACCCTGAATAACAGTCCCATCAGCAAGCTTTATCACCCCACTCTTTACTTCCTCAATAACTGCTTATTGTTTAATCTCTACCGCTTGCAGTTTCAAGTGGTAAGTGGCATAAGTTGTGTCTGATTACAACACAGTACATCAGGAAGGAAAGATTTAGAAGAATTATTGCACAATATTTCTGTTCCTTTTATCACCTTTTCCTCTTCCCCATCTGTCCTACGTTCTCCCTGTTTGCAATACTCTGCAGAGAAAAATTATATGTCATCCAAGGAAATTACACTGATAGCTGCTCTCTGAAAAGAACATTTGGATAATTAAAAGGTGACTTCTCTTTGTTCTGGAGCCTGTTCTAACTGAGCTAGAACCAGGGGGAGCTCTGAAAAAGAAGTTTGAATGTACATGTAGGGAGAATCATCATTTTATTCATTTAGTGTGATGTTCTGACAGAATCAACTGCAGTTTTCTTCTTACTGTCTGGTGGGCTGACAAGAAATCTCTCCAAGGCCAGAACAAAGAATGCTCCAGGGACCTGACAGCACACAGGATTTATGTAGCAGCAGACCATCATCCTATTCAGAAGCATTTAGCCAGAGTAGTTTGCCTTGCCTCTACATCCAATTTCCGTCAGTCAGAAATGTCAAGGGACCAGAAGGATTTAAGAGCAGAGGGTAACCTTTGTTTGGGGGTTGGTTTATTCATTCACAACATGCAGGAAGTATGAGTATGCACTTAAAAAGGCAGGAAAAAATATACAAAGTTGTTTTCAAATCTGACTGGCAACAAATTGTTGAAAGAAGTCTCTTACTTACAATCCTAAGAAGTACAATCTTCAGGACCCCTGTTTTCCCTAGGTCCAAAGACAATAAAATATTCCTCTGACATTTTGTCCCCCAAAGTCCTCTCTCTGAGTATTGGGCTTTGACTAAACTTTACCCAGACAGAAAAACTGCGAACCCACAGCTCAGACAATTTGTGATTTGGGACTCATTTTAACATTCATTACAGTTTAAAGAAAACTGTATCTGTCCTTATTCAACATGCAGAGATTTAATATTTTTTTTTTAGCAAAGTATTTGCTATTTCTTTTTATGTTGTTTTTCTCCCAGTGAATCATACGTATCTAATGACTCCAAAGTTTTCTAAAGAAGAAACAATTATCCATGTTTATCCTACATGAATGGAGCCAGGATAAGGTCATTCCCTTATTGTATAAGGGTTGTATAAGTTTCATGTAAATTAGGCAATATATATACATATTATAAAGCCAGTTTATATTTGGAATAGTTCAATACTTTATGTGACCACCATCTTACTGTAGTTTATGACCTATTTACATCACTTACATTTTCTAAGAACAAGCACCTTCACCTCATTCACCTAACTGGATGACAATTGTTTATATTATCAAAATTGAGAGAGACATCATAGGAATTTTAGTTCGTTGTGCAGTTTTGTCAGCAGCTATTCACAGGTATTGTGAAACTCATGCTTTCTATGAGCATCCTTGTGAGTATTTACTTTAGCTTACACATTTTCACTGGAAACAAAGGTTGTGAGTATCAGAGTTGAAAGCCTGAATTTTTATTCATAAGCAGTTTTTGCAGTCAACGTTGAGCCTGAAAATGATGCTGAGTTTTCCTTGAGAATGGAAAATAGCAATTTAAGAAAAATCACCGACTGTCATGCACAAAAAAACAAGTTAGAAATGTATTTGCATGAATAGTCAACAAACTGAAATGAAAATTCCTCTTTTGATGTATTAGGCTTCTCAAAGATTGTCTAATGAAGATCACAGTGATTCCCTTTTTATATCATGAATAGATGTGGTCCAAAAAATAATTTTGCTGTGTTTCTTTGCAAATACTATTTGTTGACCACAGGGTTCAGCAGCTACTTCTTCAACATTTCAGCAGGCATCACATTTTAATTCTGTTTTCCTTCCAAGAAATGTCACTTCCAGAATAACTTTGTTGAAAATATTATTRAATGCACAAAAAGATGTCTTGAAGCATGCATATAGGACTATGTAGAATAAACCTCAAACTCACCTTTATGGTATGAAAACTTATTGTTTGTTGCAGGTGGACAGACTAGACTTYTCCCTCTCTCCTTTGAGGACAAAAAAAAAAAAAAATGGCAGCGGTACCTAGCACAAGGCATTGCCATCTGTATGCATTAGAGCAAGCCAATTTAATTCTTAGGATAATATGACTTCCAAAGCTACAGGCAAAAAGAATATATTCCACTTTGTTTTCTCAGATCCTACACCTGATTTTCCTCCCGTCTGAAATTATTGCCTTAATGATAAGTATTGATATTGGTATGTTTATTTTGTAAGCACATGTTTTGAAACAATACTTGAATAAAAAATTCCGTAAACGAAATAATGAAAGACAAGTAAGGTCATCTGTCACCTTTTGAGCCCTAGGAAAACGTATCATTCTCAGAAAATCAGTTTCTGTATGAAAAATGTGCACAAGAAAATTAATGACAGAGGGAGAGAGAGAAATCAGGAGAAGAGCTACTTTATGTTTCATTTTGATAGAAAAAATTCTGTATCAACCAAATGAGGTTTTTGCTGTAACATAATTCAGATGAGTCATAATGTTGATTCTTATACCAAACGCATCAGAGTCTCTATGAGATAGCAAGTTCAGACCCATAGTTGAGAGAATTATTTATCAGTCTGAGTTGAATAAGACATCATTCATTTAACAGAAATTAGAAGTAGCTGCCTTGGCAGAGTTTGCCTGTGGAATTACAAGAGGATGGGCAAGAATTCTTATAAAGCTGAAGAAGTCTGTTTACTGACTTGAGCAGACTTTGAAGGGAGTCTCTTTGCATTCTGCTTGTGGTGCTCTGTGCACAGAGTTATCCTTATCTTTAAATGAACAAATGCTGAAAATCTTCTACCCTGCCAGTCTACCTCAGCAGAGCAGGATAAACGTGCTCAGCTGAATGCACAGTTAACTCTCTTCACTAGGGCTTTACATGTGGACCGTTATTTTCATCTTTATTTTTAATGATTTGTTTCAGTCTGAAATTCCAGTTGCCTTCATAGGAGACTTAAGAAGTTTTTTGTATTCTCACTTTGGCTTCTTTTAATCCAAATTAAACAATACATACTCATTAAAATCTAAATATGCTTTATTTTGCCCAGTGTAAAATCCCCGTTTTAAATGGCTGCAATCATAAGGCACTTTTTTAAACTGTGAGACTGAATTTGCACTGTGACTGTTGCTACTTTTATTCCCTGTGAAAATGTAATTCAGAAAAGAGCTATATATTCTAGGCAGATAAGTGCATAGTTTTATTTTATARTGTTCAGGCAGCAAAAATTATACTTAATGTTTCAGTCAGGCCTCTAATATAATACATTGTTTTCTCTCATTCATAATTTTTTGGAAAAAGACCCTGTGGGCTTGATAATCTCAATGCTTCCATTAAAAACTTTCCTAAGGACACATCCTTTCTTCCATTTTAAATTATGCGTTTTCACTTTTAGCATAGCTTAAGCTGCTATTGGATAAGCAATAAAACAATAACTGCTGATCAAAACACTTCTAAATTTGACTTATTGCCAATCATGAGAAAAGTAACTCTTTAAGTCCAAATTACAGAAGAATATTTAAAAATAACATCATGAACTTAAAAAAMCAGATCTTATATGAACAATGCTAGATAAGGATCAACATATCAGTCTTATCTATAATATTAGTTCTAGCACTTATAACCTATTATAAAACCTYCTCTGTTCTACCAACAAGCTTTGAGCTCAGATCAGGAGCCTAGAAGAGACTTTCATAAGGATGCTTCACATCCATTAGGGATTGGAACCCATCTTTTTTTGTTGTTGTTGCTGTTTATCACTGTCTTTATTAAACTTTGCTGCATTTCAAGCCACTGACATGGTAAGAACTGCAAAACCAATCCTGTAGCCCATGGCTTTATCTTCAATGTTTCTTTTCTTCCTCACTTGCCTTCTCCTCTGGTGGTTCCGTGTGCAAGTTAAAGAGATGTAACTTACCCATAGAGAGACACAACCCCAGCTRCAACTCCGGGTCAAATATCCCTCCTCTCCCCCTTGCCCCTCAGCACAGCTGGCAGTGACGCCAGCGATGCACACAGCCATGGGACAGGGAGAGGACAACAGGGGCAGAAAATCGCAAAGGGGGGGGGGTCCGCAAAGAAAGAGGTGACAAGAAGGAATAAAYAGAGTAGAAAAGTGGGAGAGTAAAAACAAAAAAGACTGTGGTAGTTGCTCAGAACATAGAAACATCTCTCCTTCTAAACTGGAAGGAGAAAATAGGAGATGCTGGATTAACAGGAATAGATGTGAGAGTTTCATCCTAATACCTATCAAGAGCAGTAGCTTTGTCAAAGCCCTTCACACACCTCAGGGAAACAATATCTCCTCTCTTTAAGTGTGCTGAAACTGCTCAAAGCTCTGATTTTGATTTTTTTAAAAAAAATGTAGTGGGGAGAGCGGTGCAAGACATCTAAGAGCAGAAGGAAATACTCTCATTGTGTCAGACCCAGCTTCTATAATATTCCACTATGCTCTTTTAATAGGGCTTGAGCCCAGCCTGCAAACTGCTACCACTTATTCAAGTGAGGCAGCTATTTCATCAATGAAGTCAGTAAAGAAGAAGCAAGCCAAAACCCAAAATATCAGACTAAAAATCCTGTTTTCTCTCAGTCACTCAGCATTCACTTCCCTGGTCCTGGTAAGGTCATAATTTCCCTAAGGTAGCTCCTGGGCAGGCAAGCCAACATAAATATCAGATTTTAGGCATTAAATGTAACTGGGGGGGGAGAGGGGGGGAAGACTTTTGTGAAGGCAGGACACGGTCCTTGGATTTGTTTTAACATCAGACATCATCTCTTTGTATCCATCAGCCACCTCTTTACTTGTTAAAGAGATCTGATCTTAACAGCTTATCCCGCTCTTATATCTTTSCTCTATAATTATAGTTCATTTATTTTGATCAAATTATGGCTAACTACATATGATGTTATATGCAGTAACTTTCTCACCTGGTTAATTTTGGCTAGAACTACGGGAACTAATGTAACACTTGTATATCCTTAAGCCAATTGAATTCTTCCCTTCTTGCAGGAGGTCACCATGTGTGATTCAACCTGAATATGACATTTATTTTTCTGTTTAATTTTTGCTGTGCCCAGCACAAAAAACCACCTTACTTGGAAGCATCTTTTAGAACAGCCTAAGAAAGAAGACAACTTAGATCTTTGCTTCTCATGGTTAAATTTTGGTGCAAAATTGCATGTATTACCAAATTTTTCCAAGGACAGAATGCTGATATTCAGATTGTCCAGGATAATATGTAGAGACTTTAAATAAGTGAATGAACTTTCCTATCAAAAGCAACTTCATTTTTACAGGCTAATCAAAGGGACACTGTCAAGGTTGTTAAGCATTAAAATTTCCATAAATTGGCAGTTGTTCCATTTGAAAGCACTTACCTTAAAGAGACACCRTCAACTTAAAAAAGTCACATTTAAACTTGTTCTGAATGCAGTGTGCTTTTAATTATTGAGYTTAAAGAGCTCAGGGGCAACATTTTGTTTTCCTTTAATTTTTGGGAYGAGGTGGGGTGGAATTGGGAGGCTTGCTTTCCTGGCTTTTATGATATATCATCCTGTAAAGTTTTCAAATGTCTAACTGGCAAGAGTGGATTCCTTTCTAAAGCAACTTCAGACATGTTTTCAAAGGTAATTCTTCACTTAAAGATGCAGATTTCAGTGGCAGTGGAATGGATGCTTTTTGAAATGGCAGGAGGTGCTTATCTAAATTTTAGATTTCTAAATACTTCTGCAAATTGGGCCATCAAGTGTTTAAGAACCTGTGCCACTGTAAGACAGTGGGATTCATATTCCTGAGTCCTTTTAGTGCCTTTAAAGTTTTATTCTCCTTAAAAATTCTTTTCCCTGTTGCACTGTTGCAGCAGTGACTTAGACTTGACTCCTGGAGCTGCTTCTCTGAGCAGTTACATGCCTTCACATCCTGCATGAGGTCAGTGAGTTAAAGCATCCCTCTAAACATTTCGTCTACACTGGACTTTTTTTTAAGACCTAGCACTTAGCTATTCAATGTAACAAAGGACACAACCTAACCACTGTTACAAACCAACACTATCATACACACGCCAAAGTAAAATATTACTCATGTTCCCAAATCTGTTCCCCATGAAAACTTTAGCAAATTGGATACAATTTTAAAGGTAAAGTTGATGCTACTCTGGGAGAAATGGTTTCTTCAAATAATTACTTGTATTTCTGTAACACCCTATTGTGTAGGTTCACACAGAGGAATTTTGGGCTACGTTGAAGCTATTTCAAAGGAAGCTGATGCACACAGATGACCATTAATGTCAGGCTTCTTTTATGTGGTCAACAATATGGCTGAATCTGTGAGAATTTTTGACATCTATTAAAAAGCATGAAATTCAAGTGGGTAATTTAGGAGCTGAATGAATCCACAAGTTATTCTTTCCTGTTAAGAGTGGCTGACAGTTGCCTACATCTGCCCTTTAGCACGTGATATTGTAGTTCTGGAAGACATTCTGTGAAATCCTTAAATTACTCAGATTCAGGAAAGAGGGCATTACTGCAGAGGAGATGAAATTCRTACAATGTGAACTCCAGCTATATGTTCATTTTTGATGCCAGCTCTCCCAACAACCACTTACTGATTCCCTTTTACTCACCTTTGGTATGTTCTGTTCTTCTATGGAGCCCTGCATTGTTTTCAGACAATGTAATTCCACTGGATTTAGTGCCTGTGAATAGACCACAGTCGGTCAGCAAAGTCACCAAGCTCATCCAGAGAAGGGTGCCATGCAAACAGTTRTACTTTGCAATAGAACAAATCTCCTGTTTGACATGAATACTAGACTCAGATTGAATATGATCCATTTTCTGGAAACCTCTGACTTATTTTGGAAAGAATCTGAGGTTTAGATGGCTACCAGCTCAGGACCTCCCATGCTATTCCTGGTACTACTGCTGAATTTAACCAGTTGGGTTGTTGTTACTATCCCATACATGTCTTGCAAGGCTTAGCATGACAACTACGAACACTCAGGAAAAGCAGATAGTCATGAATTAAAAATTGCAGACTGCCACTTCTCACTCTGCAAACTGCCTGGTTTTCTCTCATTGTGCCTCATACCATTACTGCTGTTTCTGACATTGGTTTTGGTGTTTTACTGAGCAGAATCACACACCTGGTGTTTATCTACCCACTGGAGTAGAAATTTGGGCATATTGTTAGTGTAACCCACTTTCAGGGCAAACCTTTCTCAAAGGACTCTCAGTCCAGTGCCAATACATCAAATTTGTAAGCTAGACAATTATTCTGTCCCACACTCGTACTTTAAAATATGTTTTTCACATCAAAAGTGTTACCACGCTGCCCTGATTCCTGGTGACATATTATCTCCGCTTCTCTCAGACAGAGGGGCCTTATAAATGTTCAGCGTCATCTCATACCTTCTAATAGTAATGTATGTTTCATTTGCCACATTGAAACAGAATTACCTCAACCCACTTTATCAAATCTCTTTGGAGAATCTGATTTTAACCTGACATGTTGGGTCCATTAGAGACTGTAATTATTTAGGGTTAATTGTACAGGTGTGGAAGTAGGAAGGATATGTTGAGTTGTGACAGATAGTATCAGGGTCAGACTTGAGGTTAAGAGAAGGAGGGTGTGGGGCATTTCTTTTCTCCTTTAATAGAACAATTAACACTTAGCCCAATCAATCTTACATTTTTGAATGTCTTGCTGATAGGTCATGCACCATTACATCAGCATGTGCAAGATAGCCAATGCAAATAGGTCACTAGATGTCACCTCAATGGCGTCTTACTGTAAATCTAATATGGTTTAAATGTAACAGAAGAGCGCTGAGATGAACAATAGAGGAAGAATCACAGGTTCAAAAAACTTTATTAGCTAGAAAGAATGTTTTCTTAAGCAGGATAAGCAGCACAGCACTGACCCTACCACTGATGTCTGGGTACTGATATAGCCGGAGGTCTCTAAATCTAATAATAACTGTAGAAATATCTTTAAACACTAAATCTCATTTTGCAGTTCACTGTCCATGGGTTAACAGAGTTTTTTTCCCCTTTATTAAAGAACAAAGAGGCAGCAAGCCCACCTTTATTTGTTCAAACACCACTGGCTGGTGAATTTAATGACAGTCTTTTCGCACAGACACAGGCTCCTCGCTTCTCAGCTCTTCCTGATGGAACAGTATGAGAAAAGTTCACCCCAGTGGTTAAGGCATGACTGCARAGAAAAGTGATCTGTTCCCAGCTGGGGCACAGGCATCCCGGCACATGGCTGCATTGCTGCAGCGTAAGGAAGGGTGTGGGTCTGCAGTGTATTCGAGATCTAGAAGAAACCCCCGGAGAAAACATTCTTATTTCATAGTGTCCTGCTGGTGAATGCAAAACAATTTCTGCATCTCCCTGCCACATTGTGGGTCACCCATGGGCTGTCGTCCCTCCAGAGTGTCCCTGACTCTGGTTTTAGTGTTGAGTGCCCCTCACCAAGAGTGTGCTTCCAGCCCCCAGTAGCTGCTAGGTTTTTTATCATATAAGTTTGAGCATGTTCACCATGCTTCTTTGATGGTTAAATGGTTAATTTATGCATGCAATGGCTAAATTTTGCTGCAAAGTGGGGTTCCTCCACCATTTCCCTCTGCCTCAGGGCAGGCTGTCCCATGGTGGTCCCTCCTGTCTCCATCTGCACAGCCGCCCACCATGGCCCCTGCTGCTTGAGACCTAGCTTGTATGCCCAAGCAACTCCAACGCTGTCAGTTGAAAGGCAGCAAGATCACACCTTACCCACTCTGCTGTTATTTGTTTGTGTGCACAGGTCCTCAACTAATATCAAGAAGTACACCCTTATAATGGGTGTGGAAAAATAACAAGATTTCCAATAGCTGATAAACAGYCTAATCAACTTAATTTGAAGTGTGCATTATTCACAACTCTGAAGTTCAGCTTCAGAAAGAGACCATGCAGAACTGTATCGTGTGCTGTGATTTTAGTTTCCTTCATTGCCATCACATGGAGGAACAGTTTGTCAGGGGCACCATTTGCATGACTATTGTGAAATCTTTAATAGTTGAAATGTTCAAAGCTTAAAATTCCCATTCCATATGATTTTTTTTTTAACTAAAACCCCAACCCCTGCATTTCATCCAGAATGAAATACAATCTTTAAAGTTTTCCAGAGAAATTAAAACCTTTTCTTGCTTTCCTGAAATGGCTGCTCCTGACTCCCACGTTTCCTCAGTCTGTTCCAGAAATTGCACAGGAGCATCAAACACTCAAACTGCCTGGCTCTGAGGTTGCTTGGAGACTCCCAGCTCAGACTGTCTGTTCAGACAAGTCTGTTAGGTCTTGAGACTTTCAGGCCTCTCCTCTGCTGCAGGAATATCAGGGTGCCTGACTCAGGAGCAGGCTGCAATGCAGGACCCAGACCTCTGGATTGGGCACGGAATGTCAAGGGTTCAAGTAATCTGCTGGGGATCTGACAGAGACCTCCATGCCAGTCAGGATGTTTTCACAAAACATTTTGGTGTTTCAGGTCATCCTTGCTCTTAAGAGTTGGGAATTCTTTAGGGAGATATGCTTTTTCCATTTGCCTGTGGGAAAAAAAATTGCATGTACAGCTTTCYTTCGATGTGTCAATCTTGAACTCCACTCAGAGGTTGAATTGGTTCCTCTCTTTTCAGTTATTATCATCTTCTGAAGAACACTTTTAATAACAACAGGCTATCTGCAGTGTCTCTGATTTAAGTAGCAACTATTGATTGACTAGTTAGAACTTCCGTGCTTTATGAATTGTTCTCTAGAGATGACAAAATGGGGAAATCAATGCTTCAATTTGCTTTTATATTCCAACCCCTAGTGCAAGTTAAACTTTCTCTAAGCAAGTTTCAGAAGGTGAAGGAATATTTTGAAGTACCAGCAGATTTTCTGGGTGCAGAAGGGACAAACACATCATCAGATGTTCAGTTTATCAAACATGGTAGTCATGACAAAAATATCAATAGTTTAAGCCAGTGATAAGAACTTACTCCAACTAGAGTTCTTTATTGAAGAAGAAAACCATTTTGTATCTCAAATGATTCTAAAAGCATTTTAGAAAGGCTCAAAACCAAATAGTTTGAATGAGTGGAGAAACACTCTTATTATTGTRGCTGGCCTAAAGCACCAAGGCACAACCTTCACTCCCTTATTTCTATTATTGCCATGGCAATAGTGGTTTACTCTATCAGCMTAAATTCATGCAGAGGGAATAAAGTATGGATTTACACAGATTTGCAGTAAAAATACAGTGGAAATTCATGATGTATAGGCATAGAAGCTGCTGTTATTTGAGTCACTATTACATTTTCTGGGAGCCAGAGTAGTACCGCATGTTAATTCACCTACCTTATCACAGCAGAAAATCTCTTTACACTGAGAATGAGGTACAGGATAGGTTAATCTTAATGGCTTATATTGATAGATTAACTGCGTGTGTTTTGCCCATGCATCAGTTCTGAATTCAAATGAACAGCTATAAGCTATTAATTTTGTACATTTTGATATAGAGTAGGTACTACATATGTTCAATACATTAAAAAAACAYGTGTCATGCATAGTTTTCTGTCAGAAATGAAAACAGTGCACTTTGAGGTTTCTACATATTGCCAAGAATGTTTGGAATAAATGGACCTTCAATCTTATGAAATACAGCTTTTGCTAAAATAAGAGGCATGCATGAATAATGGCCACACCAGGTAGAAGCAAATGATTATTCTGGTTTTAGAATAGCCATAAAGTAATGATCATTTCCTCATTTCTGAAGAAAAAATATTGGGGAGAAGGGTAGTATGTACACAGCCATTATTTTAGCAGATGGGGCATATTATATTCGTGGATCAGATCTTCCACTAGTATAAAAACAGTGTCTCCATCAGCTTTAAATACCTAGTTCCACATCTTTTTAAGGTACTGTTTATCCTGAAAGATCAATAATTTAATCAACTGTTCATTATTGTGATGATTACTATGAAAAAAATTACCAGGTCTTGCTTAAATGAACACACCTTCTATTTATATCTATTTAAAAGGAGTGTAAATGTTGGATATTCTAATGAAGTAGCAGGACTCTAGAAATCTTCATCATTAATCAAAAACTTAATAAGCTACCAAAAAAAGATTTAAAAATAAAATTTAAGCAGTACTAGCAAAGAGGAAATTTTAAAAAGCAAAATGAAACAAATACTTACCACAAATTACCTGAAAAGCAATCTATGACAATAAATATTGTGGGTAATAAAASAAACAGCATTTCCTTCTCCCCTGCCCAATTCAGTTCAGAACTAATAATTACAATTACAGCTGCCATCATATAAAAACATCATAACTGAAAAAAAAGGAATGTTGTATTCATAGCCCAAGTTAAACAGTAAAGCTGTGGGTTGACAGATCCTCAGGCCAGGACCCAAGCTCAGCAGATGTAACTYCAGTTCCTGCCATGTACTTCTGATATAACCTTGAGAGACTTAGGCCCATATTCATACCTCCCCCTTCAAGCACTGAATCTCAGGACAGGTAGGGTAGTGAAATGGTCCTGTTTCACAAGGAGTATAAAGATGGTGAGATAAATTCCACAAGTTGGAAAAAAGACTAATTTTCTCATGTGACCTCTCCAATCAGATGGATCTTCAAAGAACCATCTGTCCTCATTAGCAACCAGGGASACTTGTCCTGGGTGTAGGAGGATGTCAAGCAGGAAGCCTAAAGCCAACAAGAAAGCTGGGCACTGCAAGTGCCTGAGCAAGCACCTATCTATGTCAAGGGTTCCCAGCCATACCTCTATCCATAAGAGATTAAAACCATTGTGCTTCTTTTGAGTGTAGATATTTTTTGAAGTTGCAAGAAGACAAGGTGTCAGGTTCTCTTCTACCATGTGCTAGAGCAAGAATGTCCAGCCTATGGCCCATGGTTTGATTTGGCCCATCAAAAATACTCCATCTGTTCAAAAGCCCACTTAATGACATTTTCTTTCCAGAAGACCTTCAAACATAGGTGAGACCTTAATTATGGCAGCTATCTTTATGCTAACTTCTTGTCAAAGATCCTTTTAGCCCCTCCCAATCACTCCCCTTTGCTGACACTTTAATGTAAAATTCATTAATCCAAAACCATTACAGGCCCAACACACCTGAAGCTGTACGTAAGTGAGACAGCTCTGGGAAATAAGCTGAGTCCTGGTTTCTGGTCCCTGTTCGCAACACGGCATAGACATTTTCATCCAGTGATACATGCAAAAGCAGACACCGCACATGGGTCCCAAACTGAGGTTTCCTCCCTTGTATAGGATCCTTACATCGCTGCAGCAAGAGATGACACTACTTGTCTTCTCACTCTTGCATTTCCTCTTGTCCGATTAATCTTGCATCACCGATGTCATGACAACCAGATTCATGTGGGAACAGTTCCTTCATAGTCTTGCCTCGAGCTTGATGGTGTATTCCCTTGGGATGCGGTCAGATCCTCTCAGAATGGCCAAGGATTATTGCATGAGTCCCCCTGCTCCACTGCATGAGTACTCTGGCATTGGCCCGCTTTGGGCTGAGCACAGCAGAATATGCCCTAATCTGGTTAAGATATTAATGATAATCTTTTGGGTCATGGAAATTGTGGAAACAAACTGTCCTCATGCTCAGGAGAGCCAACCACTCAAGCCATTCTGGGAAATTATTTGATTATTCAGAAGAGTGCAACACGAGCCCAACATGACTAGTTTTTAAGGTCTGTCTTGTCATTCAAACCCTGTGCAGATTGCAGGGTTGCTTAGGCATAGTGCTTCACTTCTCTTGCCAGGGCTTCTGATCAGGTGCAGAAACCTCTGCTACAGTGCCTGAGGAATCTTTTTTTTTGCTCCAAAGTATATATATTTAGTGACCCCAGGCACTTTCAGGCTTTATGCAGTGTGTTAGAGAGCAGTTTGAACTTTTCCTTGAGATTTCAGTTGAACTGCTCTCACAGAGTTGCCTAGCACCTTTCATACGTGCCCACTCTGGTCCCCAGATGCTGCTCCAAAGGGATACCAGGTCTCTCACAAGTGCCACTTCTATAGCAATGTCTCATATGTCTGATAACATGTACTGGATGCCTCTGTTTAGGCACTGAGCCACTGAATTGTGATTAAATCTCCATTTAATTGGAATTTAGGCATGTAGATGAGAAAAATAATTCCCAAACTATAAGGAGGTTTTGAGAATAGGCTCACTAAGGTTTAGTTCATGCTCCAAATCTAGAGTGGGAGAGTCACAGAAAAGAGTTGTCCATTACTTTCACACATTACCTAATGAATCTTCATAGGATCCTGGTCAAGCTAGAATTATTATTAATGTATTTTTATCAGGTAACYTTATGGTTACTAAGGCAGAAAGAATTAGTCCAACATACATAAATTGGCTGATAAAAATGTTATCTATTTATTTATCCTTACAAACCTATATTTTGCATGCATCCAAGGATAACATTTTAGATACCTTTGTTAGAAAATGTTGRAGTAAGAAACCTGTTCACACTCACAGGGCTGACTGAAATACTGGATTCTCATGGCTAGACTCACAACCCACGTAGGCTGGGCAAGCTACCAACCTATGTGCTGTTACTCTGGTCATCATTATGGTATGCAGAGTAAATGGATAAGAATATCTTGCATCAGCTCCTGAAGTTGAGAGAGTAGGAAAGTAAAAAAAAGACAAAACAAAAATAGGGAAAAAAAAAAGTGCTAGAATTACAGAAACTTTTCTTCTATGATGTAGAAACATGCTCTTTTTCCAATGTGCTTATTACCTATGTTTTGAACACAGTGCTATGTTATTACTGAGCCTGGGGAAAAAAGGGATTTGAAAGACTGCAGTAAACTATCTCCATTAGAGTTAAATGTGTTTTAGGGAGCTTGTTTCTATTACAGAAACAGAAAGGAGGAATGTTTTGTCATACAGGAGGTGTTGAAAGACAGGTCTGGTCGGACATGCCACGTTGTATTTATGCCTACAACTGGCCTGATGCTCTGCTGAGGAAAGCACAGAGAGCTGCAGTGGAGGCGGTGGAGCTGAGCTGCCTGTACAGCCGAGAGAGGCTCCTGAGCACGTCTCCTGTTTTGTTATGATTTGAGCACACAGTTAATTTTTTTAATCTCTCATAGAAGTGCCAGGTCAAGATCATGTGGCAATCAAAGGGCTGGTTGTTTCCATTCCTGGTTCAGTGGGGCGCTTTTATTTTTTTTTTTACACTCAAAGAAAAATATTGATGGAACAAAAATAACTTTCAGGCTGAGGTGTAGAGGCACACAAGCCCCAGGGAGTGCGGCCAGGCACCCCACACACCTGATGGGTCCCACAGGGATGACCCCCTCGCCCTGCCCAGACGTACCTCTCTCAGAGCTGGGGGACCCACACGTTACACTTGCTGAGGATTGCAGGTAGACAATCCAACGTCTCACAGAGTAAAGTCAACTGCAGAGGGTTTTATGGCGCAGTTTTAGTGTTCCCTTCTTTTTCTATGACCACCATTATGTTCAGCACTGCTCTCTAACAGTGAGAGATTAATTGCCCACTCAGATACCTGAACAAGGAGCCATGGCCTTCAGTACAAGACTAACACCAGCAGTGAAAAGCAGCTCCTCCCCATCGCCCTCCTTCCCACTCTCTTCCCTCCACCCACTCTCAGTTACAGTAAGATTTCTCACTGTCAGGTAATCTGCACAAGTACCACTGCTTTAAAGGGCTGAGGGTGGTATAGCAGAAGGAGGGCATGCTATCTTTTAGCACATGACTATAGTCCAGCYGTGATAATCGTTTCAAACCACCTAGGAAAAAATAAGCAGTATAATAATGTTAGTCAGGTAGCTTTTTCTACCTTATCAACACCTGCAGACACAAACCTGCACTGACAAATGCTACACCAGAGGGTAGGATAAGTGGAATTAGAAAATATTACCTTCAGGAGCTGTTGGGCTCCCAAATGTGATATGCAACAGTAATGTAGATAGCATGGAAAAACAGACAATAAGTACAGCTTTGAATTCAAACATGACCTTCAAAGAGCTTTTTCTTAGAAACACAGAGTAAAAGCCCTAAACCTTTGAAAGAGCATGACCAAACAATAAGCCCCCAACTTCACATACACCTCTGAGAATTCATTCTCAATAATGGACTCTCAGAAGTCTTTTATCACTGTTTTAAAGACTTTATTTATCAAATTTGAAAGATATCGTCTCTTTGCCTCATTTTTATCACAGTCTCAAGGTATCTTATCAATATTCACTCAGCTAGCACAGCATATTTCTAAGTGACAGTACAGAACAGTATGTGATAAACTGGAACATTTTTGCAGCTCAGACCAATGTGCAAGATAAAAGCATATAGGCTCCGGCAAAAGCAGCAGGGCTTTGGCTGAAATGTCAGAAGCAACTATTTTGTGGGGAGTGATTCATTAAGCTGACACTTCAAAAACTGGAGGAGCTGTTCTAGTGCTCCAAGCTAGGTTTGAAAAACCGAGACTCCCTTGAACTGGAGGTTCAAAACTAGCATAGTCTAGTAACCCTACTCTTACTCTTCCAAGTGAGACAAATTGTGCTCTATGAAGCTCAGGACAGAATATTTCATAGGCAAGATCTTCCGTAAAGTGGAGTTGTGTTTGGAATTCACAGACAGTAGAGAGCTATGACACTTTTGTTAGAGAAAGTGATGTTTCCAGACATTTTTGGTCAAAGCAGAATAATTATTATTCTCTTTCAGCACTGAATTTCAAGACTGGGTGAAGAAAATTCCTGCATGAATATAATTTGAGAATTCCCTAGTATGAAATGTGCTTATGAGAAAAAAAAAATGTGATTGTTAAATGCATCCTTTATTAAGCAGATCATTCAAGTAACTATATGAARCTTTTACAATGAAATAAGTTGCCAACAAGATTTTGCAACTATAAGTTAGTGTAGACATTGGACGGTTGATTCAGAAATTGTTACATTTCTAGTGAATCATCTTCATTGCCATGGGCACATACTGTGTGAATGCATATAAGCCATACAAAACATTTGTAGCCTACATATGAGACAAAGGAAAAAGCTTGGAAGACGACCAAAGAAAACAACCTGTGAATAAGCAATTAAAAAATCATGTTGAAAGGATGAGTTAAGCTATGTAAGGCCTTGTTAGTGACTGAATCTTAAAATCAAACTGATAATTAATCCTGCAGCCAATAAGGAATAGAGGGATAATGCTCTGCTCCCTCTAACTTTCTTAACAATAATATTCCACAACAGCTAGAAGAACAACCAATGGAAGAAATACAATACCAACATCAAATTCTGCAAAATGGATAAAGCTTTACCTTGTACTAAAGCAGAAGACAGTACTTTGATTTAAGCATTCCCTTTATTCACCTGTTAGATRACCAAGGCAGACTATTACAAAATTGATATAAGGCACATCATGATTCAGTAAAATGATTATTTTAGGACATATTTTTTTTTATTACTCTTGATAAATTACTATGTGCTTTAAATGATAGAAATCATACGTGTATTGACCAAAAGAAAACAAGAATTATCCAAAGGGGTATTATAGAACCAAAACTTGACACCGAAATGCATCCAGTCCATTTCAATCAGTTTTTAGGCAGTGTGTTTAAGCCTTTTGTCTATCATTATTGCGGTGGAAACAGCAGTGGTGTAACTCCTCTTGGCCTCATAAAAGTTAAGGACTAGTCCTAGATCCAATTATATAGTGCTAAACAGCTCAGAGTCTCCTGCTGTGATGATACACACTTTTCCCTGGCAGTGAGTCTTTTCTAAAGATAATACAAGACATACACTATCAGTGGATTACAGAACTTGTGGGGCTTTCTTATTCTGAGTAAAAACTTCAGCAATTACCTATGAGCAGGGAGCTCATTTACTGCAAACCTGTAAAATGCATGCGTTAACTCCTGTGCTTGGGAAAATTGGGGGTGGGGAGGAGGTGGCTTGCTGGCTGTAGCAGGGCTGACCAATCTCTAAAAATCAATTCATGTCATCAGCTTTAGAAAGGTAATCAAGTGTTACATCTACATTCCCCTAACAAGTTCTAATCTACTGAAGGTTTAACTACAGTTGATTTAATGAGGCTACTCTGAGAACTGGAAGGAACTTTGGGGATTTTACTTAAGAAACAGTAGATGCAGGAGCAGACACTTGGGATTTGATAACTAAGGATGAGAAGCCCTTGTTAATCATGTCTTCCTAGAAGTCAATAATTAAAATCTGAGTTTTTCCTAAAGGAATTCTTCCTTCACTGTGCCTGCAAACACAGTCCCTGACAATTGTGGTATGACTTTCAGGTTAAATGTTTTAGTCTCCAGGACAATAATTTAATAGGTCTTTTATTCTTCCRAAGTCTGCCAAATTAATTATTAGAGCTACATGAAAAGGGGCATTTACTGCAGAATAAATCTGCTATAAACAGCCAGGGCCTGTTACGGCTTTCAAAATAGATTTAACTGTCTCAGAGTGAAAAAGTAGTTCTGTTCTCATAAACCACCATTTTAGAAAGGGGTGGGGGAGCACATCAGCACAGTCCAGGAAATTTTAGTTTGGGGAATACATCGGCTCATGGGTTTTGGTGACTCTGTGTAAACTCTTCTTTCAAAATCCTGCCTCTATCAGTGAGCAAAACCAAAACACAYAAGAAATAGTGGTATCATGTATAACCTGAGTTTAGTGAGAACAGAGCTGAGCCATTCATAGTTCCTGTAGAAAWGTTTCCTACATGAATTCCATCGCTCTTAGCTTGTTAAATATGTAACCAACTTTGTTTGGGGTGAGAGAAAGGAATAAAGGTGACTGAACCATCCAACCACTGCATGTAGACACATGTGACAATGCTTCACACTGCTCACCAGGACTTAGCGAATAGTTTAAAAACTTTTTTTTTTCCTTGTTCTTGTCTTAAAATATGTCAGTTGCAGGAAGAAATAATAGGGAATTGCTGAATTATCAGTTTACCCCGCGTTCTCTTGAAGCTATCCTGTGTTCTCACTGTAATATAGGAACATACGGCTCACTCAGCYGATATGAAGGAACCAATATAATTACAACGTGAAGAATAAAACAAATACAATAATAAAACAAATAACAAACCAGTTCCCCATGGATAGCAATAAGCAAATGTCTTTCCTCTGCACTATTTCAGATTCTTTCATAATATCAGTCCATGATATTCAAGGCTATTTTTAAAAAGATGGTGGTAATAAAGACAACCTCAAACCAAGTTCCTTTCATCATGAAGTTTGCTCTAAGCTATATATAGTTTTCTTTTGATTATCTGAGCAGGAAATAAAAATGCAATAAAAAAAAAAGGAAGAACACCAAAAGCAAATACATCCATTTTATTTTCCGTTTCTCTTCTCACTTGTCATTTATTTTCCCTTATGGAGGCCACCAAGGATATATTTGAATCTCATACTCACAGTCCTCCAAGGGCATTAACCATTGAGGATTCATCTACTTCTGTTCTCATATTGAATATGATAACGCACATGTAGATTTCTGGTGCTGTGAAACACACATTTGATTTCAGCCAACTTTGCTTTCGGACACACTCCTGAAAACTAATTCATAGAGTAAAGTGCACATCTATCACACCCAATTAAGGCAAATGTACTGATCCAGCTAAGCGTACTTCCCACTTGGAGAAACTCTGGAACACACTGCTTTCGATTCTTAGTACACCTTCCACTTCCCAAACTCTTTCTTTTTTTTTTCCTTTTTTTTTTTTTTTTTTGTACTCCTTATATTGTAAGGATTAATGTCTCCCAATAATATGAATAGTTAATTTCCCAACAGGATATTTAATGTATTCACATCAGCACATCATAGTGGGAAATGTGTGGCCAATAACCACATGGGGTTAATACACACTAGCTTTGATGATCTCAAAGCCAGATATTCAGCTGGTGTTGATCAGAATGCATCTCCATTTCATTCTATGAAGCAATGCCAATCTATACCAGTTGAGAATTTGGCCTTTCATCTTCTTTCTTTTACAAAGCTAGAGCAAAAATAGCTAGAATCAGTTCTTGGTAAACTTTTAATCTCGTTGGTATTAAATTTGATCCCTCATAACCAGATCCTTCATGAATTCCAGAGACTTAATCTTTGCTAAATAGTTTTTCAAATACTAATGACTTTGTGACACCAGAAAGGGAAATGAAAAAAATATGTTCTTGCAAGGAAAAAGATGTGTTAGAAACACCAAATAAATGAATTCTGGCTTTTACAAGGATTCCTAACTTTTGAATTTTAACAATCGAGAAAAATGCATGGCTTCTGCCTGGTCTGAAGGGAGAGAATTACCTCCTACTATACCTGGGAGCTGTTCAAAGTGATAGCCAGAAAAGTGTTTTTTAAATTAAAGGCATACTTTGCAAAGAATGACATTTTAGGCACAATAGTCACCCATAGCAGACCTCAGCTTACTTCTGAAATATTCAGAGATTTTTTTCCCCTAGCATAGGGAATTTGATGTGTGTGAAGCAGAGTGAAGATTAGTCTTGACTACGAGGTCCTATTTAATGCTATGGGAGCATCCTGCTAAAGTAGAATGATGCGATCATCTAATAGAAGAGGTAGATAGAAACTCAATTTCATCTTCAACAGGACAAAGGCCTTGGAGGCCTTACATTTAGCTCCTTCATAGTATAAACATGTCAAAAATTTAACTGTTAAAAAGATAATGCTTCTTCCCTGTCTGTAGTATTAACCCTTGGAGTGAGTGTTATCCTTCTTGATGCTTCCACTTGGTGAAAGAATCAGAGAATGAGGTACCAAATTGTATCCTACTAAAGACAAAGACAGCTGGAAAGGTAGGCACATAAAMCCAATTTTTATTTATGTGTGATCAGCTCCTTCAGGTGTTATTTATCTTTTGGTTATCTGTTTAATTTTTTAATGTAGGCAATTTTTCTATTTATTTGCATAACTAACTATGCTAGCATGGTAATCTCAGTCATCCAGAGATGACAGTATCCACATGGAGGCCCTGTTTTGGGCTGGATTACTTTCCAAAAGGTTATTTCCTTGAAAAAAAATGTATATTTGCTTTAATGAAATGTTCAAATTACTGATGAAACTCATGTAAAATAAAGTTACAAAGATACAGGAGAAGYTGCAAGATTAAATGTGTCTTTTGTTAAGCACTGAAAGCAAAGTAAAGCATGTAAACATGGGCAACGCTTACCCAGATCGGCTTTAACGGATCTCAATAAAGCTTGGGCTGCTGCAAATGATTAAGTTAAAATCATGCCAACATACTAATGGTTCTGCATATTAGCAGTGTTAACTACTAACAAGATTGAGGAGGGATTATTACCTGACATTTTCATGTCCTTCCTGAACTCCAAAGTGTGACAGTTTGAATTAAAACAAAGTTATCTCTGTCAGGAGAGGATGAAATAGAAGCGACAAATACTTAATCAAGCCAGAACTTGGGATGCTGAATTGGGGCTGAAGGTGATTACAGTCACTGGTAATGGAATGTTATCCACCTACGTGTTATATCRGTGAAAAATAATAAGTTATTAGTCTGAAATTTGTGAAGTGATTCATTCGAGAATCTTACATTATAATGACAGAGGAGAGATTTACTCTCTTTGTATTGGAAAAAGGCTGAATATTTCAGCTTGGACACTGAAAAGCACCACAACAAGAGGTAAGAAGCTTAACTAAGCCATGGGTAGAGGGGACATTAAAAAGCAGACCCCGGAGTTCAGGTTCAAGCTGAATCAGGACCAACACACAGATTGCAAATTTCTTGCAAGCTCTTTCAAACTGCCTTGGCAAAAATCCTATCAGATGAACTGATTATTGTAAGCTTTCTACATCTCTTAATTAGTAGCAATCACATGGAATCAAGGAGTTCTGTGGGGTTTCCCACATTTGATCAAAAAAATCTCAGGAGAATGGCTACTCTGTTATATCTGAGTTAAAAAGTAGGTACCTCCTGTTCTGGATCCAGTTCTGAACATGTATGAAATCTGTGGTTTTTACTGAAATGATGGATATTTGAAATAAACAAATGAGTACCTGTGAGGATGTCTTCACACACACACACTCTCCTCCAGTATAGTTATTTCCTATTAATCTGCAGTATACAAAGTATCTGAGGCATCATTCCCATGTATTAAAATTCTATGTCTATATGGTTGGGTGATAAAGAACAAACATGTTCCTCTACCTCTTACTAGCTAATGGCCACTGAGACTGGCACAAACAACATTTGTTTGATGTCTTTTTTCCCCCTCAAATATGTCCATCAGGATTTTCTTACCTTCTGATTTTCGCCTCTAATCCTGCCAAAAAATGCAACTCCTGCGGCTCACAGGAAACYCTGAGTGGTATACTCTGTAATAAAACTTCAGTCTTCAGCATAGAGCCGTAGGAAGTGGATGACCTCTTCTATGTAGCTGGAGTGCTGCTGACCAGATGACTCRCAGAGGAAACACAATGTTGACACAGACATGCAATGCTGTTGAAAAGATTTTGTTTAGCAATTGTTTATTTACTCAGGATCTTGGTACCACATTAGCACTTTTGTTCTGACTTGGGATTCACTGATTATTTCCAGAAACCCTGACTGCTATCAGAGTAACAGCATTAGAAATGCTTAAAAACAAACATGCATTACAAAGTCCCATATACAACTGGGGTGTCTGCTGGATAACTTTGCCATGCTGTGCACTTAAAAAGTAAATGAAGTTGGGAAAAAGTCCAGGAGTTCAAAACATTTGAGCCAYGAGTTTTTATTGGCTTGTCCACTAGTAAACACCTTCATCTAAACTCATCTACTATATGTCACTTTGATGACTACAGTTTGGCACAAGAGTGTAGATGCAATAAAGCCTGAATTCTCTGAGTGAAAATTTGTGAGTCACTCATTGAAAGACTGTGTGTTTTAAGCCATTCAGTTTTTGTTTCAGGTGAGGTGTAGGTGTTCCTTGTGTTCTCACAGCATTTGGTAATAACCCATAAAACACGGATGAAGGAACCTAGTGAGCTGAAGAAAGAGTCTAGTAGGATATTGTAAATACCATYCCTCCCACTTGAGGATGATTGTATGTGTCACCATGGGAAGAAATATTTCACTGGTATTCTGCAGGCATTGCAGGAAAATTCTACTATTACAAAAGCCTGGATCATAAACATGAAGGAGGAGGGAGAGAAGGGTTTAATTCTCATCTCTAAGTGTAAAGGATACTTCAAAACAAAACTAGGAAATAAGGCAATACCAGTCTGATTAAAGCCTGTTGAAGTGAATTGAAAGATTTTCATGTATGTCAAATGGTGTGGTATCTGTTCCTTTGTGATTCTCTGCTGCTATTTGTGGTTTTTTTTTCTGGAACATAGCACCATAATCATCTTTGTAGCTGAAATGCATTCCTCTCTATCATATTTTAGAGAACGGGAGTTCAAACCACAGGGGCACAATATTTCACCCTGCCTAAAAGGTGCCCAAGGGAAAATGAAGGCAGAGTGGTCAAGACAAGCGGTAGTAGTTGTCTTTCATTGAATCTTGACTGTCTAGCAAAGCATGAAAACTCAATTTTATTTATGATTGTGAAGTTTTAATGAGGAAAAAAACTAGACTGAGCCTCTCTCAGGGGGATGAAATTAACCTATGGAACTATCACATGGCCATTTATGTGCTTGTACAAGTAAAATTAATGTTGCACAACACACTTTTTCCCCCTTCTGCTTGGCTGAACTGTATTTTCACAGCAAACATCAATTAAATAAAAAAGATCAAGCTAATAAACTTTATCCAGCATACTCTGTGTATAGAATTTAGTATTTTCCCTATAGCAGACTGTCACTTTCTGAAAGACACAGCAGAACTCAAGCTTTCTCAAAATATGAAAGCTGCCCACAGAAAAATTTTCTTTAACATTATTGCTTTTGTTTGAAGGTGTAACTTATCTAAGGGAAAATCCTCATGTTTCATGCTATATGGGCAAAACTCAAAGGTGTGATACTTACATTTTCTCAGTCAGTCTTCCTCTAAGTAAAGAAGATAGCATCCCCAGTTTTGTTTTCCTCCTACCATTTTTTCAATGGCTGTTCTCTTGAGGCTGGGAATACTATCCTCAACCTATTTTTTTTTGTTTCGAAACCTGCAAGTTAGAGAAAAACTGTCTTGTGGCAGCTGCATACTCACTCAAGGTAAATAACTCAAAAGTGTCGGGTTGATAGCTTTTAAATGTGTTATGCTAATTATACTACTGAAAAAGAAAAGCATCAGGCAAAGTTAAAGAAATTGTATGCACTAAATTCATTGCCATCGATGAATGCATGCAAGTTATTGAATAAATCATCAACAGAGTAGACTAGAATGAGGATGCAACAGATGATAGAAAATGTCCACAGATGATCATCTGGTTTCCTTGAGCATTTCTGTTGAGATAAGATAAAATACCAGTTCCCCAAACATCTCCTTGTTGGCGAACCCTGTTCTACCTGTATACTGAAATATGAAGATTTAGGTTAAAAGACTACYAAATATCATAATCGCCACCTAAAACTTAGGAGTTGATTACAAATATCTCCAGAAGTGACTTTACATTGGTGTATTGAATTGGATCTGGGTGTGCCAGAAGAAGTCACAGCATGGGCCTTCTTTTGGCACAAAACTACTTATATCAGTTTAAGATGTGCCCGTAAAGCCACAAGCTCATGCTAAATTGATTTGCTTAATGTTAAATATAAGCCCACCTACAAGCTGCCCCCATCTAACTAAACTGAATTAAGACAAATTAGTCTGACTTGTGTGTAGCACAGGCTCTGAGTACAAAGGCAACTGTGTATGCGGTGGAGCAACAGCCACCAGTGTCCTTGCAGATTTCTTGCTCTGCTCTGAAGTGGCAGCYGGGCTGCTGATTACTCTAGATAGCCAAAGAGTCATTAGCAAGGGCTGAGGGAAATGTCTAATGACAATCAGTGTCTTGATAAGCAGTTATTTGTTGGAATTTTGGGCTGGACCATCCTTGTACTGTTTTAATTGTTGAATGTCTCATGTGAAGACTGGAAACGTCTGCAGGACATACTAGTTAGTTTCCTTAATAGCCCAGTTAATCTCTTTTTCATGATGGACTGCTAAAAATATACAGACAGTAAAAATAGATGGCTTTTTCAGTTTGTTTTTAAAGGCAAGAATGAGCCTGTACAATGCAGAATCAATGTTTCCCTGTCTTTAGTGATTGCCATGATCCAATCTATAATTGCAAACGCAATCAATACAGGCCCCCTCAACCAGTACTCCTGAAGGAAGATATCCCTTGCCAAAGCATCTGGATCTAGTATATAGCTATAAAGAATTACACAACTTGCCAATAGAGATGAGATTTCTATTGGCATGCATTGTTTTATTAGATGCAAATAGGTTTTCCATATACAGGGCACAATGGGATGTGTTAAGGAGAGATTTTCAGACACTAAATTTCCTCGCTATTATGAGTTTAAAGCAGATGGTGGGCATTTTAATATAACTTTTTGGAACAAAAGCCTTTATTTAATGTTTTGGTTTTGTTTTTTTGTTTTTTTGTTTTGGTTTTTTTTTTTTAGAAGACAGGTCCCTGCTGGAATTGTGTAATTTCTGTGATTGGGGCTGCATGGTTTGTCAGGTTGGTGATTAGCTATATTGGATTTCCCATCTCCTCCATAATACAGCAGTAGCATATATGATTAGGACTAAGCATTCAGTGCTCACTTTTTAAGTGTTTGTTATTAATAAACAGAGAGGCTTTTATGTATTCCACCTGGGAAGCATTTTACAAATATTTACAAAGCACCAGGTTTGTGAGGTAGATAAGGATCAATAACAGATTTACCAAAAAGCAAGGTGAGTTGTTTTTTTCTCCCACTTAGCACTACCCAGTGTAGCCCTTCTTGCCAGTGTAACATGTAATGGGACATGGAGGGAGGTATTCAGCTGGATCTGGGGTCTCAGGGACTTCAGTATGCTTTCCTTCTAAAATATAAGAAAATACATGTCTCAAAGAGAGATGTAAAGACGCATCCTCATCCTACTGAARAACACAGGAATCTTCTTTTAAAGTTCAGTGGGACAAGATTTTGATTTTAAAAGGGTGGAATTCACCACACCTAACTTCAGTACTCTAAAAATCAGCTGCCAATCATCTAGGCTTTCTCTAAGGCTGGGGCCAGGCTCAGCACCTGGTTTTGAACCCTTTTTTAGGATAGGTAGGAGTTCTTTGTGTAGGTGGTTCCTCCTCAGCTGACTCAGGAATATGTTTATATGAGTAACTTATCCTGGACACTTGACTTTTATACAGCTGAAGTTAGATAATGTAAATGTAAACCCCAACCTGAGTGGAGTGCACATGTTAAAGACACACATCCTAGCAAGCAGCATGGCTGGGATAGGAATTCATGAGTTCCTATTTCTCAGTCTTACATTCAGTAAAATGTGTTATGAGGCACTAAATTCTCATTCTAAAGAAAAATACAGAAACTGCATTATTTTATTCATTTTTATTCACAATGAAAAAAAATCATATTAAACCATCAAAAAGGTTAAAAAAATAATCAATGGAACAAAATAAGGTTGCAGTTTCAATGTTATTTCAGTTGATGGGGTGCTGGTAGCAGCCACAGCTTTGGGAGACCCTGTCCTACCCAGCCATCACTAACCCCCCTTTTTTAACCCATTTAAGTCCAGCTGAGCTCACAGCAGAGGCCCATAAGCAGGCRGTGCTGAGGGGCAGCAGCGTGTGGGCAAGGGGCTGGAGGGAGGGAGGGCAGGAAGGAAGGGAGGAAGGAACGAAGGAACGAACGAACTCCTTCAGCTCCTTGCTGCCAAAGCTCCTGTCGTAAAGCTACATCCAAGTGCCGCTGGTATTTCCTCAGCCACCAGCTGCTTTTACCTCATAWAGGGGCTTGATTGCTTTGTTCGTTGAGCCTGGCCGATTACTTGGCACACCCATTATTTTTAACGAGGATTGTTATTTTCTTTGGAGCCAGGACATCCCTGTTGGCAGCCGCTAACACCTTTCAGCCTAACTGTATCCTGCTAACGTGCAGCTTTAAGTGCGGTCTGTATATGTATAGACGAGCACAGTCCCTTCCTCAAAATGTCTGCAACCTCACCATTAAACAGTATTAAAGTCTGTGTGCTGCTCACACCCCAATTCATGAAGGTGGTTATGAGTACAGAGAAATGCAAGCATATGCATGGCTCCCTCAATCTTACAGGTGTTACACAAATGTTGAAATTAATGTATGCTCTGGGTTCTGGTATAATGAACATTCAAACAGACTGCAGAGCTCAAACTTCCAGGGCAGGSCAGTTCACAAAGGTCTCAGAGCTAAGATGTGCAGCGTAGGACAGTCCTTAGCATTTCAAAACATGCTCACTCCCATATCAGGGCCAGATCAAAACCAGCCAGGGAGACAGAGGGACTGAATATACAGCCCAGTAGTTAGGGCATTTATTGCAATACATTCAAATGAAGACAAGAGGAGAGAGTGCCTGACGCAGTCTCAGCTAGCCAGCAGCCCAGTGGTTYGGGCATTGCCCCGGCTGAGAGCAGGGACTTACACCAGCAAGCCCTTATGCTGTAACTCCTGGACTATTGATTATTCTGCAGGTTGTGTCCTCACTAAAAAGTTTTCCTTTTGACAGATTGTTTTCTTCTTTAAGATGAAAACCTCTCTGTCAAAAAAATTCCCAACCAGCTCTTTCACTAAGACAATCAGCAACTCAAATCAAAAGAACTGCGATAACCCCAAACCTTAGGACTGAATTGCCTTAATTATATATTACACTTGATAGAGCAATCAGAGTTGCTTTGATTTGGGTTATGAATAGATAAGATCTGTGTGAAAGATTTAAAAAGTCACTCTTTGCCTCTTTTTTCTTTCTTTCTTTTTTTTTTTTAAGTGACATTACCTTGACATGTGCATGTAAAGTATCATATTCTCTCCCTGGCATGACTGAACTCCATGTTGCTCACAGTTTTATCGCTGCAATGGCAAATATCCTTCCGTGTTTAGAGGAAGAAATGGAGAAAAAAATTGTCAGCAAAGAAAAGGAAAAAATGGATTTGGAGTACTGGTTTTGGTTTAGGCTTTCTCAAGAGACTTTTATCTTGAAGCTGAAGCTCCTGCTCTCCTTTTTGTCCTCAATACAAAAATAAAAATCTATTAGAATGAAAATATTCATCTTAGCTTTTCAAATCAAATTTAAATTTTCAGTTTTCAAATATTTTCCTTTCTTTGAAAACCGCTTCAGTCAGCTCCTACAATTTGTGTACAAAAGGATATGAGGATGCCTCTGTTCAACAGGGACAATAAGATTAAAGCCCTTTACAAGAGGATGGTAGGTTCAAGGTGACAATGCATCATGATTTTATACCAAACAGAAGTAGCCTTAAGAATTATCTCTAGGTCACAGTACTGGCTAATAATCTGAAAAACATCTCTTTGTAAAACAAACCTGGTTTTAGTTACAGAAACATCAAAAAACATTAAAAAGGAGATATTGAAGCATCAAGAGAATGTTAACCTGACAGTAGGTACTGTCTTGAAAATGCATTTCTGACTCTGAGTTGTGGTATTTACAGGCCAGGTTTTCAAAATTGGTCTCTATTGTTGACTGTGTCCAGTTTGCAGATGGAAGTTCAGCACACAACACGGTTCTGGGCTTCACCCTTCCTCCCTCCCCCCACCTCTTGTATGATCTGTGTGCTCATGTTTTCCATGCTCAGAATTTCTGAGGCTAAAGACTAAGGTTTCTCATTTGGCACCCGGGGCTTATTGAGGCATGGTGTGCTCAGTGTGTAAAATTACGTCTATGTAACGTTGCTTTTAACCGAAYGAACAAAAAGGCACAGCAGGATCATCAAAGATGAAGTTAGAAGACTTCAAGCTGACCATAACATAAATTTTTATCAGTGCAAGCAATTAAAAACTAAGGACATTGCCAAAGGATGTGGTGAATTCTCCATCCTTTATAATCTTAAATATGAACTGGATGTCTTTCTGAAAAATTTTCTTGATTTCAGCCACAGGTTACTGGGTTTGATGTAGGACGTATTGAGCGAAATTCTACAGTTGGTGTTAAAAAGGAAGTTAGCTAATACACTAGATTATTATAGTGGTCTCTTCTGACCTCAGAATTTCTCTAGAATCTATCTATACATTCAGGATTAATTTATTAAAAGCCTGGCTGGCTGTTGCGGGCAATGAGGTATTGCAATACTTCAAGGCTTCTGTGAAAAAGGACTGTTGCCAACATTGCTGACTGCAGTCAGCATTTTCTGAAGATCATAGGAAGTGAAAATACAAGATAAGCATCCTTCTGATTCATGTACATTTCCCCCAAAATGCTTGCTTCCAAGTATTTTTCACTATCCAGCAACTGCACACCTTAAAATTTGAAATAAAATATTAAAAATTAATATCTTCCACTAGGTTATGATACTGCTTCTCTGCCACACAAAATAGATGTCTAGGAAATATTACTTTACATCTGCATGCTAAGTAGAGATGCATGTGGCTGTGAAGATGTTGTCTATAAAAGTCGACTTGCCTAGGAGCACAGTCTAATCTGAACATACTCAAAGAATCAGACAATTAGAAAGCTAWCAGTAATAAAAATTTAAATTTTCATTCCGTTCAAAGATAAAAAAAATGTAGCTAAAGACTCCAGGGCTTGATGCCAAGACACAGTTTATCAAGTGTTTTTAGACAGATCTAGGTCTAGTGTTAACACAATATAATCAGGCAGTCTGCTGCTTGCTGGTGACTTTGGTACCGTGCTCATAGGCTGACATCTGTAATTTTCACATTTTGCTAATAAATGGSAGAAATGGCATTTCTCATTTTTGGAGCCTCAGAATCTGTGTTACAAAAGGAATGTTTTTCATCCTCTTTGGGCAAAATGGTTGGGTAGGGAASCAATCCAGCATCTTTGTGAAAGGAAAGAGAAGGGAGAAACAAAAAAGGAATCCCAGAAGATTTTCCTGAGTTGTTCTCTCTAAAAATGCAGAAAAGCTTTTTAAAAATAGGTCAGCACATTAGTTACTATTTAGTCTGAAAAATGGAAATCTGGAATGACTATGGAGGGGCTCTATACTGCAACCTTCTGAGACGACCTTGAGAGGACTCCTCAGAAATTTGCCTACTTTCTAACCCCAGAGGCAAATAGACAATAGAGATGTGTGGGACTTACCACGGCACCTGCGCTGGAACCCCCTTTGGAAGCATGGTTATCCTGGAGGTGTGAAACCAGCCCTTCCATTTTCACTCCCCAATCTATGAAAAGGAGTATTACACCTGTGTTGAGCTGTGCTGCTTTTTTTTACTCAGATAAGAGTGAACAAGGGAAACACACTGTATGGAAAAACATTTTAAAATAAGCTCTCCCCCATTCTCTACAAAATCTAGAGTTGGCTCTATGGGACAGAGTTTAGGTTTAGGCTTTGCAACAGGAGAATATGCCCCTTTGGCATCTCATATGACCTTCTCTGAACTTTTGCCCAGCATTAATCCACTAAGCGCACTGTAATGAATTAGTGGGGAAAAAAAAGAAAAAAAGAAAAGTTTTTTTCATTGATGACTACGTGGGACTGTATTTAAAGAAAAGTAAGCAGTTCTTTCCATATGTTGAATGGCATTCAAGATCCACATGAGAATTCATTTTTACCTTAGACATTCATCAGGAATGTGCTGGCAAATATCACAGGCAGAAAAATTGCTGGAAAAACTGCTCAGAGATTTCTATTGTTCAATATGCTTTAACTGTTCTTTGCTGTTTTAATTAAAGGCTATTACTTTGGCATCAGGGTGCTCCAATTTTACCAGAAATAGTGACACTAAATGTACCATATATATTATAAGGACACAATCTAAAACATATTAACTCAGTGGTTGCATCCTTAAATGCCTACAAGTTACAATATGTCAGAAAATCTGGGTTAAAAGGGTTCGAGAACTGAAGCCTAGTCAAAGGGAAACAGCAAGAGAGCTTTATTTTACTGCCTGCTCTGACAGGTCACTGGATTTTGATTATACAGTCAGATATGGTATTCATCCCCTTGATAATGAAAGGTGGGTGGCTGGCTGGAAAGAAAAGACACGCAAGATGGCTTTTGGTCATTGTCTGCACTATTTCTAGTAATCCTCCTTGCTGTCTAACTCATGTGTTCAGGAAGGATTTGGGCCCGTGGGGTAAATGGAATTGAAATCTCTCAAGAGGAAAAAACGATAAGGAAACAATGTGTATTTGCCAGCATTTTTAGGAGAAGATGTTTAACAAAAGAAGCAGCCTGTATGCTGTATTAGATTACTGCATCACTGGCTGTATTGCTTTCATTGCTGCCTCACAACGCCAACTCAAGACAATAGAAGGACTGTTGCTGTTCTCCCAGCTCCTCACTGAACCTTTCCCAGCTGGATCTGAATACCACCAATCAAATGTCATAATAATGCAAATCGCTCACCATTTAATAAAAATACATGGTATTTATAGGGAGATAAACCCTTAACCACATTTCATTTATGGTCTATTATGCACTGGGAGAACACTGGTGGTACAACTAGGAGATAGATCAGCTGCTCTGTAACATACCTTTTTTCTTTTCTTTTTTTTTTAAGATCTGCAGAGCATGAAGTCAGATTTCCAGATGCTCCTTCCCAGTCCAAGTCCTGCATCTCAAAGCTTCTGCAGCAGAGGACATTACTGTGAAATTCACAGCATATCARTTAATTCAAGAGAAATGTAACAGTTAAATTAAATTAACATCACTGCAACAGCTTCTTCTGTGGTAATGGCAGCCTAACCATACAGGCAAGGCAGGGTAGTTCCCTGCCCTGCTTTCCTCCCACCTTCTATTTGGTGGAAAGGTGTCCTGACCTTCATGGACAGTGAATTACCAGCTTTGAGTCAAAACTTCTGAGGAGCAACTACGATGGTCATGTTGGCACACTGTGGTGGGGCAGAATTTTGTATCCACCCTCACGCAATTAAGAAAAACACAGCTCAGTTGTCCACCTATGGACAGACACAGCTAAGTTGTGCAAGTCTCCAAAAGCAAGAAAGGCATGGGCCAGCTAAGGTACACAGATTTTTTTCTGTTTCCCTTGTACACAGAAGGAGCAAATGTGCTTCAGGCTTATGCTTAGCATGGTCCTGCACCCTCCACCTTCACTCAACACCTTTCCAAACACCTTTCCACTCAACCTTTCACCAGGTTCACCGAGTTGCATTTGTTCTGCGATTCCAGAGGCATACCATCGGGATGTRCTTCCACCACGGCAATGTGTAGGGCTCTGTTTGCCATTTGTATTTATCTGCCCAAATCTTCTCAATCAGTTTTACAGTTGTTTAGCTCCAATCACTGTAGACTGTGACATTTAATATCAAATACTCTTCCAACATTCCCACATTAATAAACACAAACAGGGAGTCCTCTCTCTGTTGTAATGATGATTTCTGGCATCATTTAAAAGTGCATATTATTATGCCACTATTATGAATTGGTACAGCTTCATGCAATGCTGGAATATATATACGAAAACTAATTTACTTGAGTTGTAATGTTAGGATTATCCTTCTGTCTTTCATGACCGATGCTTCAACTGGAGAATGCTTAATGTTTTCTTGTCAATGAGTGTTAACTCAAACGAATTATTCCAATCTGTTTACTTTATCCCTTTCTAACAAACTCAAATTATAATTAAAAAGAAAAAAGAAATGCAAACAGCATTGAAAACCTAGTATGACAACATTGTGTAGATTTTTCTACTCTTAAGTCCACATCAATAAGCAATTTAACAATAGGAGAACCCTCAATGGGAGACCAATAGATGAAATTATTGTARAGCAGAGCCTTAGATGAAATTTTTTCTTTGCCCATGTAATTGCATGCAGCCATCCTTGTGTGAAATCCCCCATCAGATTACAGGGTTTGTTGTATGTAAATTGAAGACTAAATGCTTGGTAGCACCTTTCAGCTCTGCAATGCTTGAAATGAGTTTTTTAATAGGAAATTAGATTAGTAATATTTTAGTCAACAAAAATGCGGAAAATTTCCRCATAAAGATGAGAAAATTATTCATGCAAACTGACTTTAAAAAACAAGAATGAACAATTGTAAAATTCCGTATACTACTATTAATAAAAATTTCTGTGCATTATTTTTTAAACAAAGAATGGGATATTCAAACACAAATTATTTCTACTCTCCTGGCTGTGGTATTAACTGAGCTTTTGGGTAGCAACAGGTTGCATAATTTAGTGGCTTCTATTTTTAATATGATTTTATACAGTTCTCAAAGTAAGGAACAATATGTGCAAAATTACAATGAACTCAGTCCAGATTATAAAATAGACTTTTGCAAACCATCGACCAGGCACTAAAACAAGACATTGCCATTTCTAGTCCTTGTTATGCTGCAGTTGTTTAGATTAACCCTCAGTGAGCTTCAGAGACTAAAGTGAGAAAAGACTTTTTAAACTTCTTCTGCAAACGCAAAAGTAGTTCCTCTAGCATAAATTTGCCTTCCTTTGTAGCCCATAGTCCAGAAAACAACAGATCAAGTATTAGAAATTATTATTAATGTTATTTACAACCATTTATTAAAATGGTTCTTGCAGTTTGGGCTGGACCACAGAGCAGAGCCTGAGAAAACTGAGGAAGATGTGTGTCATGGAAAGGAACCAACAGATGGTTGAAAGAATGAAACAAAACATACATCATCATTAGACACAAAGTTTTAGGCAAAGACATTACTGTTCCTAAGAGCGTACTGGCTTTTATGAGCCTGGCTACAGCTGAAGTATTACGAAGTTTTGCGCTTGCCCCTAAGGAAGATATAAAATGTGATGGGTACCCAGAAGGGGTTCTCAGACTTCAGCAAGTTCTAAGTGGGAATAAGAATTATATTGGTGGAGCAGTGAAAACTAATGTCTTCTCCAGCTTGCTGAACATGAAGGCGATAACTGTTCTGGGCTCCTGGCAGAAGGCTGTAGCTCCTCGAAATCTCTTAAAATTCCTCTAAATAGTTCTTCAGCTTCCAACAGTGACCATGGGAATGTATTTCCCATTTCCAGGAGGAAAAGATCTCCCTTTCCCTCTAGAAAAGCTTTAAAGAAGTAGTCCCTTAGTTAAATGAAGAGATCAGTTTAACTGTCAAAGGTAGCAAGTCCCCAGCTATTACTGGTTCCAGCAATATGCTCTGTACTTACAAATGAAAATATTGCTGGGACTAGGAACACATCTAAAATGGGACAGTCATGCACTTGTTGCAAAAATCCATATAAACCAACATTTAAAAAGTTCCTTTCACACTGAAAAAACCCCAAAATATTTACTAGCTCTTACTACCAACAATCGTATTCTGTTCTATATAGAATAAAAAATAAACAAGGACTGACAATCTAACCCCATCCCAGGGAAATCCAGAGAGGCAATGATGGAGGGACAGTAAATTTGTTTTACTTGTTGCATTGTTAATTCATGTTTTACGGATTACACAATAGAGTGAATCTCTAGGAGGGTCATGAGTTTTGCACTGAGGTTACTGCCAGCTAGTTTAACCCTTTTTATGCCTTTAGGGCATAAATGGCATTTTTATGCCTTTGGGGCATAAATGGGGAAAAAAGGCAACTAACTACCAGTGGCTGTAATGGTGACAATGTGGAAGGGCAGTGGAGAACCCTTCTGCTCACATTTTACTCCTCTCCCTCACTCTTCATGTCTTTCCTTATTTTCCTTAGACAAAGATTACTCCAACAAACAAGTGGATTAAAATTGGATAACAGCAGCTATTATCACCCGTGGCTGTCACCCCTCCCTCTCTGACAGATGTCACTGCAGTTTTCAGCTCAATGTGTGAATGTAAGCCCATTTCAGACCTTGATTGCTGCAAGATGTGCAGCTGAAAACAGTATTTTGGGAGCCAATTTGCAAGGGAAGAGGGTCCTGGCATCCTTTGGAAGGGCGCAAGCAGCTTCCTCTTCCATCCAGCCGTCTTTAAACCACAGTCACATCTGCCTGAGCTCTGAAACTATCAGCCATTCAGACAGAGAGTGATACTTCTAAGGAATTATTTTTTTTTCACGCTAGATGATAGCATGCAGTGGGCATAAATATTTTTAAAACTTTCCTTAACTTTTTTTTTTCTCCAAAGCTCCTGGGCTTGATGTTTTTCTTCATCTCATTCAGACAGTACTCTGTACAGTCCCTACAACTGCCTGGGAAGTGTGCACTGCACACAGAATAGAAATCAAAGCCATATTCTTTAATCTGCTTTTGTGTAATCCCAACTCAAGCTTCCAGTCTCAATTTTTAAAATGTGATTAAAGTGTAAATTACAAACAATAACACTACTCCCAAGGACAGAAAAATATTAAAATAAGTTTGCAAAGCTAAGAGAGAAATATCAATCACTGGCAAGAAGCAGGCTAGGATATGAATGAATTGCATGTCATTTAGAGAAACAAATAAATGCAACAGAATTAATCAGCAGATGCAAAAGAGAGAGTGTGATGCTGATATAAAATAGAAGAGATCTATGAGAGGGCATGAAACAATAACCATGTGCATCAAATCATCAGCTGGTTTCTGCACAGATGGAAAAAACTCTGAAGAAATGCTACAAGATTTTTTGAAAAGGGTTTCAAGCTGGACATGAATGAAAGGCAAATGAATCCAATCTGTGCCTCTCTCTCTCTCTCTCACTCTCTCTCTCTCAGGTACATGCACACACACAAACCCTACTTTCACGAAGTCAGTCCCCCATCCTGGATTTCTGACCCTTGCTCTTCCTCTGCCAAGTTAGGGCTGAACTTTAGATTGAGTCTGGAAGGCCAGGGTGTGGTGGCACAACAGCAGCATAAAAAATAGATGAATTTTTTTCTGCGTTTGCATTCCTGACAGTTTCCTCACAATTCCTATAAAATAGACCAAGGACTCGGGAGAGAAAGATGTAGAAACAGGCAGGCATAGCAAATAGAATTAGGAAATATTTTGAAAATAGACTTGCAAGCCAGGACATGCAATAGCCAAATTCACTTTAAGTCTCAACAATGCAAGTTCAAAGGTTTGAATTACTCAAGAATATCCTGTGTTTAGCCAACACTGCTAATCTGGCGCATCTCTTCCTTGTCTGGCCAAGGTTTCTTCCCTTCCCTTCTCAACAGATAAATGCAATGTTACAGACACTCATAAACAGAGCGAACGCGAGCAAAACGTCAGCACAGCTTTGAAAGGCAGGCCATACATCTACAGTCATGATGGGTTTAAATTTTGTTTTGTTGTTCTTCTTGCTGTTTGCCAGCAATAAATGGCAAGTGTACTTTCTGACCATGTTCAGCTGGGCTGTAAGCCATTTTTGGCTGTTTTTGATGGCAGAGTTCTCAAAGACATATATTAAACTCTCTGGCTCATGCAATAAGTCACTGGGGCTGCACTCTTGTTTCCAAGGAGGCCCTATAAGAAGAGGGGAAGTAGGCTTTTTTAGAAAGGCAGCAGTCTTCTGCATTAGTAATATTAAACATTCTCATGGAATTTCAATAGCATTAACAAATTATTTTGATAAAATACCAGCAGGCTTTGCAGATGTTTTTTTTTAGGGTTTCAACAGAGAAAAATGTGCAAGCTTTACACCCACTCCTTGATGTTGTAAGCTCCCTTACAGTCTGTCCTGTGACCATTTTTAAATACACTAATGTTACAGAGTTAATCTCATAATGGTAATGCATCCACAAACAAATTACTGCAGTAATGTAGTTAGCTCAATTAACTTTTGAATCTATTCACTATGCAGAACTAAAGGTCACTTTCTATTAAAACATCTCCCTCCCACTTCCTTATCACCCTTTGCAACTTATGGGAGTTAATATTAGAATTCCTGTCTACGCTATGTCAGGAAGAAGACAGGATGATGAAGCCAGAAAAAGACCTTATTCTCTGCTAACATAACACAGACATGGCCCAAAGAGAACATCTGCCTTCTTTCATGAACACATCTAATTATGGCAAATTGTTAACACCTTGAAGAGGAGTTTCATAGAAGGGTAAACTTTAACATATGCCATCCTCACACGTAAAACATCCCGTACTTCATACTTCTCCAAAYATATGCCCTTTTTCCTACAACAGTTTATCAAAGATCTTATTTCGAAAAGGACTTCAACCTGTTTTCCATTCCTGTAGATGCATTTTTTAGTGCTTGCAATTATTTGCCTGTCCAAGTAATTCCATAGAAACATCAAACTATGTAATCTGGGAACGCAGTCAGAAGATACGACAGCAAGGCCTGCAAAACTGCAAATGCAATTATTTCCCCACTCGCAACTGCAAGTCACTACAATTTAGGTCTTTTGCAAAATCATGCCTTTAGTTTATTTGGGCACCGAAAGCTGCCTGTCCACCTTGCAGCTCCTGCTACTCTTCCCCTTGAGATCCCACACTAAAGTCACAGTGAATAATTTGACACCATTATTGCCATGGCAACAGCCCGATGTCATGCATATACAGAATTATGATTGACATTCCTGCAGTATCCAACGAAAGGAGGAATGAGGGGAAGAGGGAGAAAACCAGACACAGCTCTAATACTAATGGGCGAAACAGAGTATCACTGGCACTGTAAATATTGCTTTATTCATAAATCTGCCTTCTCCCATTTTTCACCATGTCAACATTCCTGTGAAGGGCTCCCATCAGAGCCCAAAACACACACGTGGATCAGAGGAGGCTTCCTCACACATGCCCGGGTTTGGCCAGAGCACAGCGGATGCCCTTCTCCTGCCGGCACTCTCCTCGGGGAAAAGACTCCACAGTACGGCCCGAAAGATTTTTGCCACAGAGGTTAGTCTTAAGAATGCACCTTTTAAATGTCACAGGTATGGCCTAAAATAACCTAAGACGTTAGACTGAGTGTTTTTTCCCTCTGAGGATAGTCTTGAAGTGTTCAGCTGGGCTGTAAATCTTTTCTTTTTTTTTTTTTTGCCTATGTTTATAACCGCTCACAGAAAGACACACGCAAACCATTAGGAATAGGATAAAATAACATCTGTTAAATATTTTTTAAACTTAATGTCTGCATCAGTTCTCATAAGGGTCTACAGGCAATACCAAGACGAGGATGGAAACAGTCTTTTATTCTAAATTTCATATGTACACGGAAAGCCATTTTACAGTTTTGTAAATTCTGTGTAAAAGAGCTATTGTCGATCAATGTCACTGTGCTTACACTAGTAACAACTTTTAAACATGGCGTACATTATTAACAACAAAAACCATTAACAAACAGGCATAAAAGACACAGATATGTGTGCTGATATTTCACATATATTCTAGAAACAAGTTGGCGCAAAAATAATTAATGTGCCAGTAAAAAAAAATAGGCATTTTTTAAAATCACGCAATACATGATTTTCTTTCTTGCTTGCTTTCTTTCCTTTTTGTACATGATATGCTGAGATCCATTCTCAAGCCTTTTCACATCAGGATTTGCAGGCACTTCAGCAACCCAGCTATACTTTTTAMAATACATGAAGTTCAGACCAACAAACATAAAAACAACTGCTGCAAAAGAAATTCTCATACCCCATATGCACATTCAAATATTACTCACTGCTAGAGCAATCTTTTTTGCTTTAGTTATTTTTGGATACTGACATGTTTTCAGGACGATGTGTAACAGTTGGCTCCACCTCTCATTCATATACTTAAAGGTTTATTTTTAACGTAGCATCACRATGCAACAATACAGAATACGGAAGCACAAGGCAATTGTCCACAAAGCTTCACAAATTGTAAAAARAAGAAATTGTTTTATTTTCAGTTTTTTGATCCAAAGAAAAACTTTGATTTCTTCTGCTCTTGCTTTATCTCCAAAATTTGCCCAAACAAAGAAAACCGTGTATCAGATGACCATGGGATGATACTCTCTCTAATTCTCTTCCTAGACACACGTGTCATACAACCAAATTCATTTAAAAGTAAAGCAAAGCAGAACTCGGTTGTATGTTTGTTCATAATTTCCCATCTTTAATAAAATAGTAAAATATACTTATCAAGGGCTTGGCTGTGACTGTATAAATAGTCTCYCTCCAGTTATTTCATTTGTAATGGACTGTGTACTAAGATTATAAGGCAATTGTAACAGGATTCTCAGGATAACTGAATGCTTAATATTGTTTTCCTCATGAGTCAGGATAAAGGCTTTTTTAATAAACTCAGAGTAGGGAGAGAGAGAGAAAAAGAGTGCATATGTGCATAACAAGAGAAGGATAGTTTTTCGGCATATAGACACTTAAATATTGATCAACAAAGACTGGTAATGACTCCACCATAAAACATCTTAGAACTGCAACTGCAATCCAGAGTAGAGCTAAGCCTTATCCACTCAAGAGTGATATGTAACCCTCCTCCTGACCTGAGAGAAATAAAAAAGGACATGTCAATTCTTCCTTCAACCTCAAATTCATTAATTTTATGCCACAAAGCTGCATGTTGGTGTAATAAGTCAATGCAAAGTAAAACACATTACAACAAATCCTAGTAATAAGCCATTGACAACTACTGGACTGGGCTACAGGACTCGGTACGCAGGGGCGGCGTTGCTCACTTCCGCTATGATTGTCAAATGGTGGAACATCCTTCCATGAATTCAACACTTGAGACAGAACGGCAAAGACATAAGGCCCACCAAKGCTTTGCCTGTATTTTTAAAGGCACTGAAACAGACAACGGATATATTCCTTAGTACCATCAGTTTAAAAAGTTTTCAAAATTTAAGTCTTTATATGAAAGTGTTCCTTATTGCATGATAAGTTGATCTTCATTTTCTTCACCTCAAGAATAAAATGGTCTTCCCTTTTCTGGTGTTTGCAATCTGTTCAGCCTCGCTACCTGAGACGGTGAAGGCGGTACATCCTGCCTGAAAGGACCTTTAGGAGGGGTATAATTAGGGTCCTGAATTTTCTTATATGAGTCATAGTTGCTAGGCCCTTCAGAAGAAGTTTTTTTTTTCAGTTGTTGTTCTTTCCGCCTCTGCTCTTGACGGAGCAGTTCTTGTGTTTCTAGCATTACCCTGGCATTGAAGCCATGTCCCCCCATATAGCCATTCCTCGATCCCTGGTAGCTAGAATATCTGGGATTTTCTTTTGCAGTCTGGAATCCTTCACCAGGGGAATAGCTCTGCTCCCAGGAGTCTTGAGATACAGAACTGGCGTTCTTTCTGCTTTGCCTGGAAAGAAAAATGGAAGAGGCTTTTAAGACAAATGCTCTGGTTCCCCTTCTACTGTTATTGACAACAATCCCTGGAAAGAAGGGTGCTTCTGCAATGCCGTCAGGTTTCCCCCAGCTATAGCATTCTCCACAAGTCATGTTCTCTTCTGCCCCAAAGAGGCATCTTGCCTCTTGTTGGGAGAACATTTCTGTAGAGTTGAACTGTATTTCTAGACCTCTCCAGGAGGAATATGCCACGAAAACCCATCCAGTGCTACAAAACCCATCATGTTCTTAAGAAAAAAGTCCTACAATTCAGTTGCAGACTAGGAAAGACCATACACATTGCTGTGCTTCCTAAGAAACCAGATAACAGCCAGCACTTGGAAAGTCACTCATGAAAGATTTGAATCTAGACTCACACTTGATTAAAAATGCAACAGGCAGATCTTTAAAACACTTGCTCTAACACTGCACAAGTCAGAAGATAAAGCTCATTATTGATAGGTAGTTGCACAGATGAGAGTTTCTTTCTCCCATTTCCAGAACTAAGGAATTTTGTGCTATCAGGACTGTTTCCCAGTTTGCTATAGCTTTCATAAAAGAAAAGGCAGAGATAACCTTTCTTGCTCATTTTTTGGCTCCAAGGGGTAGATAAATAAATCAAATACATATAGGAATTACAAATTCTTATCTCTCTTCACAAGAAATCATCACATTATTTTGAAGACAGATTATGGTTTTGAAATAGTTTTAATTTACTATCAAGCTTCTAGATGCTTTTATGAATTTAAAATATGATTGGTGATGATAAAGTAAAACAATTTTGTGCTGCAGCAAAAGAGATACCCACTTTGAGATTAAAATTAGTGTATGAGAATCAAGCAGTAAAACAAAATATATTGCGACATTAATCAATAAGAAAATGATTTGTTTATATATGGCTTGTTTTTTCATGTCAACACACATGACTCAGTGTGGCCTCATCCAATGAATATGCAGTGGAGAGGCAGGAAATCCAGAGAATTTTTCTACCATTAGTAAAAGTAACAAGTCACTTAATGTTTTTGCAATCTTCCTTCCACACATATAACTTGAAAATGACCATACCCACCTTATTTCATAATAGATTTTGAGACCTCTGGATGAAAATTGTTATTCAGGATGAATGTAAATTATTACAGCATAAATTAYGACATAATGTAAATTCTTATGCAAATTTTTATAGCTGTTCTTTGTATTCGCATATCCAACTTTGCCAAAGAAATGATGTTTCTGAGCCATGTTTTATCACTCCCTGGAACAAGAGCAAATTGAACGAACCYCTGTAGGCTACGAAACTGTCAGGTTTCTGATCTAGAGTAAGATAAATTTTAAGTACTAGAAAATGAACTTGGAGCTAAACATTGCTTTTACAGTTTCACATGGGAGAAGAGGATGACTAGTTGAACTGATTTAATTTACTGACTGTTTTCTGGTACTTTTTCAAAATTAGTTGGCCCACTTGCACTGTCATTCTGGGAAGATCCTTTAAAATTGACTCAAGAGTTTATTTGCCTTCAGTACTAATGACTTAAATGTACAAAGGGAAAAAAAAGGAGGCACCTAGAGACTATACAAGATGAAAAGCAACAAAGAATGAAGCCAGTGCACAAACTTTAATCATTGCAAAGCCATAGTTGCAACATCAAGCTTGGGAGCTAAGTTTCAGAGTAAAAGTAAGATTTCTTTAAAGATCAGTCACAGAGTTACAAACAGTTTGTAAAGCTGGAGAACTGGATGTCCCATATTGTTATAGGAGTATTGTGGTATTTACAGCACTCAACTTTAGCCCAAGGTCCTGAAACTTTGTCTGCTCTCAGCACAGCTAAAATACCCAGAGTGCTCAAAGTCATTAAATTATCATTAATTACTCAGTAACATGCATTGCTAGCTTGCTAGACATTTCTCATGTTGAAAATCATGTTGAATGAAGTTCTCAGTCACTCTTTTCAAAACAAGCATTTCTATGACCCAAAACATTATTTTCCAAATTTCTTGTAGATTAATTTTCTCCTTACAGGTATTAATTTCTGCCACTGGAACTGCATTACAACTGACTTCCAACTTTTAAATGCTACCAGTGATTGAGCAGAACAGGGGAAGCGAGTTTTAAGAACCATAGTTTTAAAACTAAAAACACCCCCTCCCAACTTAAAAGCAACACTAGCATCCGTGCTCTTCCACTCAATCTGTGCATTGCTGGGGCTAGCAAAACTGAAGGAGAATTTCTCAGGAAAAACAATATGGCATTAATAGGTGTGGTCACTTTAGAAGGAAGGTAGAGATAAGAAGCAACGGTAACATAAAGATTTTCAAATTGACAAACTAACAATCTAAGAAAACACAGTAACTCTACATTTTCCATTCCCACCTTCCAAACTTAACAGAAAAATTCTACACTGAAAGGTGTTATAGCATGTGACAATCTGGGAGATCTGTTTTATTTTCAAACATGTTGGTAGGATAAGAGTTCATGATTAGATAACTTTGATTATGAAGCTTCTATTTGTTTCAAAAAAAGTTATGATATGCTTGGTAAAACACATATTGTCACAAAAATATATTTTCCACACCATTTTCACATGGGGCACAAAAAATAGTACAACCTCATTGGAAGAAACAACTAGAACCAAGGGAAATTGACACCAACCTCTGGTGTAGAGGACTCTCCATTCCACCATTGCCACTGATATTTGACAATGCAAAGACTATTTGCATAATGCTTAACTGTGATCGCTATCTAATTTACAATACAAATTGGGTAAACTTCTAATAATTCTTAAAGTTAAATATCAAGTAAAAGAGATTTTTTCAAACAGTTAATTTAAAAAAATCTACGATTTTTTAAAATACAGATTTGTTTAGACAAAAAGTGTATTAATTTTCACTATTCCATTGCTAATGACCCAGTAACTTAGAAGAAATGTATATACTGGAAACTTGGAGGTCTCTGATTTTTTGGATAGTTTCTCAGTTCCATATTCTTCTGTTTGAGGTCTTGAGATTTTTTTTTTCCTCTTAAGATTTTTCTCTGTATCAGCATCACAGAGATAGAATTTCTATCCACTAAGGAATTAGGCAACAGAAAAAAAATAGTCTGACATGTCAAAAGGGGACAACCCATGTCATGCTCAGGAGACTTTTGTAATTGCAGAAAATTAAACTGGATGGTGTCCCACAAAGAATAGCTTTGTTTTAATGTCTCAATTCTGTTGGGTGCTGAGTGTCATCAAATCCCACTGAAATCAGCTCTGAAGTAATTCTCCTAAAATAAACAGCTACCACATGCTCTCACTTAAGAAATTTCATGCCTCTTCCACACTGAATACATTCCACCTTATATCAATGCTAAACAAAAGTGTCTGCACTAAGTACAACATTTTCCTTCCACAAATGAAATTAGCTCCAGGCTCATATACACTGAATAGCTTCAGACAGTTACCATACCTGGGTAATGAGCTGTACTGCCGCTGAGCTTGTTGGAAACTCTCTCTTTCTTCTTGCCGCTGCCGCTGCATTTGAACCTCTACTGATACTGAGTGTCTGCCACTCTGCGAGTACGTCTTGGTGCTTGGCTACAAAATGAAAAAGAAAATGTCTTAAACAAAGCAGAGAAATATCCACAAAAGGGCTATCATTTAAATTGCTATTGTACACATACTGTTGTATTTGTTTCAACATGCGGTTCAAGTAGCTCCTTCATAATGATTACGTTAAATTCTGACCCATAACAATGTCCTGTGCTACGGATTCTTTTTCTGACCTACCATTTCTGAGATGTATGAGGGAAATATTGGTCTGGAATGGGCTGTGCCTTTATAGGTACACTGAAATTTAAATTAAGTCAGTGGAACAGATCTTCAGACACTGTAAGTTAGCCTAGCCACGGTAATGCTAAGTTTTATGCCCCACTGAGCATCTGAGGGAGGAGGGAGCACAGCAGCTCTTTTGAACCTCACCAGTACGCTCAGGCGATGCTCTCCCTTAGTGGAGCCATCCTATTTTGCTGTTGGTCCAGACATGCACCGTGTGCTTTTCTGAGAGACAGGGAAACATTTTCTGGTTCGATATGATCAAGTAGATAAATTTAGCAAGTCTCTTGCGGACAATGGAGAATCTTGTATCTCTGAGAAGGATTTTAGATAACATCTTAATGAGATGACAATTTGAAACTTTGAGGCCAATACTAAGAGGACATGAAAATGAATGGCCTTTCTGGGAATACAGAGCATTACCAGTCAAGATCTGGCAGAATGGCTGGATTCAAACTTTGGATTATGAAAAGGTTCACTTTTGTAGAGATATTACTTTTCATTTTACATTACTACTCTCTTCAGATTTTGTGATTTCAAGTTGCAACATAGGGTGCCACAAAAGGCAAAGAATGTTATGGGCTTTTCTTCTTGTTTTAATAATAAGGTTTCACCTAACAAAGAAACAGAACACTATTTTCTCTCCTAAAATTACCAGTTCTATTCAAAATACATAAGTCTAATCACCATGAGGTTAGGGACCATAACCACTTGGTTGAGCCTGGGACTGAAATAGCTTGTCTCAGACCTGCTTTTGTTAAAGCACTTTCTGCCTTTTAATCTGTGCCTTCCCTCAAAATGAACATTTCTTTTGTTTTTTGCCATTATAATTTCTGCAGCAGAAAGATATCATAATGGCTGACAAATATCTGCAAGATAAAAGGCTTTTCAAAAGCTTCTTACATTGAAGACAAGTTTTAGAAACTAGAAAGTTGTCATTTGTTACATAAAATTCTCCTTTGTCTTACTATATAGTCAAGTACCTACAGGTAGCCAGAAACACAACAAATTTGAAACAGGTGTACAACTTTCAGAAACTTCATTTTCAATAACAATGCTCAGACAGAGCATCAGTCTCAGCTCAGAATTTAACAGATAGATACAATTTGGTAAACAACTGCCTTTCCGCTTACAAGAAGWTTATCGTGCAAAAGCATCAGAATGTGAAAGCATAGACTATGAGTAATAGAGAACTTATTTAAGAGAATCCTTAATGCAACATTGATGCCTACTTCAGAGTAGATTCATTCCGCAAAAACCTCAGTAAAACTATTTCTAATGAAAAATGCTTTAGGAATGGTATGATGATGCAACAAGTTGAGAAAACAGAATCATGTGTCAGCCTTGTGGGAAATTTTCTTAGAGATGAATAAGCTGTACATATGTATGTCCAAACCAACAACCCCCACGGAGATTTCCTACTATATTAAATAAGGGCAACACATACAGAGCAGTGTTTCAGTTATTGCATAAGTCAACATTTCTAACTTTCTTGACTTTATTGAGAGTCTTCTGACATTTGGTATTTTATTGAAGGGCTCAGCTTATGGAAGTGAGTGATTACCTGAAAATCACAAGATTTATTTGTGAATTCTCTCCAGTGTGGTTATAAGCAGGTTACAGAGAACCAGAGGGAAACTTAGAAGTTCCCATCTCAACTTCTCCATGAGAAATAAAAACATTTAAACTAAGATTTTAGAGCCAATCTCCTCATTTCATGGGTTCCACTTTAACAACGTTGGAAAGCTTGCCTATAATTGGAAAGTTACATTATGTCATATGTGAGAAAGTAGTTATCACAGATAAGACATGAAATCAGAATTGCTCCTCCTTATTTGAAAACACAGTTTCACTTTTTTCAGTTCACTGTAAATATAACAGATTAAAGGATTTTACAGCACGGGGAATGGTTAAATTATCAAACAGGTGGAGCTAGAATTGAGCTGCTGCTCAGTTTAGGTTTATGCAAGACACTAAAATGCACCACATAGAAAGCGTGAAGCATGAATGCACGTACATTCACACACACGTGCAGAGAGCTGAAGTTACCACAAAAGCCTTTACTAAAGAGACAGAGGCTTTGAAAGCCCTAATGGACTACGAATGGACTAAGATCAAAACAGAGCTTCAGAGATATTTTTTTTTTAACGCACCCAGGAACCAATGGTTAAATAGAGGCAGGGGCTATCACACTTGTCTGCCCGCTGTAGCACATGCCCAGAATGACTGGATCTGAGGAGTCAGCTCTGGATCCCCAGCAGTTCACAAAGAATTTCATCTAATGGACAGCATTTATAATTTGATGGGTCTAAAGGCAAACATCTAAAATCCATTACCTGATTTTCTGAAGGTATGAGTACCTGTATGCCCTGTTAAATTAAGTGGATTTGCAATACTTAACTAATCTGAAAAGGATACTTATTTAGAGTCCTGTCTGCATGTTGTTCACATCTACAATAAGCTATTCATATAATCGAATCTGCTTTCAAGCATTCAAAAATACTGCAATGAGACATAAAAATACTCTGTCTGTACATAATCACATACTCCTGTATATACACAGACAGGTACCCTCAACCATCTTACTAACGAAAAGGCCTTTCTTTCAAATCTTTTCATTAAAAATCTCAGTGATACCATAGTGAATGTCCTTGGTATATGGTTGTGATGATATAAAGACTTAACATATTCCTCTTTGGATCCTTAACTTGTTCAGAAAAATGCAAATCTCCATACAGTGATTTATCTTTTCAATATGCTTTTGATTAAAGTATCTAAACAAAAAATATTTAACCTTAGCCTTCAAAAGCTAATTGGTAATTTTGTCTCAATCCCCAAAGTATACTTTTATACATATATACTTACATAAAATATATACACAAACACACACCTATACACACGCATACCCTATTTATATCAGCACAAAATGGAGGTAATTAAAAAAAAAAAGTTTGAACTATTTTAAAACCTTTCAACAGCAACAAAAAACCACATATAAGGATACACATAACACAGTAATTTTAACACTGATATCAACACAAGGCTAAGTACAGTTATAATAACCTGAAATCACCCAACAAACCTGGCAACAGCTCGGTCTTCACAGTACAGATTGATAAGAACTCTGGCCTTGTTTGCAACGAGATGTATGACAAGGACTGACCTTTTAAATCAGGATGCGGTCAAGGCCACAATAACAACCAAGGCTGCTTTATACAAATAAATGTATGTTCATGTCTTCCACAATACATTTAAGTGGCAATGATGGTTATTGCATTCAGCATTGTTAAGCAATATTCAGCATGCAAAATGGTGCTTTAAGATACATGAAATTACATGGCTCTTTTCTCAAAAAAGACATTAATTTAAAACCAGGGCTGCAAAGTTAAAAGTTTCTACAGATTTCTCACTTTACCCAAACAACATTTTTTCATTTTACAAAAGGTACGCATTTTTTCATTTTACAAAAGGTACGCATGGCTGATGTTGCACTGACCACTATCAGCAGTAAAGGGCAGCATGTTTTAAGGGTAACAGTCCCTCCTCTCCTTCCTAGCTAGGCCAGTGCCTGCCCACACTGCCCACAGTGCCTTCCCTGCAGAGTGGCATTCCTGCCCACAGAGGGTAGCTCAGCGAGGTGGCAGCATGGGTCCTCCAGAATGGGCATGGATTGAAGTTGCCACAGAATTAGAGAGAGGGGATCATGGGGGTGATCCGGGACACAGGGAGATCCAGCCAGTTCAGGTGACAGGAGATCCACCAGTTGAGGTGACACACTTCTCTCACAGCCTACTGCCATAGGGAGAAGCTGGCAGAAGTGCTCACTCAAACTCATAGAACTCCTTTGTGATGATAAAGAAATGGTTAATAGGGAGAGTACTAAAAGGAACAAGTCCCTTAGTATTTTCCCAGTTATTAAARAAGACCATTATTTAACATTAAAATAAATGTGCTAATTTTTTTCCAGATCAAGCTCTGTGTTTAACCAGTAAGTTTCAAGTTCATCCGGAGRAGTTGGTATACACAAGGCCCCCAAAAAAGTCCGTCGTTCGTATAGTTCAGCACTAATTAGAAATAGGTAAGATTGAATGACCTTGCCTGCTTTATGTGTAAATGTACTTGGCACTGATGACAGACAATCCAGTAACTGTGTATATCAAAATTTAGATTGCTAAAAAACATTCAATGGTTCTTGGAGATCCTTGAAAACTATTTTTACTTCCATCGTTTTGTTTATGTTGCTATGGTGAACAGAACATACAGTAATTTCTTTTAAAAATTGCCAACAGGTGTGTGTATTAATTCAAACACCATATAATAAGAAAATCCTATCCCTTTGTGTATCTTTCTATGGTGTATATGTAGGAAGCTGAATGGCGTGGTATGGCACTAAGATTTCTATTCTATGTATAGCAGCAGCAGAAAGAAAATCTTCAGTATGGTAGAAACAAACCACTTAGTCCTGAAATTCTGCATGCACTGCATGCCTGTGAGCTATAAATATGCTTGTTTACAAACCAAAATTATTTCATTTCTTTTTAAAATCTTCTATCTTCATCTTCTATTTCACATAACTTAGTAGATTGAAACTAGTGGGGGAAAATTTTTCAAATATGAAATTTTAAAGTCTAAATCTTGGCAAGAAATTGCTGGTATTTCATTAAATCCTTCACAGGTTTAGCACAGAATGGATATTAACTACACAACTGAAGAGAAACTACCTGTGGACAGGCTGCCTGGCATAACTTTGGTTTCCCCTCAAACAGATTGGGGTAGGCGAAACATCAATTTAGTTCCTAAGGTATTCTTTGTCTACTGCAATGCTCTGTGAGATACTGCCTAATATCTTGAATAAAATATCCTGAAAGAGATACTTTATTCTTTCTTTCTCCTTAATGTGTTAAGTAATTCTACATAATTTACAACCTGATATAAACTTTAAAATGTTTGTTTTGAATATATTCTGTTATTCATTTTTCCAAGAGTGGAAGTTACAGTGATAAAAATCAGGCTTTTGTTTTTCTAAAATAAWTTTAGATTATTTAGAATTCATTATGTATATGTCATAATTCATATGTATAGGTCACATTCATTATGAACAGGTTAAGGACTTGAGTACAGGGATAAAAYACGAGAACCATAAACAGATAAAAAAGACTTTTTTTTTCTTTAAATCTGTCTTAGTGACAAGATCTACACATCAACACACAGCAGAGAAAACAAGYATAGTCCCTAAATTTTCTGAGCATTTATCTATCAAGCCATGCCTAAGTATGTTATTTGGACCTCTGGAGTCTTTCCTCTATGAAAATCATGTAGTTATTTACCTTTCACAAATTTGTGCACATAATTAAAGCTATACTTAGACGAGTCAGTTAGTATATTTATTTTAACCCAGTTAGCTGTTATCTTTAGAAAAAAAAATCTTTTTATTTGACTCCTAAATATTTAAAGTAGAGTTTGCTCAGCTGCTCTCTCGATGCCAATTTTCCCCCACCATCCAAATAGATCTAGGATGACTGGAGAAGAATGTATTTCTAATGAAATTTGCCACTTTCCATTTTTAGCACTGATTTTTTTTATTAAAGATGAAGAAATAAACCACCAACTTTTGTCCCTCCTGCATCTTTGTAGAGTTTTTTTGATAGTCAGTGTGCTTCTACGAGCAGAACTTGCAAGCAGTTGTAATGTTTTCAATGGATTTAATATGTTCTTTTTTTAATTGGATTGTTCACTCCCATGACATTTAGGGCTATAATGCTGTGTTTTTGTTATTGAAGGTGGGGATCTGTTAATTAAGATGTGACTAGGCAAAAATACAAGATATGGAACAAATTAAAACCAAAATACCCAAAGCCCAGGACTGGTGCAAGCAAGGATAAGCCTCAGCAGACCCAGTACTATCCAGAAAAGAACAAAAACTAGAGACTCAACTTTGGCACCGAACAGAAAAATCAGCCCCAAAAGATTCCTGCATTGGTATAAAAATGTCATAGCAACAGCAAGGGYCTTAAATATTAGCAGACATACTGTGATTCCATGTAATTCTACATGCCCAGTTACACATTTCTGCAAACTCTGAYTGGAATTAACAATAGCAGGATGAAAATGGACTAATCATACTTTATGTTATTTTTCTTTTTTTTTTTTTCCCCTGTAACATCAGGCATACGGTGTTGCCCTTGACACCCTCTTGTACCTTGTTTTTTGAAACAAGAAAAATAAAAAAGCCATGTAAGAGAAAAAAATTATGAAGCCTGAAAAAGTTATCTTAAAATAAACAAACGTGAAAACCTTTTCCATAAAGCTTTGACTCAATCGCAGAACTAGTGGGTTTTAGAGATGGCTCGATGTTGCGACAGTCAGTTGGTTATCAAACCTTAACAGTGTGTCATTCAAATGGCCTTGAGCAGAAATGTTACGCTGCTTAATAGACGGTGTCATCTCATTCCAGCGCTATCACTTTTTCTGTCCGTTAGGCTGCCTGATGCTGTATGAACACTCGTAGGCAGTCAAGTATTTTGTTTACTGGCAGGGCAACCACAGCCAGGCAAGAAGTCCAGCTCTGTCGCATTGCTCATCTACAGAGAAATAACCTTCACCTGATGGGAACAGCCAGAAAGGGATGGGGTCAGGCGCCGGTCTCTCTGCCACGGCTATCATTCAGAGCCAGCATGATGTAGTGCTCCATGGTATGGAGATCTGCCTCCAACCCGTGGCGGAGACTGAAGGTATTTGTCACGGGTAACCAGACTTCTGTGTCACAGGCCATTAATGGTCCGGGATGGATTGGAGTTGGTGACGTTCACAGGATTGTTTTGATAATATATTAGAGGGTTTCTGAGCTATTGAGCTCCTCCGAATATCCTGAGCTGCCAGATTTCCGTCAGTATCCATTACTTACATGCAAACTTTGCGTTCATTTACACTTCCTTAAAGTAACCAATAGTCCCACATCACATCAGCACTTTGTTCCCTATCCTCAACCCTCCCATCATCTTGTTAATGAGAAATGCAAACTACTTATCACCTCATAGCACACACTTTTCCGTGGATGTTTTTTTTTCTCTCTTTCTAACCAAATCAGGTCAGAGTTGGCTGCTGTCATGTGGCTCAGAAGCATCTCTGGATGTAAAGCCTTTTGTTTATGTAGGCTGCGTGAGCCATCTCCCTCAGGTGAAAACACACTTTTCAACGATTGTCCACATACAGGTGCACTTTTCACTGCTGTGGTTTGTAACCAACAGCTTGCAGATGGAGAAGACTGAAAAGACGTTGATGAATGTACCCAAGTATTTTCCTGCATACGTATTATAAACCACTTTTGCATTTTTTTGTGTCACTGGTATTTAATAATACATCTGGATCTGTTTTGAGAGGGCATCTTAACAAAGTCCATCATTTTATACTAATATGTTAAAGTAATACACACTCCTTAAGAGAGAGGGCTATGGCTCCTTAACACCGAAATGACTGTGAACTGCTGAAATGGATGAGATCATTGCTTTATCCTTTCCAAGCACTGTGATCTTGAAAGGCTRGAGTACATGATGGAAAAAAAAATRTTATAATTCAAAAATACTCTGGGCCAATTTTTTTTAAAGTACATATCTAAAATAAAACATTTGGTCAACTATGTATTTAACAACAGAGCAGCTCCTACAAAAGCAACAATAAGCTTCAGAATTAATATTAATACATTAAGCTGAATTAGTCACTTTGAGCTCATTTGCATGACCTGTAGAAGGGGAGTAAACAGAGAGATCCCATTTGTTTGAATAAGAGAAAAAGGAAAGGTCAGTGTTCTGACCCACAATTTAGGAAATTATTCCATTCCTAAGGTAATCAGCCTGTCATCCAAATAATTCCCTCCTCGCTCATTACAAGAAACTATAATAAAAGCCAAGTTGCCTGTCTAAAGTTGCTATGGCATTTAGATATACAACAATTTGGCCCATGACCTTCAGTAGTTAAGTTCCCAAGTCTTCAAGAGTGCAAGTTTTTCTCATACACAGTTTTCCCAAGAATGCTGCTCAAATCTCTCATTTGGAGACTAAACAGCAGTTGATATGCATAATGGAAAGTACCTCCTACACCCAGCCCCCTTTTACCCCARAACTGCTACACTATAACTGTGATGAGCTATCACATTATCTTCACCACATCAAATCGAAAACATCTGGTCATAAAAAAATGTTTATTTTGTTTATTCAATTTCAGAGAAGGTTAGAGGTTTTCTAACATGGGAAAAGAGAAGCTTATATCCTGATACAGTATGTTAAGCAGTGTTAGGTCATTTAGGGATACATTTACCTTTGTTCCTCTCCGTGCTGCATGTCAAAAATACCACAGGTTCAAATTGGTGAGTTTAAGACGGACAAGGACACAAAGACCCAACAAAAGTAAAAAAAACTTCTATATCCACCACAATAGGCAACCAAAGATGTCATATGCATTATGATGTTACCTAGGTTGTTCTCAGTGACTCTGTACACACAGAGACTGATTTCCCGCTATTTCCACCTCGGTCTTGTGTGCATCGTAATGCTAAGTAACGGTAACCCATCACCTACACCCGCTTCGGAGGAAGCTGTAAGAGATTCTACTGCTGTCATCATACAGCTCCTGCTTTTTTGGGAACGCAAGCAAATTGTTCACTGTCTTTATTGTGGAATTTTAAATAAAAATACAATAAAATATTTGTCCCATATTTAAAGGATCCTAATTTAGGATATGTAATTGATTAAAAAGCAACACTGATTCATTCAATTATGTTAAACAAGATAAGCACATGGATTTACATAATTGTATCACATCGCTAGATCAGATTGAACAGGATTTAAATGATCAATTAGGACATATATCTCGAGACAGAACTGTCTTGGCTAATATAAGTGGCAAAGCGGTACTACTGTGAAGCATGCTATTATGCATCTCTCTCCTTTTTTACTGTGTAAATACATAGCTCTTCCTCTTAAGGAAAAGAACTAATCACAATGATATTGCTTCAGAGAAAATACATTTACAAGGTTACATGTGCTCTCTAAATTATTTATCATTAGTATGTGTTTTATTCTGATTTTCCTAGAAAATTTCAGAATAATTGATATTGCCTTTGAGGCAAAAAAAATCCAAGTAGTAACTCACAGAGTCGAGGGTCTAAACACAGAGCAAATAATGCTATATGCACACAGGACAGATGGCTGAAGAAATTTAAAAATGAAATAAACATCAATGAACTAAAAATGGGGATAACAGAAAGGGCAGAAGTCTGGAGGCAGAGGACCCTGCGTCCCTATCACTTTGCTCCTGACCAGCCCAGGGACAGTGAGAGTTAGGGAACCTTTCCAGATTTGARGGACTCTGTACACTTACCCATGGCTGCTCAAAACTGTAAGTACGTCTCCTGTCTTCCACGTCCTCATCTTGCTTTGCTTGCTGAAACTCTTGTCTCAGGCGCTGTATCCGGTCATGATTGTTAGGGGTTGATCTGTTGCTAAAAGAGGGMGGATGGACATGATCAATACTTACGAACTGCCGTCTGTGACTGTAATTTCCTAGCAAGGGACTGCTACTGCAGTGCAGGAGTACAGACTTAAAAATAATTTCCAAGCATTTAGTACAAAGATCTYCAGTTTTTTAAAGATGATTAATGCTGTTTGACTTATAAAGAAACTYCAGATAGTGCAAGGATAAGACGAATGAGGCTATTCCTAAAAGTCATCAAAAGTTGCTGGCATCTTTTCACTCTATGCTACTCCTAGAAATGAAGAGGAATACATGCGCTAGTGTCAGACTTAACATAAAGGGAAATTAAAAGAAAAGTCCTAATGCTCTCTGCTACTGCATAAACATGGAAGATACTTTTTCCCAATCAATAAACTGTAGTACTGTCAGATCTTTATTCACAACAAATTCATTACAAAGCCTGAAGGCCCTACCTATATAAAATTTGATTATTTTCCCCAATCAATAAGACCTTGTCATTCCTTAGTTCTGTTTTTAACAAGTCTTTTAAACTGATCAGTTTGAAAGCATTAAACAGCTTGAGGGCCAGTAAAAAGCAATGCATTTGTCAGGGCTGCACACAGGAACGCATTCGGGCAGCAGACCAGCACTGGCTGATGCCCCGCGGATGCTGGTGGGCTGGGGAGGCTCAGCCCCGGAGGTACCGCTATGTAACATCGCACCCAGAACCCTGAATTCTTCAAAACCATCAATTTTTCCACAACTGCCACAGATAATCCGCTCTCCATAGCGCAGGTTTATGTGAAACTATAATGAAATATGCACAGGAATGGGTTATTTCACGGGGCAGAGGGAAAGTGGATATTTATTAATCTCGTTGCCATTTTTCCAGCTGTGCGGCTCGCACCTGACCCCTACAACCCCCACCGTATTTCAAACATGTTAATGTGGGAATCACAGGAAGCCTGACAAACAAATATGCTATATCTAGACTAACCAGAAGCATTTTAATCTCTTATTATGGCTTTCTTAAGCTGTGCATTTCCTTGTTTATTTCAAGAGAGCTGATGAGAAACGGTCAGCTATTACTTTGTTTCAGAAGAGAAATCTGCAGGGAGACAATGGAAAACAATTCCATAGATTCCTGTTCTTGGACACAGGGTACAATAAAACACAGTGAATTTATATCCCCTGTCTTGTCTCATATGAAAAGAGGTGATTCTGGAGTCCATTTGTTTTCCATGTCTTTTGGGACTGGTAGGTGCAGTGGATTGGAGGYTGTAGGTGTTTGAGATGTTACCTCCCACTCTTTTCAGTGCCATTAAATAGAGCTTGGTTGGCCAAACAGAAAAATTAGCATGATTCTAGCAAAGGCTAATTTTTGAAGAGGTTTGGTTTTTTTTCTTTTCTTTGAAACCAAAGGCAAAGAAAAGGAAGGAATTTAGGGAAGTGTTTTCTTTCTTTTTTTTGTAAATGGGAGCTTTAAGAAATGCTTTATTTGTAGGGTAGGTCAACTTCTATGTGCAAACTGCCATTTTGAAAAGTACAGTTAAAGAAAGCTCTATTTAGAACAGGTGGAAATGAAACATTGTGGCATTTTCAAAATTTCCACTTCAGTGTAGGTGTGTTGTTAATTCTATTTCCTTAATTCAACTTAATTTTGTGGAACAGCTTATCTCCATTTGCAGTTTTATGTTATGTAAATTTATTCTTTATTGTCAAATTCTGCCCTGCTTTACTGTACAATCACTTGGTTTTTTTCCCATGCATTGCTATATAGTGCACATTTTAAATGTAATCATCACAATCCAGTACAAGACATCCAAAATACTTTTAAATGGTCTGTTATTTTTAAAACTGGTATTGTTAATCTAACAAACGAGTAGTCCAATACTTTCTACACAGACAGTGTTTTCTGTAAGATAAATTGCACTTAAATGTAGCAAAATACCTTAAATATTAGTATGTCAGGTATAAGAACATATGTTTGAAAGAGAAATGCCATTGAACTTTGGTGCAAAATTACTAGGAAAGCACTGTACGTAAACACCTTGAACTACTCAAGATGATCGGTAAATAATTAGCCTTCCTTAATCAAGGGTGTTTCAAACTGTRAGGGATCACAGGGCAAAAGTGACACTGGAGCAATTATCCAATGGCAAAGAAAAACAGAAGGTAAACCCCAAAAGTACTGCACTAAACCCTGTGCATTATAAGGAACAGACACACTCTACCAGCCCCAAAATGGGCTACTGGAAGGCTTATTACAGACCTGAGGACTTCTGCATATTTTGTGATTGATATTCATTAAAACAATTACATCAACAGAGGAATAGCAAGCAAATGCATAGTGTCCATGCCATGAAGCCAAAATGTATGTCTCCTCCCAAACAGCAAAGGCATGAATTTGACACCCTTTACACTGCAGAGATGGAACAACAAAGGACAAGGAGGATCCTGGGATTTACAATTAACTTGTCTCCAGACCTAAGAAGAACTTATTGTAATGACAAAAAAAAAGAAAACGAAAAAAAAAAAAAAANAAAAAAAAAAAAAAAAAGAAAAGAAAAAAAGAAGTCAAACTGATATAAGAAAAGTTATTCAAAGTTATTAAAAGGTTGATAATGGCAGAGAAGATAAATCTTTTAACAATATTTCTATTTTATCTGAAAAGCAAGGGACATGACCCAAATTTAGAAAACTGCAAAAGAAGTGAATTATAAAAAAGGGCTATTTCACAGAAAAGAAAGAGCTAAATTCAAAGACAAAACCACTTTTGTATCTACTCAAACTTCTTTGTGCTCAAAAAGTCTGTGAAACACAGAAAGTGAGGTCAAGTCAGTAGTTTTATAATAATAAAAAAAAATTAAACATTTTTATTTAGAAGAGGAAAAGGGAGAAGGCAGGCAGCTAAGGAGGGGCTAAGATACTTTTAAGAAAAGATTATTTGAAGGCTTAGACTATATCTCACATTGGCTTCCTTTTGTTTGCATTTTCTTCTCAACCTTGTTCTGACTCTCTAGGTTAAATTATTCAGCTGCCCTAAATTTTGCACCAGCGAAGGCTTGCACATCTCCATCCTGGCCTGTCATGCTGTYTCCCATTTCTTTTCATGCCTCTCTTCATCCAGTTAATTTTATCATCAGTGCTTTTTTGCTATGTTTTTTATGTCTCCCACTGCACTCCCACTGCACTCAGGGAACACTTGGCACACCCGCTTGATATCTCATTCAACCCCCAGCCAACAATTACTACTTCCAAAAGGAGGGAAATGCGAAGATCATAATCATAACAAAAAACTGTCACAAATAAAATTTTGGAGTGCAAACCTAAAAGTGYAGACCTAACTTTATTCCTTTTCAGGTCCTGAGATGTTCTGTTTTATCTATGACTCTTTATGTAAGTCACATCATTAACCCTTCGGACAGATCTAAACAAATTATATCCAGTGTGAAGAGTCCTTCGCCAGTCTAAAGCAAAATTAATTTTGACTTATTGGATGAATTAATCCAAGACAGGTAGGGTCATATCAACAGACTACTAGGATGCAGGACTGCAGGGGTTCCTGCTGCTTAAATTCCCTTTTGACTTTTGCAGATGTATGGTGCAAGTCCTCAAAAGTTTAATTAAATGCACCATGTTTTGTTTGAGATTTTCATTCAAATGAACTGAAAATCTGAAGGCAAATTCACCTCAAAGAATTCAGGACTACTAGCAGGAAGGAAGGAGTTTAACTTGAAATCCATCCAAAGTTTATTGAAGATTTGACCTATGCTAGTTTTAAACTTTTTAGCAAAACTGGAATTACAGCTCTCTACAGTAGCCAGAGGTTGCCCAGACAGCCTTTCCCTATGCCTGCTTAATAACAGGATGGCTGTGAACTTACGGAAGACAATTAGCACCTCCTAGCATCGGATGCAAGTGATGTTCTTCTTTCAAAGTGCTCTCATTGTTAAATGTTCTTAAAAGAAATAAAAATCAAGGAAAGGCTTTTAGGGCCAAAGTTAACTTGGGTTGCAAAGTGGCTGGGCTTCCTTGTATCGCACCTCTACTTGGCACCCCATTGCCTTCTATCTGCAGATGGCACATTTCACAATCAGCTATTTTGTGAGCGCTGCTTCAAAACACACACCCGCCAGCATGGGCTAAAAATGCAACTGTAAGCAAGGCTTAGATAGGCCAGAGCTGTCACATATTTCCAGAAACAAGCAGCCACAGCAATGACCATCAGAGTCTCAGATCATTAAGCAATGTCTCAGTGTGATGTCATGCACTGATGTACAGAATTGTAATCCTTTCAAAACAGACATTTTCAGTGTGATAAAGTAGATACAAACATGCTACTGAACAGGGATGACTAAAGCTTTGGAAAAAAATTTATTGGCTTGAAAAAGCATGGAAAAGGGTCTTAACAACATCACCAGGCAGTTGCAACATGACTAGAATAACCAAAAGGTTGGTAAACAAACAGTGTTCTTTACACCTTGAAATCTTTTAACACAGATTTGAGCTGCCAGGGACTCGCTGGTCTGACCGGCTGCTTAGATCTCTGGATAGCAGTTATAAAACACAGATGGGTTCTTACTTACTTCAAGCTGGCAAATAACTATCACCTATTTGTATAAAATAAATTCCTTTCCATTTGGACAGATTACTCACATCATATTAAAAATCAAGAGCTGAATTTGAATCTACCTGTGTCTATGGTAAAGAGGAGCAGAAAAAGAGTTTATTTCCGTTCCAGTGAGGATTAATGCTGTCCTTGCTCTGGTGGCCATGCCATAGTTGGCAGCACACATCCTTGCCAAAGTTCAGAACTAGCTGAGTGTCTACAAAATTGGTCCCTTCCTTCATGGCTTGAGCAGGATGAAAACAGCCCAACAGAAAGCAGAATGGTGACAACCTAATATAAAAGCTTCTGCTACATTTACTGAAACTCAAGCACCCTCTCGCCACGGTGCTTACTCCAAGCAGATGGATTTGTCTGTTTTGGATGGCCCTAGAGGGTGGATAAGCAGAAACTGTCAAGTTGTTGCAAAAAGCCATGGGCATAAAATAAAATGAAAGTATGCCATTTGCCAGGCTTAAAGTTAGCACCATACTCCAATGCACGCTCTGCTGGTCTGTTCACTTTAATCGTCAGTGACACAGATGACTGTGCCCACACACCGCAGGGTTGATGAGGGCTGAGCAGCAGCAGAGTTTGCACCGTCTCCTCCCTGCCACCAGCTTGCCAGAGCAGGTTGGTCTTTTCTTATTATTTTGTTCTGTGGTTTATTTTTTGACATCTAAATACAATCCTCAAGCTTACATTAGTGTAACCATTTGGCTGGTCCTCTCCTTCCAGTGTGCCCTACATACGGTCCTTCTCTGAGACACCAGGGAATAGATTTTCCAGGAACTCATGGATATTAACACATATAGACACAGTACACAAACAGGAGCAACCATGGCCAGTGTTGTATAAAAGAGCTCTCGYGTGATTACAGAATTGCTATAGTCAGTCTGAGAAAAAAATCAGCTGAGCAAGAGATCAAATTTGTTAGACTACAAATGTACTTGTAGCACAGTGCAGTTATAACCTGGAAGGAGGCGTAGAAAGGTTTATCCTACACTACTTTTGTTTTTTTTTAAGTGTCAAAGAATTTACTGGGAATAAGGCATTAAAAGGTGGGGGAGAGGTGTAAAAAAAATGAAAATGTATCAATTAYAAAACTGCAAATAAAAATAGCTTCTCTGCACAAGCTTCATTAAGTTTTATCAGCTAGTATCTTGGGGTTTTACACTCAAACCACAGGTCATAAATTCACAGTAAATCCCCCATATGTTCACCAAACACCTGAATTCAATTTCTCTTCTAGTTGTAAGAAACAAAATGTGCTGCTCAAATTAATTATGCATGCAAAGTTAGTTTCTAACAAGGGCAGCTTCTTGCACGCTGAAGGGTATACAACCTATCTGAAWTTTTTTTCCCCAGATCTCTTTCAATCTTGGCTTATTTCTACTGTTCACAAGGTTATAAAAATCCTTCTCTCTTGCCATTTCATATTTGCTAAATGAATACAGGGCATTATATATCCTTTAAAGTCTGCAGTTTCTAAAGGCAGCTAAATTCAGGGATTGGCTTAATGTGACAGGCAAGGTCTAACATGTTAACTGTACACATACCTACACACTTCAGCATATTAATTCCATCAAAACAACGATTTAAAACCTTGGATTTAGGTCAATATGTATGCATGTGAAATCAGCTCATCAGGAAGTTTTCTGTCACTTCCAGTTTACTTTCATAGTGGTAGTCATCAACTTCAATACCACAAAGAAGTTACGCAAGTCCCCAAACGCACTTGCTTTCTTCAGTGAAACAAATTAATTTCCAAATTTTGACACTGTGATTTGTTGATTGTTTCACACCAATTTCAACAGAGTAAATCATTAAAAATCAAAAACATACATCTCTATTCTCTGGGTTAGGAAGGTAGTCTCAAATGCTCTTAATTCGGCACTCGCTACTGATGCGATGGCCATAAACAATGCGGAGAGCTGGAGCTGATAGGGAGGTCACTTCACCACAACAGTCTCTTCAAACTCTCCAGACTAGATTTCACTTTGAGTCCCTCTGTGGCCCTTCTGCAGCAGGGCCATCATTTTACAACCAGTGAAATCTGAAGAATGCACCCAAGACCCTTTTTATTGCCACCATCACTCTTCCTTATTAGCCTGTCAGAGCCTGCACACCGGAGACAGAAATCCAGTCTTACTTTTCAGGGGAATTCTTCTACTAAAAAGAAAAGCAGAGATTTTAGGAGCTTGCTATAAACATCTGAAAACAGATACTCAGCTACTGGGTTATCACACAGTCTAAGCCTTACTTTGGAGCTGTTAGGTTTTGCAGATATAAGACAAGCCAATTTTCAGCCACACGCAACTTGTTACTGCCATTTTCATAGGGTATTGCATTTTCCGAGTTAAAAGAGAAGAAAGAAGAAAAAAGAGAACACCACATGTAACCTCAAGGAAAATACATGACATCTAACCGTGAATTTCTCATGAAGGTGTTAAGGAAATGGCAGAAATACACATACAAAGATTTAATAAATCATGGAAAAATAAAATAAAACAAAAATGCTGGTGATCAAGCAAAGGAGAAATTTGCATTTTTGATTCTAAATTAAATACAAAATTACTTCACAGGCAGGCGGCGAGAAGCGGGCTCTGACCTTTTAAGTATCTTTCTATCCTAACTGGAACAGACAATGATGGCTCCAGTGCTGTTAGGTCTGATGAACATCCACAATTAGGCATCACGGGCTATTTTGTGTCAACATGAGGAGGAYTGCCTGGCACAGTAATACAAAGACATTTAACAAAGACCACAGAGAAGAAATCCTCTCCTGGACCTAGCTGGCCGTTCCTGTGCCAGCAGGAGGGATCATCGGAGAGATCCCTAGTGGGCTTCAGGCCATGTCAACCTTCGTCTCTGTTTAAGCTAATCCAGCTGCTTTGCTGGAAGCTATTTAGGGAGAGCTCCCTCTGGTCACCTCTTTGGATGAGACATGGGGGCAGAAATCTTCAGCATCTGTCCACAGCCAACACCACCTGTGTAGTGTGAATGTTGTTACCTAGGTATAACCCAGCTCACTCTAGCACACCTTACACGACTCGGCTACTGCTGTGTGGTGACAGTATATTTTACAGTATATAATCTGCTTCAGAACCCAACTCTAGCCACACCAGAGTGGAGGAAAAGCCTGTGTCTTTTAATGGGATGAGTCTAGAGTCATAAAAAATGAAAAGATCCTGATTGTACCATTTGATTTGAAGGGTTCATCAAAAGTGAGTGAGTAATATTTCATTCAAATAATTCACCATTACACTGTGTTTATAAACGGTGAAATTTAGCTCTTTTTCAATGCAAAAAAACCCTTCTTTAAAAGGTGTTTAGGTCTTGCTTAATGCGTTGACATAAGTTATACTGGAAATCCAAAAAATATTTTATGTTGTTTTATTTCTCTTTAACCACACAAAATGCTTAGGAAATAGTTAACAGGGTGTTGCAACTAGCAAAACACAACAGAACATTTTTGACTCCTGTGAACACTTGCCCTYACTAAAAATGGCATCTTATTTTAAAGTACGAATAAAACTATAGTATCAAGCAGTACATTGCTAGATAAACAGTGATGTATAGACAAAGACATCTCTTTAAAATGTCTGAACATTCAAAAAGATAATGCATTACACAAAGGTCACATGGCTCCCACAGTCCTTACCAGCCGCTAACATAATTATAGTATAATTATTTCTTTGACAGAGGGGCTATTGCATTATAAATCTCCAAATAATATTTTGATTGATTTTATGTTATAACTTACTCTAACTATAGGCTAATTTCCAAGTGCAAAATGAGTACTTGTCCATTAAAAACAAACAAACAAAAATGACTGGCCTAAGGATACCAAGGTTAGGTCAAAACTTCACATGGTTTCCAAAATCTGAAACTTAGGGAGACTCCCTCTGCTAGGAGCATCAGTAGTAGATCAGAAATTCCATATAAAACACAGAGAAATGTGGAATCATTGTTTTATTTTTGGCACTAAATAATCTGCAACCTCTAAATAAAACTTTAAATCTGGGCTTACTGTTACGCATTTTGTCATTTAGTGCCTGTGCACGCAGTTTCCCATATGACTCAACTAAGAAAAAATGAAAATCAAAGCTAAGATTGATTACTTGAATTGGTGCCTAAATTCAGATGGCTGTTGCCTTCTTTTGAAGTTGATCACTAAGATTTATACCGATTAGCACAAAAACTAATTAAGATTTTTAATTAAATATTATTTGCATACGGAGATTAAAAAAATCTCAATATGATATTTTGCAAAACAACTGATTTCCAGATAAATCCTTTCACCATTTTATTGTAAAGATGAAGATTTTAATAAATAGATGTTTTAATCATGCTTTACCACCACATTGTCTTGATAAACTTTAAAACTAGAAATTGCCATAAAATTACAGTTATATTCAAAAAAATAATCAATTCGAGGGCAAGGACAGACAAGAACTGCACTTACCTTTTATCAAAAAATTCAGTTGGTTATTTAGTGAGTCATCTGGAACTCAGCTTTTATTACTTAAGATATTTTCAAGTTATTTCACTTATTTTTCCTCTTGGAAATGTTGAAAATATATTTTCCTAAGGAATTCTTTTTCGGATGTATTGTGCAGGATGCTCAGTAATTGCTGAGGGTCTTGCTATGTTTTGAAACACTGGATTAGAAATCCTGAATTCTAATACTTTGTTGTTGGGCTGCTTAGTCTCAACCCAAGTGCAGATTTCAGATACCCAAAAGTGTGTATTTCTCTTGCTGCAGAAGAAATACAACATTTACTTGTAACACCACTTCAATGGTTTACCAAGACAATTAGCCTTACAAAGACTATAGGAAAGCTAATTTATTTACCTAGAGAAGGTAAGGCAGGATTTTTCTCAACAATTTTAATCAACTAAAAGGCAGGCATGTAGTTAAAACTACTCATCTAAACCCTTTCTAAGGGAAATACAGAGAAATAAGTTACTCCAGAGGGCAATTCACAGCACCTGTCTAAGGAYGCAATTACTTACCCTCGAGAGCTCATTACTTTTCTTCATTGACAAAGAGGAGTAAAGGGATGAGCTCAGGCTTAGATGGGTAGCTTTAAACAACCATATTAGGGCAGATGAATCCCACTCTAGATGACTAGCTTGGGCTCAAGGTAGGTGAAAAATTAATCATCCTAAGAAAATCTAGTGCTAGGAATGCCTGGTAGAAGGTGACAGTCAACTGGCATGGTAGCATAACCCAACAGTTTAATCCTTAGGCAGAAAAATGAATTAAAATAAAATTGTCTAAGTCACTCAGCCTATCTGTGTTTGCGTTCACATATCCACAAATGGACAATAGCCTTCTTTAAGAAGTGGTTTTTGAGACCCTGTATGAAGTCTATACAATGACCAGTTCTCATTTACTTTACTATAATTTTAATGGTTCTTTACAAAATACACTATACTACTACTGTTTGTAATTCTCCTTCATAGAAAAAAAACCCTAAGATTTTTAGTTTCTGAAACATACAGATGTGTATAGCCATGCCTGAGATATACCAAGGATTGCAATATAACAGCTTCTGTGGTTAACATCTCCTTGGTATGGCTAATTTGTWTCTCAACTTTCACATTACTTCAGCAAATGCTATGCAAATGCTATAAGGTTTTCTTGAGTAACTTAATTGCCATATGTTTTTTAGTAAACAGAAAGAAATAAAATAYGTATAATAAGTAATTGCACTTAGTATGTCAAATTTATTTTGCATGATATTGGCATTACATTACAAAGTTACAATGGTATTATTTCATGTTGTTATTCTTGTAGTCTTAGGTTGATAATGTTTCATTTTGACACCATAATGGTGTCTCTGGGGATTTTGATGACAATGTGTTTTGACATCATGTTAAAATATATCCAAACTGATATCACTTTATTTTGTCATCATTACCTAGTTTCAGTTGGCTTTCTAAGATACTGCTTTATTCTGACATCTTTAATTAGGAAGATTTCAGTCCAAGTGGCAAGCGCTAAAAAAAAGTTTTGAAGATGTTAAGCATGGCTGTGTAGCATGCACTACTGCTGTTCAAACTTGTACTGGCCAAATATCCCAAAATATAACAGATTAGTCACATGGTACAGATCCTCAGTCAGATCATAAAAATATGAAAATGTTTTTTCTTCTAGAGCATGATAATAAATTTAATAAATTGTACTGTAATTCTAGTTCAGACACTTCAGGCAGGAGGCCCAGCAGCAAAAACGCTGCCGCAAACCAGAACCTTCTGCTGCCGTTGGAGCATCTGACGTGCGCTCACTTCATGAGTCCCTGTATAGAAACCAGAAATTATTTCCTGAATGCTATTAAAAAAGTGAGATTTCTAATTCATAAGTTTCACTGAAATGGAAATTGCTACATATGTGATTCTAACTAARGAACAGCAATGCCAGTTCCCGTACAGAGCTCTAAAACGCAATGCTGGGCTTGAGCCTTAACCAGTGCAAACCTGTCTAGACCCATTGAATCCAACCGAGCTTTGAGAGTTCATGGGCATCTGAAGATCTGACCAAGAGTTTTGAAAAGATTTTAGGGGAAGAAATAATGAATAATTTTGAACTCTAAGCTTCTTGTTACCAGTATGAAATTCAGGGATTGATTCTGAAACCATTTGCTATAGAAATGATCTGGTAAGTTATCCCTGAGCTACCAGAAGGATGCATGTCATACCAATTTGAACATGTCCACCTACAGCAATATCACTCAGCTCCTTCTTTTTGTTATTTACTAGTTCTTCATTCTTTCTCTACAATGAATTAAAGAGCAACTCCAGGGAAATCAACACATTACATGTGCTAAGAAGTATATTTATTCAGCATAACAGCCCAAGTTCTACTTACTAAAATGATTGCTGATAAAATCTCTAATTTTAAACATTAATGCATAAGATTTCGCTGCCATTCAAATCTGATCAAAGAGATTAAAGAATTTCTTCTTTTCCCCCCACTCTCCTAAAGCATAATACTTAATAGAAATTGCTTGTATTACCTTATTTCAGAGAGCAGGCTAGAACTGAGACAATCCCTTGATCCCAGTTCATGAATAAAGCATTTAAGGGATTGCACTTGTCAAAGGACACACTAAGCATTTGATCTATACAGTAAACAAACGTCTATGAAAAACAACCCCCCAAACCAAAAATTTGCCATTGTTACTCATTATTTAAGATATTTTCCCTTCCTTCCTCTCTTATTTCAGGATTCAGACTCTGAAGGCATTGCTGGGACGACAGAATCACATTGAGATGAAAACGGAATTTTTCAAACTGATGGCAGCAATTTATATTCCAGGGAAACAGCTAATAAGTCCATCTAAAGTTCATACATAACTACTCTCCAGTAAAAGGAATTAATTGTTACAACACTAGAAAATGTATAATTATTAAACAAATGACAGAAGGCTAAATTGTAGGCTGACATTCTAACGCTCTCCACATCTTCTTTAAGAGTTTCCTTTGGGTATTTCCAGCAAAGAGGAACTCCTCCCAGTAGAAGAAAATGAAGCTACAGAACTGTGAGCCTGCATAACTATGAACCCAGCTGACCTGAAGAATTTGATACATACCTACAAAATGCTCTTTCATGCTCCCAAAAGACAAGATGAAATATTACAAGCAAGTAACTGCAGCTATTAACATAAGCAATACTGCAGAGCCAGTTCCATTTAATGCAAATTATAGACTTGTTTCTACTGGCATTGACCATTCTCCACTAGCCAAAAAAACAAGTAGGCTGAACTGAGAGGCCTATATAGAAGACTATATTATTTTTAACAAATGTATTTATTAAAAAAATGTATTAAACCAATTTTTTCTACCTCTTGAGTTTAAAAGCTCAGTGTATCTTCTTCAATTACCWTAAAAAATAAGAATTGCAATTAATATTTTTTTAAATCTTGTTCAATACAATGAGCCTTATTAATGCAATGAGCTGTTAAGTGACAGACTAATGAAATATCAGCACAAAACTGCACTGGTATTTATGATTAATCTCTGAAATAAACTCATAGTGTAATATTGTCTCTRTAATTCAAGGGTTATATTGTAGCAGGTCACACTGTATTTTTTGTCACGTGTGATTGCCATGGTCCTGTAAAGAGGGCAGTGGTAGAAGACATTGCACATCAGTTGTGTAAGCACTCGCCTTCTCTGAAAATGACTTCTCCCCTACAAAAGGTAACAGAAACTCCAGAAGTAKCTATGGGAATTTTCAAAATTAACTAAGGCAAGACACGGCTTCCAGAGAGCAGTTTATATTGCTATGCTGCTAACTCAGATAATGTTCAATTCCCATTAATTCTCCCATTTGAGCTGCACAGCAATTTGCTTTTCAGGGAAACCAAAACCAGGAATTAGAGGTTATGTAAGAAAAGAATGATAAATATCCTTAGGAAGCATGACCCACAAAGATCTGATTTTTCTGCCCTTTTCCTATTTACTTTTCATTATTTTTGCCAGATTTCTGCATCATTAAGCACTACTCAAATAGCAGGACCCTATTTGCAGCAGACACTGCACAGACTGCCTACAACCAGCCCTTAACCAAAGACTTTACAGTTTAAGAACAGATTTGCTCTTGCACAAAGGAGCACACACACATTTGTGAAATGGCTCTTTCCCCCACAACAAATACATGCAGTAGATGGTCGGCTCAGTGCCCGCATCTCCACTGACTGCAAAGGGGACCGAGCTCTACAGGATTACACTGGAGACACCTAAAACCAGATGAATTAGGTATCAAAGCAGACTTCTAAAGTCAGAGCCCCTGAATGAGAAAGATCACCTTACAAGTGATACTTGGAGAAATTCTGCGGGATTTAGATATCATCCAAACTTACGGAGAGGGCCACGTCAAAGATGCTCACTAGGTTGGGAGCTGACTAGCACGCAAAATGGTGATGGTATCTACCATGACTATGGAAAGAGCTGGCAGAAAAAAATGAGTGAAATAACTACAAACTATGTTGATGTCAAGTAGATGCTAAATATCCATCAGGATTATAAAAAGGAGAATCCTGCAAGAGCCTCTCCAGCCCCTCCCTGGCTTCACAGTAGGCAATACTGACTCCAGCCATCCCTACACACAATGGAAAGGGGAGTCAAGGAAGTCAGAGTAGTTGGAGACAGCCTTAATTTGCACCATTTTTACTGCCGCTTTGAGTAAGAGACAACTCAGAAGCACGAGCAGCTCCCTAAAACCATTCTGTGGATTTTTTTTAACCAAACAATAGTATTTTAAGCCATTGGCACAAATAAAATAATAATAGTCTCACAACTCACATACGGCCTCCTCCTTTCATTCTCCTGTCGGCTGAACCCAGGATAAACAAAGAAAGAGACACAGGTCTGGTTATCTGATTACATTTAAGCAACTATACTTCCCCTTGTTGTGCACAGGTAATTGCTTCTTTTGCAAGGGCTGTAAAAGCCTGMATTGAAAGAACAATACAACTCATTAGCTCACGGTACTTACTTAAAATAAACCAAAAGGCATGTCTTATATTACAGCTATGGCTCTATTACTAGTGCCCAATTCATGTCGCATTTTTCCCAGCTCTATCACTCCTAGTAAATTACTTGCACTTGATGTAGAGCAGGCATAAAATGAGCAGAAAACAAAACGTCGGCCATTTTAATTTAAATTCTCATAATGGCAGGTCAAATTTATGTGAACTCTTTGGTGAATTGGTTCCTTTATTAGTACCCAGTTTAATTCAAATCAGAGTCTTCTACAGAAGATTAATTAAATATTAATCAAAAGTCCAGGGCAGTCTAAGCTTCTGTTCCATTAACCTAAATGTGACTCCATACAGAACCACAATGCCTTTTCCCGCCCACCCCCCCCCTATTTTAAAGAAGGCTTTTAGGTTTTCTTCCGTTATGGTGCAACTCCTTGTGAATGCAGACATGCTATTTGCAGTGTATGTTTAAAGGTCATGATTCTTCTTCCTTTTCCAATTAAAGCTGCTCTTAATCACAATTAAGCTTTCAAGAAACAATTAACAGAAGTCAAAACTTTTCTCCATCAATATGTTTAAGACGTGTACAGTGTGTACCCTCTATTACCACTGGTGTCACTGAACTAATTATGTGATGTTAAGGTTCACCTTCTCGGGTGTAAATTTTGGTTTGAGTTGACATTAAAAAGAAACATCAATTTATTAGGAGATAAAACTTGTTCCACAGTAATGGAACAGCTGTGTATATAAATTTATTGCAGCTTAATGTTCTCACACATAAAGCAATTAGAGCCTTCTGACAGACAGACTTGCTAAGTATAGTGTGGAGCATATAGTAACATGCAGTTACAGGCACAACATATTTAAGAGTGATCATATATATTCTGTACAATAATATCCATTTCACAAACCTCTCCAACCTCTCCAAGATGTGTTCTTAATTAACATAAATGTATGCTTATAGTCATGTGAAATTTTCCTCCTCTGTGGAGGAACCTTTTCATGCCACGTCATTTTACACATAGACACCTCTTGTGCTAAATTTGGCTTCTCCTTCTGCAGGAATAGATACAGCCTAGTTCCTTTAGGCGGGCTTAATATTTTTCCACACAAAGGATAATGGAGGCAATAAAGTTGTCATCAGATTGCTTAAAACAAATTCCAAAAGTAAAACCATATACATGGTGTCCAGGATAAGCACCTTTATTTCTAGAACCATAAAGTATGAACTCCTGAAATAAACTGCGTTCATCTAGCATCATTTCCTCTTATCACCTGCTCTCAGTTGCCTTCAAATAGCTTCCAGGATATTTTTCCTTCCTTCCTATCTTTCCTACAGGACAATTATATTTAACTTAAGCTAAGGACTGTGGTTTGGAGGATACTGATCAGCAAGACTAGCAATGGAAACTGAGCATTATGGAGCAGTGGTGTTCCAGACTAATGGTATATGATACCTTTTCTAATCTTGGAAGCTTGCGAAATATTAGATCTTGAAACAAGGATACACAGGTAATTGAGATGATGATTTTCCAGTTGATGGACTAAACAGTTAAGACTAAATGGAGTTTTCCAAGAGACAGTTCTGAAAAAAAATCAGAATTTCACGATATGTGGAGGTACAAACATGTTATTTGCTTTTGCTTTGGAAACTCCTAGGAGACTTCATTTTTATTTAATAGCTCAAAGCTGTTCCATGCCCAATTTTGTCACATTTACTCATGAACAAACACATGTACATTATACAATACCTGAAACTCTTCCTGCATTTTAATACATTTATACTATGTCTATCTTTATGTGTACACCTATTAGCTAACTGATGTGATGCTCACATCTGTTAATTGGAATTTCACTATCTGTTACATCTGGGAAGAGTAATTTCTTAAATCTTTAGTTAGAGGATTAAATTAAATGACTGAGAGATTATTGTTGTAAAATAACTGCATGACTTTTTTAGGCTAGGATTCTCAAAAAAGACTAAGACAACTGCAGTGTGTTTCACACTTGGTTTGAACTGATCTAAGTGCTGACTGCTGTGGAGAAGTTCTGCCCTCTGCAGCTAAACGTTCCTGTCCCAACCTTCGAGCCACAAAGTACTCATGAAGTCACATGGCTATCCAAATCAAGGAGCTGAATGAAAAACCTTATTTTTTTTCTTTCTTTTCTATTCTCTTCTTCTACAGGATTTGCTTTCAAGAAGATCAGCTCCCTGATCCCTCTGTGAGCACTAGCACTGGCAGGGACACGTGACATGGGGCAGCAGAAAAGGCTGGAGTCTGGCTTTTTCAATGGAAACTTGTCCCTAYGGTGTCCCGCGTCCACTGTACGTCAACAGAAGGGGGGTACTTAGCTCCTCTGGCAGCCTTAAGGAAACCAGGCTTAAGGTAAAAGAGGAACCAAAGAAAATAACTCTGCAATGAAACTGTGGAAGCCCACTTGGTCACATGAGGCAGAAAAATCAGTGATGAGATGTTCAGAGTTCATCTCAAGTTGAAACATTAACAACAGTTAAAACAGAAATTTATGAGCAAGGAAGATAGACAGGCATGTACTTTTTACACATATTTTATATAGGTTAGAGTGATGTGGTTATCCTTCTCTGCCAAAACAGCAGCATGAAACCCGCTCTAAAAAGAGGGAAACGGCACAGCAATACAGGTAACAACTGTACCTTCAACAGTGCCGCTACCATTAGGTCATCAGAAATGCATGATAACTGGTGCCAAGACAACCAGCTTTTTCATTTCACTGTCTTTTCTGCTTTTGTCTTTGAGACGTGACACAGGTCAGTGAATCTGAGCAGAGAGCGGAAGCCAGGAATTCTTAATTCTGACAACTTTGGAAAAGCTATTTTTAACCTGTCTGTGCTGCAGCTTTAGGAATCACTATCTGAAATATACAACAGTATTTACCTTTGTTAGATGGGTTCTCTAAAGTCTAATGCTTCTGAAGAGAAAAACTGTCAACAACTTAAATATTCCCAGTTATGGCATACTTGCAGCATACAAATTGAAAATAACTGGCAAAAATTATGTTACTCTCAGTATTGTTGTTATAAACAAATTTTGAGTTACTATTGAAACTAAAATCCCTTATAAAAAGACCTTTCCCATAAATTAAATGATTTCTGCAGTTCCAGACTATTTAGTCTGGGGAATAATTTATTCTTAACAAACTTCTTAAAAAGTACACCCTACCTTCTGTTTCTTTCATGATACACATAAATAGCTAAATTATGGAGCAATGGCAGGGATTTTTGTTGTTTCTCATTTTTTTTTGAAAACCATCACCTATCCACCACACTAAATAGATTCCTTTCCACTGTGCTGACAGCTGTTTCCCAGGTAACCAACCTAGCTAGAAGTTGACTTCAAGCAGTGTAAAGGAACCAGCACTCACACCCCTGCATTTACATGTTTTGAGGAGCGCTTTTTAACTGCCGCAGTGTCCCTAGTGCCCCCGTCAGTCAACAGGAGCTGGGAGAATCCAGCAAGTAATGGAATARAGCTCATCAGCAGTCAAAAAATACCAGCTAAGGTTGATTTTATATACAGAATAGTAAATGCCATTGGCAGTTGGAAATTAAAATTATCCTCAGTGGTAAACCAGCAGGATTAGATTTCACACGAGCTGTCACCTTTTACGGGTTCTGCCTGCTTCTTCCTTTCTCCATAAGGGAACCGGGACAAAAGCAGCAGGCATTTTGCTGTTTCTTTCCATAATCAAAAATCATTGTCCCCTCAATTTCTGAAAGCATCTGTTTAATACACCTCTCATCTGCTGTCAGTCAGCGTTCTTCTGGATTTCACGGTCATTGCAGTACATACAATTCTAGTCATTTTTTGTCCATCCGTCTTTTGCTGCTATGTATTAATTGAAAACTGAATTATTCTATAAGGCACTGCCTACACTTGAAGGTATCTCTAACCGCTCTCTGTTGTTCTGGGTTTGGGCACTTACTTTTTAGATCCATGCCATCTGATGCTGCAGTGTAAAGAGCTGACAGAGAAGATTATATATTGAACAGGGCACTAAAGGAGTAGGATTTACCCAATAAGCATACAGGGCTTTTTTTTTTTTTTTTTTTTTTTAAGATAATGAAAAAGCTTTATCTTTGGGAAATTCAGTGCCAGATGTAAGTGGGTAGTATTGCTGATCAGTCAGTTCCTAATAATGCCTGTTATGGAAAAATTATTGAGCTTAGGTAGGTTTATTTTTATGAGCAGAGGAATAAATTTATTTTGGTTCCCCCACCCCCCTGGAGACTCAAGCATTACTACTCCCCTTTTATTATGCTGGAGTGTGGGGTTACAGATCCAACAAATGGGATGATGTCAACAATTATGTAGGAAATGCACAATGCCATACGTGTGTGAGCATATGCACACCCACCCTGCAACAAGGGAAGACAGATGAAAGTCTTGGACAAACATCACCCTGTTTTAAAATAAAATCAGGCTTTGGTGTGTAGAACACCAAGTTATTTGCTCACATTGTGCTCAACTGTTTAGATATTCAGCCATCCTAGAATTTCCTATTCCTAAATTAATTTCAGACACTGCTTTTTTCCAGTGTCTAAGGGACAGTCTAAGGGACAATGGTCCCTTAGAGTTAGCTGCAATTTAATTTTCATGTTCCCCTAGTACTCTGGATCTGACTGTGCTGTGTCTTTTCACTGTCCAAATATACCTGCTTTTAAAATTGACTGATTGACTTTTCCCTTGAACATTCCATGAAAGACAGACCGACCACTTTCCATGGTAAAACAAACGTCATCACAACTATTCTAGTTCCATCCAGAAAGATTCAATGGTGCCTCTTATCTAAACGAGCATATCTAGCAAATAATCTACCATGCTCTCAAATTCCTGCTTCGCCACAAGCCCTGAGGTCAGACCTCCTCAGACGGGGTCCAAGAAGCAAACAGCGATGAATGGAATTAGCCTGCCTTGTGGTTTCTTAGTGCATGTGGCCGAACATACCCCAGGACATCCCGAATTTGGCCCATTTCCCTGTGGAACACAGTGATTCTGCGAGAGCCGGTCACTGCCACCCCCCAGCAGTACAAATAGGAGCAGCGTGTGGAAGAGGATAAGAGAAACTCTCTTCTTTACATCCTCACGTGGGCATGCAAGAGGGCAGAATACTATGTATTTCAGTACAGTACCACAGCCTCTTCATCCAACCTCAGTTAATGTTGCTTTTAATAATTTAAGGGAATTTCTTTTGCATAATCCAATCAAGTTTCTTAAAATTACATTGTATTAATAATACATTATATTGAGGCTTATATGGACAGACGTATGTACCATTTTCCTAAAGACAGTGCTTTCAATCTACCTGCTGCCTCTCAAATATGCACAGGAGGTTACTGATTTCTAAAACCAGTTAAAAATTGGAATTTCTATGGGGTACAAAATTCAGATTGGGGCGAAAAGTCAAAATAATAAATTCKTCCATGAAAGAAGCAGCTATGGAAAAAACTGTGATGCAGAAATGGTGAAAAATAATGTTCTAAAATTATCTACCAAAATGAAGTACTTCATTATTCCTTAAGTCAAAATGTTCATTTCAGTTCACCTGAACCATACATGTTCCATTTGGGATCACTTCAAGAAACACCTGTGCTCTCCCAAATTGCTACTGGCTCTCATGGACTGCAATTGAAGTACTTTATATGGCTATTCTCCAATACAGATTGGATTTTTTTCACTCATACAAGGTATTTCATGATGTAGACCACAAAAATTCAACCAGAAGTAAGAATATATTGCCTCATGAGAGACAATATCCAGTTATGAGTTGCCACAGAAGATGACAGCAATGCTACTTGGCAATATTGACATGAAAAAAATTGTTTAACAAATAAAAATATTTTACTGTGGATCGAATTGCCTGACCTGCGATAATATGTTGTAATTACATCTTCATAATGAAGCACTTTTAATATGGAAAAATTAAAACATATTTTAGGCAGTTCCAATGGTTTACTAAACTTTGTTCATCAACAAATTTTACCATAAAATAATTGAATTTTAAATTCTAAAAAAGAATGTGAGAAATGGAAACAAAACATTTTATTTCTCATTTGTACAACTATGCGGAAGCTATATGAAAATCTGTTGGAAAAGCATCCACTTTCAGCACTGCTGGTCAAAAAAAAAAAAAAACCTCTTCAGAAATAATGGGCAATTTATGCTTTCTGAAATTAGCTACAACAAAGTGAGTAATTGCTGGGCAAGGCATACAACGTTTTACAGACTGTGTTCTTCCTCAGAAGGAGATCCTGAGGCTGCTTTAAAAAGTGTAATCTTCTGTAATCATTTCTGCTGCTCAAAGCAATTACTTTTCAATGGGAAAAGCAAGTAGGAGAACAACAGTATCCAAGAGCAGAGTTCACTAGTTTGTAAACCTTGACCCTTCATATCATTCAGTTATTGACCAAGTTGGTAAAAGGAGTGTGTTACGATTAAACTACTACAACCCTCATCTTAGATGGCATGGAGCACCATGAGGCCGGTGSCTGGTAAGCAGAATTTAAAGAAGAAACTTATTTAAGATCTGATCCCTTCACAAGGACTTTTCAGTCCTCTCACCAACAAAGTGAGAGTTTCGTACAAGTAAAACGCATGTAAGGGAGATGAGAAACAAGAAAGAAATACTACGCCTCCCGCCTCGATCCCCAGCAGCAAGCTAAGGGCAGCTGAGATGGAGGGGGGGTGAGGCAGAACCGATAAAAGCGCTCGTGGGAAGCCTGGGAGAGGCAGGTGCTGCTGCTCCTGCTGCTACAACGGTGTTTAAAGTCAGGAAAAGAAGCTGCCGAGTAAGAACATATGGTAACAGAGCAAATTTGCTGGATGGAATGTATATTTTTCCCCTGCTTACTACCTCTCAAATAAAGACTTTGGTTTTATGTGTCCGAGACTTTAAACAGTAATAGGCCACTGCAGGAGGCAAATGTTAGCGACAGTAGTATGAAAGAGCTGTTTCTGAGTAAAGGGAAAGGATTTCTAGGGGCTTTAGGCTGTTACTGCAGCCCAAATCACACATCTGCTCTTCATGGGTTAGATCCACGGTTTTGCCTTCCATGGCATCCAACCACCTGCTTCTGCAGGAAGAAAGTCAGCGGAGCTGGGTTGTAGGATGCTGGGGAGAGGGAATGGGAAGGAGGAGAGCACAGCAGTGAAAAATAGGCTGAACACTCCTTGATCGTGTTTTAGCTGGCGTAAAAGCAGGAAAGAAGACATTATCCAAGAGACCTCTGCCTCTCAGCTCTTATTTTCTTCTGCAGATCAGCTAGGAAAGAAATGAAGAGGAGTGTGGAGAACTCATGTGGGAGAAAGCAATTTTTGGAAGAGTAAATTTAAATTAGAGGAGAGCTAAGGGAACTTCGAGGGGGGAGGAAGAGGAACAAACATATGTTTATGGAGATGTCAGGAGATTTAAAGGCTGATGAAGTACTTACGCACAAATGTGAAGGGGAAATAGAGAATAGGATAATAAAATGTGACAGTATTACTGGAGAAAATACTGGGAAAAGATGAAAGAAGAACGGGCTTTAGAAAATCTATAAGGAAACAAAGACATTCAAAGGGGCAATGGAAACTCTAGATAATAATGGTGAGGATCACTTCACTTAAATTTTAGACATCTAAAGTTATATATCTGAGTGAAAGCTTGTCAGTTTTTAATCTAGGGTGAAAAATCGATATACAGAGACAACGAATGATAGCTGTAAAACTTACCTTAGACACCTAAGGATCTCAGAGGACATGACCTCTAGAGAGGCTTCTTTCTTTCTACTGGATATAAGGGGACTTTGACAGAAGTTGAACTTGTATATGCCAAAATACAGAAAAGACTCCCACTCTGTGAGAATGAGACTAAGRAGGTGATGACAAACGTTCTAACTGAGGGAGGACCAGACTCAGGCAAGTGAAGGCAGAAGTAGGGAGGAGGCAAAACCACATAAGAATGAGAAGAAAGCCTGGACAAATCACACAAGTGTGCAGAGAAGGAAAAGTCACTGGAAGAAAGAAAAACTTGAGGAGTGGAGCACTAATAGAAAGTTTGTTTCATTCAACTTTTGAGTACGCAGTGAAATAACAAAAGTTTGACCTCTGAGATCATAGCCTTTATACTTGGAAGTATAGTGTCCCCTTGGTTTTAGTCTGAAAACTTAGTAGGTGCATAAAGGTAGTTTTGATTTTTCAGGAGGTGAACATCTCACTAACAGCGCAGGACTGGAAGGTCAGCATAATCCACCGATCCCTGCTCCCTGTAGTCTCAGGCTTAACAAGACCATACTTGAGAAGAGTCCTCCTTTTCCACCCTCTTGCCAGGAACACCTCAAAAGCTACAAAATGCTCTAAGAAAAAATTAAAACTCTCAGTACCAAAGACAGTAAAAGCATAGGAAACTCAYTGTGCCATGAAAAGAGAGACTACAAGCATCACCAAGACTTAGGCTACGTGAAATGCCTAGCTGGGTCCTTTGAGGACTACATTTCAAATTATAAAGAAAACAAACCTTTCTCCTTCATATACAGGTCTCTACCAATAAGACCTTAGGAAAAAGCGTCCTGACTTCAAAAGACGTGTCCAGCTCATCCTTGAGTTTGAGTGTGAAGTACCCAAGCAGTGTTTGTCAGTGCGACGAGGAGCGTCAGCATTTCCCAAGATGTGACTAAGCTCCGAAACTTCAGACGAAGGCCCTGTTCCCCAATGACCTGCCTTGCAAAGTCAAAATATTTCTGGCCCTTTCAGGTGACTAACGGATTACATGAAGCATGGGATTAATTAAATACAATATAAATTCAGAACAACAAACACAATCAACAAACTGTGATCTTGTCTGTTTTCAACTTCCTCTTGGGGATACCAACAAATCAAATACTGAAAGGTTAATATCACACGCTTTATTTTCGAGACGACAGCATGGAAGCCACAGGAAAAGTAAACTAGATATGATTAAAGAAATGTTACGACCTTTGTGAGACTTTGAGGACTGCTGAGCAGCCTGCGAGTTAATGTGAYAGAGGAGAGAGATTGGTGTTTGTTTACAGCATGTCCAAAGGCAATAAAAGAAACTACAGAGGAGAAAGTATCGAAGAACAGCGCTGCCCAGCTGAGCGCTCCTTCCCCCAATCTGCTTCCCTGTTTTCGAGAGGAAACGCAATGTGTCCACACTCTGAGCCCCTGAGTCATGTATTTATAATTTATTAAGAGGTCAAAATTGGCATTTGCTGGGTCTCAGTGCCCAAAACTCCTTGAATTACTCTAAGAACTGAGACTCTGTGTTTAAATTCAATAACTAGAGCTTATTGAACACATCCATTATGACGGGAAGTTCACCTGCAGCAAAACTACAAATTCCTACCCCCGTGTGTGCTGGGCTTTGTGCAAGGCCCAGGATCCAATTCTCTGCAAGGAGTTTCAGCATTAGGTATTCCAGGTCAGTCACACCAGGAGACATGAGCTCATAAGTGCACTTAAGGCTTTATCCAGTTTCTCTCTCTCTCTTTCCTTTTTTTTTTTTTTTTTTTAAGATATTTATGTACGGTACTCTAAATAGGCTTTGGCCAAAATATGAAGTACTTTGCATATCTTTTGTATTTGACTGGTGTTCTTAGATTAAAATAAAAGCTTAACGAAAGTCAAACAAGAACAGCCTGTAACATTTTCAAAGATATGTTCAAACATTAACTGATTCATCCTCACTGGCTCATTAAGAAGAGGAAATTGCAGCAGAATTCTGTGTTAAAACCACTCAGAGAGGAGATGACAGATCCAGGATCAGTACTTATAAATTACTGTCTCTCACCCTTGGTCTCAGTCCCAGCTCTGCAATAAACGTCTGTGGGAAAGTTCCCTGGGCAGGCTCAGAGCCATCACGTCCTCARAAAAGGCTAATGCAAGTTGAAAAATTTGTTCCTCCTTTCTTCTTAGTATTTCACCAAAGTCTCAGCCCTTTCAAACACCAGGCTTATGATTTCAATAATCCACCACAGCAAAAGTCATTTGTAGAATTAGATATATTGCTAGCTATTCAAATATTTTCTAGTAACTATTAGTGCACTGTACAGCACATCAATACAGAGCCCAGATATTACAGCAAGGGACATTGGAAATACCCAAGCAGACTGATCAATTTAATYTCTGTTGCAATACAGTGCATTAGCGGGATGGGGTTTTTTTTCCTTTTTCTTGGCACAGCTTAGGGAGCTCAGAATTAGGACAAATATTCTCTTTCCTCCTCAACAAATGCTTAACAAATGACGAAAGTGACAGCTTTGAAAGATTGATTTTTTAAAAGTGAGGTTCTGTATGGTAGCTTATGAAAGCACTTTAATTTAGAATGATTATTAATCAACCATCCGTTCAGATAATTTTCTAATTTAGGGGGAAAAAATCTATATTCTGTCTCTTACATCCCCATCAGGTACTAAAATATGAATGTCTGCACTCATTAACAAATACAAATAGGGAGCATTATCTGATGCAGAAAGACAGACTTAATGCTGAAATGTAATACTCCTACCTGACAGAAAACGTTCTGAATTTTAGTACAGAAGAGATATAATCTGAACTTTAAATATTTTATTATATTACAGCCATAAATGCCACCCACGTATGAAATGGCAAACCTATTCTGACATACTGGAACATAGCTGCTTGCTCTGGATTCTCTCTCTGGTTAATTCTACATAGATCAGAGACTTAATTTCCTATTAAAAAACCACGGGATAATAAAACAGCAAGTGCAACTAAGGACAAAAAGATAAGAGTGCAGTACAAACAGCAGAATTGGCAAATAAAATTTTAAACCTGAAGAAGTAAAAGATATTTTGACTGACTTATTATGAGCCCATCCTTACACTGATTTATTGTTGTGTGGTCTATCTACTTTGTTTTCCCAGCATGAATCCTGTGAAAATTGGAAATATAATGTGAATATTTATCACCACAACATTATTCTGAAACAATCCAAAGAGTTCAAGTAGTATGCAAAATACTGTAAATTAGTTTTCTAAACAAAATGCATTTAAAGCTCAATCCAGAGGAGTTATGTGCCTAGACTGGGATGCAGACAGAAAAGCATCTACAAAGTAGGTCTTGTGTTTCCTGGCCAACTTTTCTAACTGACTGGCTACTGAGTCAAAGACGAATGCTACCCTCGCTTCAGCCATGCTTAAGAGAATAAAACCTGACTTAAAAACAATAGTTGCATTTCTGGGGGACTGTTCTTCATTGAATCGCCCTATTAGCTGCGTAAGAAGCTTCAGAAGGAAAAACAAAATAAATGTACATCTCCAATACAATATTGGCTTCTTGGAGGCATACACTATTGATGTGGAAGCCACATCTTTTTTAGGTGTACACATAATCCTTTCTAAATGGACCCTGGAATCCTGTCTGGTTTAAAAATCCAAGTTTATTGTGACACGCATATACAGAGGCATAATTTATGAAGGAAGACAAGCAAACACAATTGTAACACAAAATATGTGGCAAGGGAGTAATTTACTAGGTTTTCATACAAAATACAAATTTATTSGTAAATGTCTATGCCTTAAACTCAGTATGTAGTACATCATATTTTAAATTATTAACATCTCTGCTGGAGAAGCTTCCTTCATAAAATATTTACACAGCACATCTCAGGACTCTGTATTTTGCCAGCAGTTACTCAAAGTGTAAGATAAATATAGTTAGCAGGTCATTGTTTTCCTTGATAAGCTATTCTTTTCACTAAAAAAACCCCAAAATRTTTAAGCTATACTACTGCTATGGCCTTTGTTATGAAATGCTGTGCTCCAATATAATGATATATTTTGACCCCTGAGAGCTACTGGGGTCAGAGGGCATAGCTTTTGCTAATGACAGTGCATGGCTGTAAAACACAAAAGGCAGGCATGTTTCAATTACTTTTCCAATTAGTAGCAACAATCAATGCATGCTGCAAAAAGCCTTAAGGAAACTGGCAAAATGTTGCGAAGTGTCGATATGATTCTCTTTTGAGTAACAAACCCAGGAACAATAAAAGTATTAGTATTCCCTTGATTGTTTTTTCAATACTGCAAGACCATACAACCCTTTATTTCAAACCAGGCAATCTGGAAGTGTTGCCTTTTCAAAATCCAGACAGCTCTTCAAAGCAAGCAAGTATTAGATAACTTACTCTTTTCTAACCTAGGCAAGAAGAAAACTTCATATTGGTCATTTTCTTAGAGGAAGGAAATGGAATTTATGATGCAAACTTCAAATGTGTTGGACTGTTATTTAAAACTAAGCAATAATTATGCTCTAATTTTTCAAAAAGAGTCCCTGCTCAATAGAAAAAAAGAGCTTCCAGCATTTCAAACTCTTGGCATACAGTGGCCTGGGCTACTAAAAAGCTTCTCAACACAGTATGAGAATTCTGTTGGCATTTGTACATTCAGTTTGCCAATGTCAGAATAAAATTCTAAAGAAGATGTAAGGAAGCAGAAAAGCAGAACTATAGACTCAAATCAATTTTAAAATAAAAAACCCCAACTACACCCAAGATATAAGGCACATATGTTTTGAAATACACAAGATTCTACTGTTACCAAACATTCAACTAATAAAAATAAATTTGAAATATTTTCTTKACATTCGCATAGTTTTATTGAGGATATGAAATAATAACTATTTGGATCAATTTTGCATTAATGGTTGATATTCAATACAGAAAAATTATGGTGAGGTAGCATTAATTTTAAACTTCACAATACGCACACATCGCTTTCTACTGTGGGCTAAATAGCCCATGGCAATACCCCCGACATCCCAAACTCAAGGAAGCACAGAAAAGAGAATTCTTTTATTTTTTTTTAAATAATGTAACAGATATATCTTTCAAATGAGAAAAAAATTACACAACRTACAAGAAATGAAAAATATCTCCATGTCCCTTACTACATAGAAATTATTGGTAATAATGCAAAGGAATGATTTTTTTCTTATATTCAGGGAGAAAAAGTGCTGTCAATTCAATAATAAATAAGGAGATTACTAAAGAGCAAACATCTATAATGAATTGTTTTCAAATCTGCAAGACCAGATTACTTGTGGTTTATAATTTCTAAGGAATGGTCTGAGGGTTTCCTCTGGACAATAACTTTGAAATATAATATCTACTGTAACACTGAATAAATTCTAAACTCTAGAAAAAAGACAATGTGACAACATTTCAAGGAAGTAAGTGGGATCATCTCAACATGACATCATTGTAAGGAAAAATTGTGAAAATAATGTTAAAAGAGGCAATCAGTTGGTTTGAGTGGTAGCATGATTAATACCAATCAACAGTGTTTAATAGAAAACAGGTCTTCTTAGGAAATTTCATATAATTTTGTGATGATATTACAAATTCAGTAGATGAAGATAACTTTTGAAAATACTCGCTTTAATTTCTGTATAAATATCTCTCCCTATTATCTCTCTGATGAAAAAGTAGCATGGCACAAAAATCAACATGCCTTATATATTAAACATGTTAAAGAACACTGACGATCTGAAAAAGAAATTGCAAATGAGGAATCAACACCTAATGGGAATATCTTTGGTGGTACTGTAAAGATGTGCATTATAAAGAGCCAACAGTACTGAGCAGCAGACTCAAGATACATTTGAAAACCTAAATACCTCAAAACAAAATTGTGGACAGCAGTGATAACTAAAAATATCTTAGCAGTCCTAATAAATAACCAACAGAAAATGGATTCTTACTATAGCAGAGTGGCTCTCGGAACTTGTGTATTTTGTGAATTCTTGCACCTGGATGTGCAATGTAGGATTGGAGAAGTCACATATATCTGCACGTGACATTGATAACATTAAAAGAAAGTAATTTGCAGTTCTTGTCACCACACTTTCAAATGAATGTCTATTAAAAGAACAGTATATATTATCACAATAAGGGTGATTAACCTCTGGAATAATTTACAATATATATGGTTATTTTTTCTCTCKCCTGAAACCTTGAATTGAAATTAGATGGACTAGAAATACGAAACTGAACAAGGCAAAGAGGAACTGATGAAGAAATTCCGGATGAAAAGTATGAATTAATTTCAAAAGACCGGTAAACCTTTTTTTTGCACAGGGAACATATTTTGGCATAGAGATAAATATCATCCGTGCTATTCCTTTAGCATGGATAATGTTTCCTTAGTTCACAGAGGAGCTGTGGGGTTGAAATTAATTTTAATGCTTTTTGTGAAATTATTTTGATGCCAAAAATAAGAGAATAAACACATGTTCTTCCATGTTTACTGATTCTATCACCTGCATTTCAATATTATTCATTACTTCTGTTGTGTTTCAAATGAGACTATGTTCAAACAGTATCTAACATCATCAGGGACCAACTCAGCCTGCAGCCTCAACGAGATACTGAAACCCAAACTGTAAACAAGATTATAACAATAGGTAGAAGCCTAAGTCAGCTCTGTATAACAGTTAGTAAACTAGTATGTACCCTCCACTTTTACCTTCTGAAAATTAGCTGGTTTGAACTACTCCCAGAGCTCCCAGCTATGATACATAAATGCACTACAGTATTTCTGGAGTCAAGAGGCACTCGGCTATGCAAGTCCCCTCTTTATTTACTTTACCTATGAATCAAGCAAGAGCAGTAGCAAGGTAAGTAAGAGTTAAATTTTTCTGCTGATTGAAAGATTTGCTAATAGCTGTGGAATTTGCATGATAATACACACTCATTACAAAAAGAAATATGTGTATTATTTTAGATGAACAAATGAACTACAGAGCTGAAAGGAAGACTTTAAAAAATATACAGTAAAATGTTTTGTTCATTATGCACTGTAATTGCTTTCCTCAAAGTGTGTATGTGTTCGGCTGCATATGTGTATACACACAATTAGGTCTATCCAATTGCAGCAGCACTTCTTAGTCMCCTTTAGAATTAGGAGAACTTTTTAGCTGACACGGGGCAGATCTCTAGCTCTATTCCATTTTGTGCTGGACATCAGTAAATTGAAATTTCGCCTAGGGTGGCAGGCTCCTCGGCAAGGCAAACTGATTTGGCTGGCAACCCCCTTGAACCTCCCTCTTCAGGGGAGTATGCTGCGGAGAGGAGAGGAGAGAGGAGAGCATGCCATGGTCTTGGCTACCTCAGGGACTCAGGGATTACAGTTGGGCCCAAGAAACTCTTATCTCCATTTTTTACTGACTGCAATCTTGGAAAAATAAAAAGATAGATAGGTAGATAGATAGATAGATAGATAGATAGAAAGAAAGAAAGAAAGAAACAGCTGCTTGAACTTGACCACGTAACCTTCTTGAAGACTTTTCCCTAAAAACTATGTCTTGCAGGTGAAGGTGGCATTGTAATTGAAGAATGCAAAGAATTTGAGCAAGTTTTACTCTAGGGTCCCTCAGATGCTAAGCAAAAGCCTCTTCAGTGCACACAGCAGAGTATCCTTTCTTAAAATGATGCACTATATGTTACAATCTTTTGTTATACCAGTGATACGGTAAGTATATTATTTCTCCCTTCCCACTTAACACTTCCGGCTCTCATTTCTCATATACAGAACATGCTGGGACAAGCACAGAGGAGGAAAGGTAAACTGAAATATGCTTCCATGTGGCAATACACGGACCTCTGAGGCACCACTCCAGATTCACACTTGCAAATAGGTCTAAAGAATTTCCCCTTTGAAGAGCGGATAGTGCAGCCCCCGCACTCCAAATTACCGAGCTGGGAAAGTCTAGCATTCAAGCACTGCAATATTTCACTCTGTATGATAGAGGAATTGCCCAAATTTTTAAAGACATTACTAACAACTATCAGTTTCACAATAGCAGAAAATAGAAGTTGCAATATTACAAAAAACATTTAAAACAATCACTTTTATGTGATGACTGAGAATCTTAAAGAGAAATTATATTCATCACACATGCCCTAGGTCTGCATTGTGCTTGTGCTTTCCAAATCTCTTAAATTACTAAACAGAAAACAGGTGTTTAAGCTCTTATTGTACATCTGTCATATTCATGCCACATTGTTTTCTTCCACTGAATTTAAACACTAATGTAAATATGATCTCAGTTAGTTCAGTGATAAAGAACACTCTTCATAAAAATAGTGGTACAGGTGCTTGCAATGGACTAAGAAGTCAGTGTTTCTGGCTAACACTCAGTATATCATAAATAATTCAGTAATGCAACAGATCACTCTCTTTGTACCTTTCTTTAATAACACGTCTTTACCAAAAATTAAATCTTTCATGATATGAACAAAACTTTATTATAAATAAGGAGACTTACCCTGTGTCATTTCATCTACTTCAGGAACAGTGAGTAATGAATAGCTGTCTGATAGCTCTTGGATTGAGTGGGAGAAGGTGCAGTAGAGGCYGCTTTTAAAGTTTTTTACGTTTTTATACACTGATCTAGCTTTATTTTATTTTTACGGTCAAGGGGCACTATTAAATCACTTGACAAATGGCATGATATATGTTCAGTAGGAAACAAGCAGAAAACTTAGGAAGGTATTGCTAAGTTGCACATTAGTGTAGAAAATACACCACACAGTAAAATACTGTAAAGTTACCACACAGTAGACATGCAATAAACCTAATAATTAGAGCACTGTGGACATGATGATAAAGGAAAAAAATAGGATAAATTATGTCCTTGTTAAAAGAGCCCCCATGTTTATCCATTAGCACATACAATTAGCATTTAAAATTGCTGATGCTGGAAGTGGTACAATTGCTTATTGCTGCCACTTCTGGGAAAGGTTCAGTTACATATTTTCAGGCAAAATAATAGGCACAAAGGTGATGTGCTTTGTCTCAGGGGCAAAGCTTGCCACCTGCACAACTTTTTAGCACCCCAGGCTTGCCAGTCAACTACAGCAGCACTGACAGTGAGCTCAGAGGAGACTTTCACTTTGCCCTCATCAAGAGGACAAAGGTGTTGCACGTGGCCAAATGGGAAAGAATTAAATTTTCTTTAAACCACCTGCAAAGGCTGACTCAGAGCAAAGATTTGTTTCCTGATTGATTGGTGTCCCTGAGCATGAATTTTAGATGCTGTTAAAAGAAATAAAAATGTAACTTCCAGCAATTAAATTCACAGAGCTTTCTGTGGTTATAAAATCACCAATAGGAAGTGATTAGCAATGCTGGTGGAGAACAGAGGCTGTTATTCTCCTAATGAAAGCCCTCTGTCTGGGGTTTCCACCTCAGCTTCCATTTAGTAGCTATAGTTTTTTCATGCCTATGTAATAGGCAGTTTTGCTTCCTCCTGCCAATAGTCTGCCATGGTAAATAGGAAAAATGTTCTTGAAACTGCACAGCCCGCTCACACGTTTTATATCTGAGAAATTAGATCAGTTTATGAGCAGCATATAACACTTCTGTTATCCAAGTCTCATGATTTAATCCCTAGTGTTATGACATTTATGTATTTTCCCAAAGTGCCAACTGATGGTAGTTACACATCCCTTACATTTTTAATCTAATTTCCTAAGAAAAGGAAACTTTTATGATGGCACTGGTCTGTATTTCTACCTATGAAGAGCTTTCTAATAACTTTTGAACCTACAGGCTGATTTAAGTTAAAATTGGGGATAAAAGTCTCAAAGATAATTAAATTCCTAAGAGTTTTATACAAATCACTGTCTGGATTGAGGACAGAAGTTGAAATTGCTGGCCACTCCATTGCAAATGTGGTCATAACTCAGCCCTGAGACACTGCTTTGGAGCTGCCAGCTGGTTGACCAACATATCTGTCCTGGGTACTCGGCATGCACATAGCTTTAGACATGCTGAACTTTATACAATGGCTGCCTCTTTTCMGGTGGGAATGTAATAGGAAGGGGGCTCACTGTATCTTGCTGGGGACAAAAAGTTTAGAAAATACATGACAAAAATCTGTAGGACAAAAGACTTTCAGTTCTCCTGCTCAAAAAAACATTTTTTCTCCTTTAAAGTAAGACCTACTCACCTGGCTGGCACAGAAAAACCTGCAAACAGAAGCCACTAAATCTCTAAAGGTTCAAGAATCGATAAAGTGAGTCAAAAGAACAGAAAAATTTTAATCTCAACACTTCTTTAAGTACCCTCATGATCTTGGGATGACAAGCATTRATAATACTGTAAGAAGTTACATCAAAAAGATGCTAGGGCCAAATCCTTGTTTAAAAATGGAACACATCTGAGATACAATGCTCAGAGAAATACAGAAGGGGAATTTCCCCATAGGGAATATGAACAGGAGTTGAGGATGGGGTCTGAATTGCCCTGGTTTACTATGCCTTGATTCACTGCAAAACACACTGTGAATCAGAAAGATATCTACTGTACTGCTCATAACAGACAGGACATGGACTTGCAATGTTTACRTGCAACCTTCTGATGGAAATATTTTGCCATTTTAATGAATTTGTGTCTGAGAACCTTATAAGGCATCTGTGGAAAGAATGAATTTCTAAAAACTCATATTCAACTGTTCCTTAAAAAAACTACATCAGCACAGAAGAGTTGAAGCTATAAGGGTTAACAGAGGGAAGAGATTAAAACATTAGTTTAAAATGTTTMATTCCACCTAAATTTTAAGTTCATACGCTGATACAATACTGCCATTAGCATATTAGATATGAACCCTCCACAGCTACTGATACATCATTATAAATAATTGAATACAAACCTATGGGTCACTGTAGCAGAAAAATAAATTCATGAGAGTAGAAACGGACTCTTTTTTGTCTAATGCATTTCAAAGAATTAAAAATAYGAGATGGATTTTAATTTAGGTAAAATGATTAGAAGCTCCCACAGTCGCTCCTTCTCCACCCCTAATCCTGACCTTTCCTCTCCCGTTTATTTTTTCTCTGCAAGTTTTAGTCCAGTGGGCAATTAAACTGACCCCAAGCACTGCAATCCAGCTCTTCCCCCCTTAATAGCATGTCACAATCAACAAGATCCCTCTAGAATTGGGGGAAGCCAGTCTTTTTGACCGAACATCAGAGGTGCTTTGATAGCCTCTCTCTGCCCTCACGGTAATAGAGCCAGAGCATTTACATTACTGGCTTGAGCTACACTGACACTATTTTTACTGCCTCAGGATAAGGAAAGCATGATGCAGGAGAGGGAATGTGTATGTGACTCGGGTTAGGCAATTCAGGTTCCTYAGCAGGCTGTCCTTAATAGAGGAGAACAGGCTTTTCGGGAATTCAGACCATCTCTCTCTACTGAGTAAACAGTTGGGGAAGATTAACTTGTGCATCAGTGTTCAATACTGAAAGTAAAGGGTGAAAGAATTGCTCCAAGTGTTACAATGAAGCTCTGCTTACCTTTTTAATCTGTGTGATAAGTGCGCACTTCTAATCACAGCTCGCTTTTATACTGCGTCAAAGCTCTCCTTTCAAAAAGAATAAAATTGTTCTGGTTTGTAGCCTAGATCTACCTTGTCAGAAAGACAAAGTGTAAAAATGTAAATATGAGGGGCTGAAACCTTTGTAATTTCTTACATCTCCTGTTAGGGGAGCATCCTTTTAGGCTTGAATAGGGTAACAGGCAAAGGTCCAGTGAAGTGAGCTTCAAAATACCATCACTGAAACAGTCACAGGAAAATATCACTCAGTATTTTCATCTATGGACCAGGAAGGTCTTCATACAGACAAATCAAGTGAAAGAAGGATAGGTATGTGAGAAGGAGACCAAAAATAAACTAATTTAAAATGGAAATATCTGGGGATTTTAGGTAGCTGATGGATTAACTTGAAAACAACAAAATGCATTGGGTTTACCTAGAAACCCGTTATTAAGAGCACACTGTTAAGAACACAGCTAGGAAACGGTGAGGCTCTTTTTTGGTACTGGTAGTTGAGATAAAACATCTTAAAACACCCTTTGCTCAACAGAGACAGTTCCTAAACAAAACTTTGGTCTTGGTATTAGTATGGCTTGAACTCGGGCGCACTCCAGAGTGTACAATGTTCCTGTTTTATTCCAAAAGAGTAAACGTAATCAATTCTCTAAATCAGGTGAATATTGTTAAGTGACAACAAAGCACTTGTCTATCTCATCATTTACAGAACAGGAGCTGTTAAATGTAAAGAAATGGGCAGTTAAAGATACCACAAATCTACTATTCATATAGCAAACACATGATTTTTGGTACAGTTTTCTACTCTGTTACTCCAGTTTTACAACAGTAATCTCTATGGAGAAAGATCAGATCAATAAAGTCAACTGATATCTGCAAGAGCAGAGTTGGGCCCAAATTTATCAACAACAAAATCGTTAATAACTCTGCTTAATTACAACCTGTTCTATCCAACACAGAATATGCATGAGTTTTCAAGGAGATTTAATTATTTAGAAAGTTGAAAGATGTGATAAGCTATTTTTGAGATAGAAGGAGACAAAGAAAGAGACAAAAGTCAACATTTCAAACTGGTAATTTTTTAATGATCTGTACTCAAAAGCTGTCAGAAAATATTCTCTCTAATACAATGAAGCAAATTCATTCTTCAAGTCAAGGTAATAGTGGGAAAAATGGGCTTGGTAATAAAAGGAATTGTTTTATTGACTGCAGAAGAGCTATCACTCCATAGAACCATGGCATAAGCAATAAGAACAAACAAAAAATACTTTGCACTTACCAGTAGAGAGGAAGGAGGACTTAAATCAGAAACAAAAGCTGACTTTTAAAATCAGGCCCTACAAAAAATGGTCAGTTCGCACAGGACCACAAACACGGAGCAGGGTTATCAAATTTTTTAAATAAACGATCAGTGCAAAGAACTTTATGGTCTTCTTGAAAAAAGGACTTAATATTCTGGCAGAATATTATGTTTAGAAATGTATTCTTAGTTTCTTGTGTTATTTTCTCCCACACATCAGTATTTATATGGAAACATATACATGCATCATATATATATAGAGCTGCAGATATGCCATAGTGACACATTTCTACACCTCCATCTTCATGCTTAGTCAAAAGTCTTGAGGGACCATCAAAACCTTCAGCTAAAATCTCATTTATTTTATCAGAAAGGAAAAGATTTTCTCAGCTTTTCCAAAGCTCGCTGGACTCCYCTCCTTCCAAACAGGCTGTGTTTCATGTTCTCAATCCCAGAATACAGCAGAAAGATGCCAGCTGGCTTCCAAAATGCCAACTTTACAGGGACTATGCTCAGCTAAGCTGACTAGTGTCTGTATGCTGTACARCCCTGGGGGATATAAGCAAACTTTGGTTAACCAAGAATTTTGGTTAAGTGGTGTTCTGTAAAATAGGGATATAATGTGTATTGCATGTCTCGCTCAAACAGATGTTGTCTAAGCTGCTTGGACGCTGACATTTCAGCTGAATATTGCTTATTATTAGCATATGCTAATTGCATGTTGTTTATGAATAGCATACCATGCTAATCAGTTATGAGACTGGTTCATGTAATATCCAGTTAATAAAGGACAAGGAGACCTCTTCTGAAATAAGCCATGAGTCTCTAGTCCTGTACTCCCAAAACGCAACATGAAGGAGTCATCTATAACTGCCTTTATACTATATGATCACCAGACATAGTGAGCCCCTTTCTCGTTTTTCAACACCACCAGACAACATCTCAGATCTAAACAAAGATCTGAGACCTGTCCCCCAGAAACTTGCTTTTATTAAATATGGCAGAATTAGTTCTCAACAGAGATTATGGAGAATGGCTATAAACAATAGAAACCTCCAAACTYTAGCACAACAACACACTTTTGCTGTGAATAAGCATAAAATGAGAAAAAAAAAATCCTCAAATACTAAATAAGGTGCAAAATACAAAAATATTCCTGAGAATATATGCAATGATCAAGGATTAATAACCATGCCTACATCTAAAGCTGTCACATAAAACGGCTCTTTTTCTCACAACAAAACTAGGCTTTCTATATAAATTATATCCAACTTCATCAGCTCGGACAGATTTGTATTAAGTACAGATTTATCTTGTAGCTAGTTATCCAACACTAACATGACATAGCTCATAAATTAAGACAGTTTTATGTGAGTTCAAACCTGAAAGCTTAAGCCTGTGGTGAGTATCAATAAAGACATTATAATTATATTTTCCTTGAATAACCTGAAAACATAAACTTTATCATTTATTCTCAAGCCCTGGTTTTAATGCACACTTCTTCATATGACATAAGTATATATGAATTTTTAGTTCATACTTATTTGTACCCAATAAGCCAAATCCATCAAATTCATTGCAATATGAAAATCCCAATAGTTTATAGAAGTACCTTATCAACTATTTAAAATTAGCAAAATTAATCTATTTCCAACTTCATTTTAATATAATACTATGATTTCTTTCCTTACAATGCCAAGCCTGCCATTGTTTTCATGCATCTCAAGAACAGAATTCAAACACTGATGAAAACACTAAATTGGGCAATACAAAATAATTTAGGTCCCTAATCCCAACTTAATTAGCTATATCTGAATTCCATAAAAATGGCTACAAAGCTTCTTTTAAAAAAATTAACAATAGGATCACATCATAGAAAATACTGGCATACCTACTTAACCTGTAGCCTCATGGAGGATAAAAATTTGAAAAAACAAAGGCAGCCTACTACATCAGCTAAAACTTTTATGACTGATAAATTTGAGAGTTATCCTTCTGTAGTRCACTGGAGATGGAAAGACAGATGTTTTAAATCTGCAGAGCCTCAATACTACTGTGCTCTGAAGACAGCAGGCAACAGAACGGAAGGAAGAAAGCATCTTGATAGAAAAAATCCCAGGAGTTAACCTGCTTGATCTTTCACACATACCAACTAGACTTTACAGTGCTTCGGCAGTTCCTCCGCAGTCAGAGGTGCTCGCTATTGTACTGCTGCATGTGGCAGTCCTACCAGCATATCATCGTGATCTCCTGTCCTTTGTTCTTGTGTTAGAGCTCTTTAAAAACAGACTTTTCTAAATACACTTCCTGAGTGGTTCACTTCTGTTGGAAGTTGACCTAAATAAGCTAAGAGAGATCACCTTTACTATATCCGTTAGACAGACTATCTGGTGATGCAGATAATCACCTCCAAAAATAGATAGAGTTAAAACAGTCAAGTTAGAAAACTATTGATTAGCTATATGAACACATCTTCTTCGTCTATGTTTTCTCATAAGGCAGAGGATACAGCACTGCTTCTAATCCCACGTTTTTAAAAGCTGTTCTTCAAAAAGGATATTGAGTAAAAATAGAAAGGCCATTAACTGAATTGAATGGAAAAAATGCAGTTGATTTAAACCAGGTCAGGATTCTTGTTAATAACTTTAGCTAGATATACTAAGGCAAAAGTTCAGATTACAAGCATCGTCACAGGGGAAAACAAAAGAACTGTTATTTCTGCAGAAGGAGGGGCAATAGCACGCAGACTCTCAGACACCAAGCAAGAGCAGCAAATATATCTAAAGACTGACCCCTCTCTTACTCCTATAGAAACCTTGATCCCAAATCAAGCCACTGACAAACCTTAATCACYCACTTGAAATGAACAAAGATTTATTCTAATATTCACATTGTTATCGCTTCTATCTGTCTCATCTAAAACAGAATTTAAAGTGTGGTCATCAGTCACAGCCTCTTAGCAGGAAAATACACACCACCATAACACTTCCTTCCAAGACATCCTCTGGGAGGTCATTCAGAGCCAGTCGTTTAGTCAGCTGTAGGAATTAACATCAAGTAAAATATATTTCTACACCCTAAAGCAAAACCACTCCTTCCTTTCTAATTGTCTGGGCAACAGTTACCTGCTACAAGCTATCAAGCAGGCAGATCTCCCACTAGCTCAGACAGCCACTTGGCACCTAATAGGATAAGGTTCAAAAGCCCTGTTTCTACAACACTTACATTTGAAGATCAAGGCTCAGAAATTAAGGACATGACGTTTTCCATATGCACAGTACTTAATGACTTAAAAATAAACATATGTACAAGTGTTTCTGTAATTGGGTCCTCAGACTGTAGTGCTGTCTCTTTATTATTTGGCTCTTAAAAAATCTTGTAAGTACATTACTAACATCCTCTAAGGAATCTTCTTAAGTAATGTTTCCAGTAAAATACAGTTCTAAAATCTGAACTTTCCTACCTTGAAGATACACAGCTTTTTTGGTAGATGGAAATTCATATATATATCCTCTACTATTCCAAAGGAAAAACTGATTCATCTCTTGTAGTATTGTGGAAACCCATGAGAACTCAGAAACAGTAATGACTATAATCTCATTAAATAGAAAACTGGATGTTTGTGATTACACGTTCATTGTCTAATTTGGGAGAAATACAAGAAATAAAATAAAGAATGGAAATTAAGCCAAAAGTTAAATCCAGGCCATTTCAAGAACATGAGCTCCTTTTGTTATTATAGACAGAAACTCCTACCCGTGTACTTCCAGGGCATCCCACCCTACATCCCAAAGAATAGCCACAGGACTGTCTGCAGGCTGAAGTCTTATTTTGGTGTGAATCCACTGGCATTTGATCTATTCGAGCACAGGACTCTTTTCAAGTTTCCCTGTTAGCCTATCAAGGGCATCTGAGAGAAGAGTTTGTATTGGTGTAGTTGAAACAAAACATATCAATCATGAACATGAAATTATATCACACTCTTTATTCTAATGATTTTTCATGATGACAGATGGCTCCATAACCTTATGCCTCAGTCCAAGTGCAAATTACTTTGAAAGGATGTATTGACATGCTCATGGACACTGCACAAATGCTGCTTCAGACTCACAATAATATTTACAGGCATATTAAACCACGTAAATATAAATATAATGAGAGAGTAATGCATATTTTGGGAATTTAATATCCACTGCAAATGAATTAATGATTTCACCTTTTGTCCTATAATGTTTCAAACCTCTGTCTAAGTTCTGGCGTCACGTTATCCTTTCAAATTAACTGTAATTTTCCACTGCTACGCTTGCTATGAATGAGCAAACATCCAAAGAAATTACAAATGTGCTGACACCTTCACAAAAAAAACCCCAACGGTTTTCTCATGTGGGAAAAGCTCTGTTTTTTCGCCATTTTTTATATTATTTAATTTCCACAGTTGGGGTTTAATCCTAGTATGTTTGCAGTATTGAACTGAAAACTTCTAAGACAAAATAACCTGAAATAGAGAATTAGTGTATTTCTGAGGATAGCAAAGTAGTGCCCAGCAGAAGGGTTTTATCACAATGGGACAATGTATAAGAAAAAAAGCCTAAAAAAGAACATAGCTCTTCAGATAATTAAAGTGCTTTAGACCACTAGCCAATTGATTTTCTCCTTGTAAAGGTAGCTCAATTGAAATGTTCAGAATAAATCATGTGTTAAAATTATCTTCTAAAGTAAGAGCTGAGTGCATATTGATTAATAATTATTTGCACTAACGGACTGAACTAAAGCAATACCATCAATTACTTCAAAAATCTGTAAGATCAATCAAGATGGAATCAGCGGTTGAAAGATTCACTACACTTTTCCCAATATTTCAGAAGTGCTTATCGAATGGCTTTCTCAAGATACCTTGGTTTCCTGTTTCTAGAGCTATGGAAGTTTGTTTTAAATACCAATTACCACTAGGCATTTCAGCTACATAATACAGCTCTCACCCTTCAATTACATGGGAGGTCTGCAAGAAGAGCAAATGTTTTCCCCATCAAGTATGAGACATGAGGGGGCACTTTTGCCAAGGAAGTTTAGTTAATATTTCATACTTATGCTCACGCAGCAAAGGAAATGCAAACAGCCTAAACTAATGACCAGAATAGATGATTTCCATAGAGCTGCCTATCCAAAGATGGGGTATACTCAGTATAAATTAACTCCGTCTTACACACTAATGAGTCCTACCCACTGAATTTGTCCGGGCAGCACAATAAAACTCTGGTAATTCTACAAAAAATTACAACTTAGTTTGCATGGTTATAAATAGCATGGAGATCGTTAATCCCTTACGGCACCACAAGCATTACTCAAGCCTGGTATCTTATTGAAAATCAAAGAGAATTTTCCTTCCTCATGATGTATAGCACCATTAGAGTCGGGAGGGGAGTCTGCTGGATGTAGCGCCAGGTTTTAAGCAGGTCTGAACTAAAAAAAAAAAAAACGTTTCTGTGGTTCTGGTTTTCATGGTTTCTTTTCCACTAGGTTTCAGGTTTATTTACTGCAGAAGTAAGTGTTGAATACACAGACAGACAGACAACAGCTCACAAAATCTGGCGGAACTTAGTCCACACATTGGCAGAAGATGTTAAAAATCTATTTCCTAGATTTTTCTCTTTTTTTTAGGTCGGCTGACACAGGACCAACTCCCACATAGACTACYAGGTCTTCAGAAGATAACAAAATTTCTATGCACCTTCTCTGAAATGCACAAAAAACATTTTATGACCTGAAACAATAACACTTTCACCTGAAATATCTAATTTAAATTTAAACATTCTTTACATGAATGAGATGCACAGCTCTGTCTGAGCATCTTAATTTTATGCATTTTTACACTTCTAAGCAACTTAGCAGTGAGGACTGCTTATTTGCATTTATTTACATACAATTTGCAGGAAAAGCTGAAAAAAGGTAGTAAGGAAATCCATCATTTTGACTTTAAATGAAAATATTATTTCTGTAAAAAATATCTGGAATGTTTATTTTCTTATTTTACTTAGGAAATTGCTTTTAATATCTTCATAARTATTAAATGGAACTTCTCAGAATTGAGAATTTTTTTCACCTAGTAGGTTTTTAAAAAAATCCAGCAATATCCTTGATGTATACAGATGCAAAATACAACTTTTTTTTCCCCTAAGAGAATTTAATTTCCTAGCAAGGTGAATCACTATCCTGATATACTCTGGCTCTTCTCTGAATCCTTGCCAGGTAAGGGGGAGGAACGGCAGGCCTGTGAATGAAAAAATGGTGTAACATGCATGTACAAATTTAAGTGTTTCTGCTACCATTTTTAGGTCCTGTGCTATCTGTGGATTATTTCTCAGATGATGTTAAAATGTGTTCAAATAAATCCTTAGTAATTTCACACCTACATTCAGCATATTTTCTTAGTCTTTTAAAGCTATGATTTTCATATGTTGCCTCCTGGTCTCCAGTTGTATCTCTAATTAGCTGGTACTAAATCATACCTATTCTCAGAATTAAGATGCCCAATGGCTTCTCATTCCTTAGAGACTGGACATACTTTAACTCTCTTAGTTCTTCATCACATCCAACCTGTCTCTCGTTACATCCCCATGCCTCTGTAACACACACATAAAATCAGGAACTCGCTAGAAAAGGCAAAGAAAGATAAAAAACGCGGAACAGGTGCTGTGCTACAGCTGAGCTTTCTAAGGAAGCATATTAGGAAATTCTGCAGTGCAGAAGTGGACTCAGGAAATAACTGTGGGTGTGTTTTGCTAAAACATGCACCAATTCCCACCGTCTGCCACGGTGATAATTTTATCGGCTTTCATCGTACCCTTGGTGTCGGTAACTCAGCGCGGTATCRGGGACAGCTCACGCCTGAAGGACTTCAACACAACTCAAGGAAAGCCAGCAGAAGCGTGTGCTTGGTGCAGCCCCCAGTGACCTGGTCCCTGCAACGGCCAGGCGAGGGGGAGACCCCCGATCCAGTGGCACTGGGGGGCACTCCCTTCTCTGCAGGCTATACGCAACCGAGGTGAAAGCCCAGGTTACTGTGGATGCAGCCCAGTGTCCTAAAAGCAGGGCTGCCCCGAGTTAATGGTAAGAGGGAAGATACACTTTATACATGCTGCTTCAACTAAGCCAAAACTCACTAGTGGTAGGAAGCAAAATGTGTGTTTTCAGGCTTTCATAACCATCTTATAAGGTTTTTCCCCCCCTTTTTCTCATGTGTGTGCTTTTCTATACATCCTCCAAGTTTCTGTGGGATTCAAGATATGCATTTCCTAAATTTTACTTAAATGTTTTCAACTGCTAAATATTTTGAAAAATAATTTTGTGCTGATTTGCATCAGGTCAGTAACATGTTGCTTTTTAATATATTGTCTTTATAGTATAACACCTCACACTGGAAGATTTTAGACTTTCAAATTCACAACTCTCATCTGCCATATACTTTTAATCTGGTTGAAATTAAAAAAAGGAGACTTTACTGTTGCAAATTAAAAGATAGTACAAGTCCATTAATTTTCGTAATCAGATTAAGGTGTTGTAATAAAACTTTCAGTGACTCAAGGGAAAGATTGCTTGAAACAGCAAAGTGTAATTAAGCAAAACTATTGTATCTGTATCATTAAAGAAAACGTTAAAAGTAATTTGAGTCTAGGGATCAGCACTTCAAACCTTCCCTAACCCTAGCCTTAACCCACAACCTAACTTTGTGGTGTAAGCACATTTTGTCAACAGCAGCCTAGAGGCCTCAATGAAATTAATTAAGTATGCTATTTCTTTACAATGGAAACAAACCCCAGTCCACAGGCTGTTTGCATTTCTGGCATGATAGGCATTCATTACTGAACTCACTGGCGTCAGCAGCTGGGAAGTACAAGACTGAGCTCTCTTTCACTAATTTTGTCTTCGCTTACCACTTTCAAACTCAGACATTAACTATGGTACTCCATAGGTATCGGTCTTAAAAAGCAGGTATGTCCCCTACCGCAAAATGTATTATTCTGATAGTTCTTATCATGAGAAACAAAAAGCCTCCCAAAGTGCCGAAAGAAATTCTTTGTCCTTAAAGTCCTTTTGCTCTYCTTTAGAAAAACTATGTGAGTCACAAGTAGGAGGACTGCAAGGAGGCCAGGATACATTTGCCTTGCCATCATGTAGCAGCTGTCAACTCTTCCATGCCAATGACAAACACGTGAAACTGCATGAGAATTTGGAAATGTGATATGGCACCAAAAAAAGAGAGACACCAGGAAAAGGTTAGTCCATGCTGCTGCAGCCTCCACAACCCAACYGAGCAGACCCGTGTGCTCTGACATTACATTGAAGCTAATGGCAAGATGGCAAATAAGCCCGTGGTGTTGCCAGAGCTGGGACTCTCAGCTTGAGGGCCATGCCTTATGGGCAGATGCTCTGGGCAACCTCCCAGAGATCTGGGGGGGTTGCGCCAATTATTCCACGGATCCTCTAGCTCTACACATTTATCAAACGACATCAGAAGCCCAGCATAAAGCCAAGACACCAAAACCCCCACAGAAGTCTTATTATTCACACAGCTGTCATACAAGCACTGGCCTTTTGATGGCCATCTATACCATCATAATTCTCACTTAGATTATAGGGTCCTGAGGCCCCAACTTGGTTTGTTTTATAACTAGGTAGACTAATTTCCCCCTGCCTAACCAAGAAATATAGATTTTAAAAACAAAACGAGCAGAAGACTCTCAAACCCCCGCAAGAAAGTTATTCAGCATAGCTCAACTGTTTACTGTCAGTTTTATTCACTCTGTAAATAAACTACATTTGTTCTTAGAAGCTAAGATTCTGTAAGTGAATATGAAATAGGTTCCCAAAAAGTTGTTATGGTCTCTGGTTTTATAAGGAAGATATACTTTTGCATAAAGAAAAGTTGGTCACCGGTTTTAAAGTGAGACTTAACAATGGAATAAGCAACGGCATTTAGTGTACGGATAAATGATTTTTGACAGCATGTKTACACTCGTCCAGAACCATAACAGAATTCTAGATCTCCGTAATCACCAATATGCTATTTGTGTAGGATAATCGCATGATTGACAGTGCACACATCAGCAAGAATAGCTGCAGTACCAAAATACACACATGTAASATTACATCCTCTTAATAGACATGACCATCACATTGGTAAAAAAATTGCTGGCCAGAAGCCATTATCCTACCTCTGAAATGCCGCTCTTGGATTTTATCTTCAATTTGAATATACTCTAGCCAAAACAGGATGGGTTTCAAATTAATATTTTACGCCCAGTGGTCAAGCAAATACTTCAAATGTCATGCCAGCAATTAAAGTGTGTCTAGATTTTTTGGCTACTGTGGTAGWTGAACTTAGGACCTTCGCAGTGAGTCACCACAGTCACACCATCACTGAGATATTATATTCTGCAAGTACAAAGATGGGAAATTTTCCAGATTGTCTGCCAAGATTCACTGCACCTAGGATACAGAAAGTGTCATAAATAGAATTTGCCACAGCAAGCCTTGCAATAACTGCCAGAGAAACGCAACAGACCTCCTGCAGTCTGATTTAACATAAACAAGCCGAGACATGGAAAAAGTAAAAACACTGCCCTGCAGTCACTGCTTAATAGCTTTTCCAATTGAGCATGGAGAAGTCTGACGTATTGAGAATGTCTGTCTATCCAGCGTATGACGGTGCCTTATGCGCTGTGGCTTCTGCCACATCACGGGGAACCTTCCGTTCCTACTTGCAAGATGTCAAATTTATGTTCAGAAAGAGCTGAATTTAGAGTCTGCTGCGCGTGTATATGTGAATATTTGCTTTTACTGCTTCTCCGTCCTGAAATAGCAAAACAAACCCCATACATGYTAAAACATATGGCTTGGGTGAGGAATCAGTAAATGCAAAGCTCTTTTATTTCCTCATTGAGTCTCACTTTATAACTGCTTGTGCAATCCAACTCGCAGATCTTCCTGAGAACATTTTACAAAAATAAGTCTTCCTCAAGAAAACACAAGAACCAAAAAGTTTTCTTATAGCTGATCTCATTTTTATCCATAGAATTTTATTTAATTTTTAAGAATTAAAGGAATTACCTACAAATAAAAAAAAATATTAATATATTATTTATTAATAATGTATGGTTTGAAAAACTCCTCCTCCTGTAGGTCATCCTTTAAAGATGAAAATGTTAAAATACATTYAGGAGAACAAATTAATAAACAATTACTGTAATTGTTATTACCGTATTGTAATAAACATTACCAATGGTATTACTTGCAAGCACAGTGACATGATTACAGACTGAATATAACTCTACTCATAATTTCTACATTATAAGCTTTAGACTGCAGTTATGGTATGTTCCAGAGTACTGGAGAATTTAATAGAACAAAGGAATAAAGAAATTATGTCTTTAACAACTGCACTAAAAAGGTAACACTATCTTTAAAACAAAACACTGGTCAATTAGTTGGAAAGGGCAAACTCTTATTTTTCTTCCTCTTCACCTTGCTACAAAGAAACACCATCCTGGGAAAGGTCACGGTGCATTATGGAGAAATTAGGGAAATAGGTTGCAGTGAACTTAGTGCTACTCTTCTGTGGCAAAGTGCAAAACCCTGCAGTTATAAAAAAGTGTACAGATAATGGTTTACCAATGAAGTGAAATTGTAAATGACTCCATCATGAGAGCTCCAGGCACAAAGCTAGCATGAACAGGACTGTCATATGTGCTATTCTTCCATGTACTTTGAACATAGCAAACTCTCCTCTTGAGAAACAATTCAGCTTCAAATGGAAAAAAAAATAGCTAAAAATTATTTTGATACAGCTTAAAAGCTGTAGGATGTCCTGAGTACAGGTTTAAAAACAAACAGATTAAATAAAATACATTTTTTATATAAGACTGGGAAAATGGCACTGGATTTGAAGTCTTATATATAATGAAACAGTGATCTATCCTAACTGAGGAGAAAGACAAAGGTTTTATTTCAGTTTAAAGCTSTGGTCACATGAAACCAACAAGAAGAAAATGTAAATCATTTCAGGGGTGTTTCTTTTCATTATTTAGGAAATTGTAAATTCATTTTATAATGAATTGGATAAAATCTAGTGATTTTCTAAAGTAGCGTTTACCTTTTTACAATACATTCCTTTGAATGCTGAGAGCCCTGATACCATTTGGGAGCTTGTCATCTGGAAAACCTCAAAAAGATTTCATTCCCTTCATACTTAGCTAAGAAAACAATGTTAAATAATGGAAAATAATAATCTCATAGGATTTTTTTCCTTATTATTATCTTGCAATGATACCAATGTAGATACTTCTGATATGCAAAGAGAAAGTGCATCAACCCCATGGTGTATGTGAGCTATTTATCACACTATTACAGGTACTTCACATATAGCTGAAGACATCATGGCTTCTGGGTCTTACATTCACACAGGGGAACTTAGGGAATATTAAAAAAAATGTGGCATAAAAATATGGTCTATAAGGCTGAACTGGTAATGTTCTGTTGATACACTATTGGGTAACAGCTCATCTAACAACATCTGCAGAACCATTTCTATTATTTTCTAATTTGTGTGGGTTTTATACTGTTTTTTGCTGGATTTTAATGGTTTCATATATATTATTTTATGTTTTACTTTGTAAGAGTTCATTCTGTAATATTAACAACCATTAAGAGACAACTGCAGAGCTATAGCAAGGTCTGTAGTCATCTAAGCATGTGCAAGTCACCAACCAAACGATTTGTCCGAAACTCCTTATTTTTAGCTTGCTTTTTAATCAAAGTGAAAAAGAATGCAACTATTCTGCATGTGACATGAGTTCGCTTTCAGTGGGAATTTAGCATTTAAACATGGTATACACTTTTCTGTTTTGTGGAAAAAGAGCCCAATTACAATCAATGGTAGTCTGCGATAAAGTTGTGCTGCTCCTTAAAAAAACATGGGGTTTTGAGGTCTTCAGACACTGATTTGTGCAGCTCCACATCACTTTCCCATAGTTCTTTCTTACTATATGGTTATGCTAGAGAACGTATAGATATGCTAGAGAGCGCTCATAGTTAAATATATGTGCTGCAACTGATTCACTTCTAATACAATTTTAGCAGTCCAAAACAATATTTGTATTGTGTATTATTCATTTGCTCTTTATTTTTCCTCCCAGGGTAAGAGGTTATCTATTGCTTTCATGTCTTTCTAGGCTAAATATGTTAGAACTGTTTCTTAATGACTAGAAGCAACTCCAGGGTAGTACACCATATTGTACATGATATTGCTAACTGAGCCTCTCAAGCTATCAGCAGCACCGGCCTACTGCACTACGTGCTTATTTCCCCTATAACAATAGGCACAATTAAGTCAAAGCAAACCCGATTAACTCCGCTCCAGGCTAACCCCTGCATGCTCACTGGTTCCCTTGATTAACTGTACAGGACTGACGGACAGGAAGGTGTCAGGAAAACCCCGAGGAATTAGCAAGCCTGCAAGGAGACTCTGCAGGAGGGAGAAGGTGCAAGAAAGAAAGAGAAGAAGGTGGCAGTTTAAAACACTTATTAAAGGAGTTAACAAAATAAAAGGATGTAATTTAAATCACTAAATGACAGAATCCTATTGTGATGAGGCAGTGCAGCATCTGAAAGTGGATACTCCCCATAAAGATCACACATGTATCCGCACAATAGCACAGATGAGGATGGAATTATAAATCTCAGTGACATCGGACTTTGTGGGTTCAGCCTCCTTGCAATAATTGGAATAGGGTTTGTATTGATAGTTATAATCTTAAGCAATATAAAGTATTTATTAGTGCCCACCTGCTGGTAATACTTTAATGCCCCTTATACAAAAGCCAACAATAACATCAATCAGCAACTCATTAAAATAAAACTCAAAACCATGCCAATGAAATGCTAAAACATATTTGAAATATGTTCTGTTAGCTTTCCAATATTCCTATATTCAGTTATAGCACCAAGGTATGAGCCAATATACAGAAGCTCAGATGTTGTTGTAATTTTAGCATAGGGCAATGTTAATTACAGCATGTCAAGCTATTTAAAAATTAAATTAATAAAAGGAGATTTAATTTCATTTTTGTCGCATACCAGTTAGAACTCCTACTTCTGTTCATCACAGTTGACTGCTGTATCGTTTTGGACTTTTATAGCATTGTGCTCTGTGTGGAAGGAGTGCCCTCCCCCACTTTAATGGCAGTAGACTGCTGGGAGATTGTTCAAAGATAAAAATATGTACCACCAAGTCCCTAAAATGTCATGATAAACGAACTCAAATGTCACTATTAAAATATTTCCTTTCATCAGTTTCACAGCACAGATCTCCCATTGCAATGCCAGAACTGACTCAACTTTGCTAATACTTCATGGGAATACTGAATTTCTTTTTGAAGGTTGAATTTAAGACAATGGCAATGTGTGTGGCATAAAACTGAGACAGCCACCTGTAAAGTGGCTTAAAAGGTACCTCCTGGAGAAAAACTTTTCTGCTTGACCCTCTTCCAGAGGAAAAAAATGAGGTTGAGTTTATCACAAGCAGACCCCTGAAACAATTCTCTCCAGGCTTCTTTAAATGTGAAAAGCATCATTTTACTTTCAGCTGATTCTGTTAACAGTCTCTGAGAAAGATAAAGAAGTAACATGGCATGAGAGAACTGCTTATGAAGAAAACAGAAGACTAAATGAGAAATTCAAGGGTACCAGATTTCTTTCCTCTTTGCCACTGTTATTCAATGCCGTGTTCCCAGACAGCAAGGAAAAAAAAAAATGAAAGAATTCCTTTAATGCAGTACCAGAATCAATACAACCGTGAAAATTTTGTTAGTTTATTATGGGTAGTTTCTGTAAAATCTCATGATTTCATGCCTTTCTCCCTCCTGTCTAACTATTTTCTATTCAAATACCCAGGTGATGCTTAGGAACTTTTAACAAAGGGCTGATAGGAAGGGAAGACTAACAAACAATGTGTGTTTATAATGAGAACCGAACTGCTACCTRCAGAGAATAATACAGGATGATCTCTCTTTGGAAAGGGGGAAAAAGAATCAACAACATAAATGGAATGCTGTCAAATTTATAAGCAGCAATTTAGACAGCAAATATGTTGCTTGGGTTTCAGCAGTCTTAAACACTGTGAGCGGCTTAACCTTATCTCCTAGTGCCACTGCCTTCCTGGAGTAATTGATGCTCGGAGTCCCCCAATTTCACATAAACCAGGCCACTGTGTTATTGTATACAGCAATCTAACTGCTAGCAGAGACAGGAAACGGCRCTGAACCCAGATCAATAGACATGTCAACAGTAAGCTGCTTAATCTAATTCTGCCTATCTCATCTTGGAGCACAGAGTTTGCAATTTTACTGCTAGGTCCCTCTGGCAGGAAATGGTTTGGAAAGTTTAGTCTTAAGAAGTTTAAGCGATATGCTTATCCTTCAGGCTCTTGAATGTTTATTCAGCAGAATAGCTGCTTTAAATGTTTTATAAATGGCAGCAATGTAAACAAGGTACTCCTTCCCATATGAAAGCTATAACGGTGATTTCCTCACGGKGGGCAGGGAGCTTAACGTGACAGCCAATTACGCTTAAAGGTAGATTGCATTTGTACAGATGTACCAAACTAAAATAAACTTTGAAGATCAGAATAATTTTCCCAGCATCCCCTCCCCCACTCTGATGATATTCCCACATGGGAACACTTCTTTTTTGGCAATTACGTTGCTCTCTCCTCTTTTTTTTCTCTCTTTTTTTTTTTTACACATGAAAATTACATGTTTCTTTGCAAGTAACTTCAGTATCTAGGCTGGTATAATACAATCTCTGACAATAAATTAATATCAGGTAATAAGAAACCCCAACATAGGCTCTCCTTCAGAAAGCAAGAGGGAAGAAATTAATCTGATGACGTTTTTCTCCCCATCTTCCTACTGCACTGGCAGCACACCTATGTTCCCTTTTGAAGGAAAAAAAAAAAAGAAATGCAGAACTTTGCCCCAAATGTCAGAGCCGGCCACGGGGAAGCCTCAGCGAAGCGCCTGGGCGACGGCAGCGCTCCTGTCACAGCTGTAACATGGGCTGGGCTCCACATTGGCCCGCGAGCCCCCTCCAGCCATGTGCCTGTCACAGCGTTATCAATGATTTCACAGCAAAAATAGAGACATACATATATATAYAATTCACAGTTCCCTGGTGCCTGTTCCATGTCCCAAAACACTCAGAGTTTTCAATTTCATCTGAACTACTACAACGAAGTTATGGTGCATCCCCGGGGGTTTTATGGTGCCAAGCAATTCAAGGGGCAGTGGCCATTGCCAGCGGAGGGGAAATTTAAGCTCCTGGTTAACTTTGGAATCACAGTTGATGGCTTCCAACCATGACAGACCTTTAAACTACTTTGACAGTCTATTTGTCACTGGAAAACAAGTGCAAACTTGTTTAGAGAGGAAAGACGGCCTTTTGCTCAAGGTGCTGGAGTGGGAATTAGACGACACAGGTTCTTTCCTCAGCTCTGCCACAAAGTGCTGGTGCGTTTGTGCCGACCAGTTTTTAAGTGCTTCAACTCCCCATCCATAAAATAAAACTTCCTTAACTGCACTGGAGTGCTGAGATGCTCGATGCATTAGTGTCCATGAAGTGTCCACTACAGTGCTGAACGTTACAGAAAAGTCAATAAATGAACTCCATAAATAAAATGTTACAAAAGCCCACTTCAAACCTTCAGCTTGAAATCATGGGACTGCTCCCATGAGTTAGTGCCTTGGAAATAAATTTAGCAAAGATTCCAGGAACAATACAGCTGAGGCTAAGATTAAGAAATAGTAAAGACACGATTATAATTTAGATACGTGTGCATTACTTAAGCATGTTGCTTACTACTGGAAATCTTACAACACACTGCATACCTCAGATGAGGAAATTTTGCAAAAAAGTATCTGCAGATGCTCCCTTGAGTAAAATTTAAAAAAAAATCAACTTGATATCTATGGGCTTATTTGTTCATTTACTGTGAACAAAACTCTCTTGGACAAAGACTCAAATGGAAAGAGTTTGCATAGCTGGCCTAAAATCTCTTCAAACTTCCCTTCTTTCTGTTTATAAAAGTTTTACTCTTTTGCTCTAAAAGCTGAAACTATAGAACATTATTCCAAAGATCAACAGCATACCACGAATAATCAAAGGCAGAGCTCAAGAGATTCTTTTGTCAACAATTCATGGACTCAACTACAGCCATTTCTAATAAGGAGCAATTTAGTAAAAATAATAAAAATCAGAGGAGACAGACTATCCATGAATACAAAAGGCACTAATTTAGTTCAATTAGTTCACTTCAAATAGAAACTTATGGCGTGCCAGTCTATTTTGGTTTCAGATTTGTCCCACCCCCTGTCCACATTTTCAAAGACGTAGTATATTCCAAATGCTAATTAACTACCATTCCTCTTAAACTCATGTATATYCCTACAAATCTGACACTGTGGGGGTTTTACATGGATGTAAGACTAAGAAATTACATTCTCATTAAAATGCAAACAAATCAGAAAGACCTTACTTTAATCTCTCATAAACCACTATTGGAACAAACATACTTCCCTATCTCAGCAAAATACTCATACCAAAGAGCAGCTAAGAACATGAATACATTTCTAAGCCTGGTGACTCGCTCATGGAGATCTTCGTTTGAGGAGGTTTCAGTGCTCGTAATTTCAACTTCGTTTCAATGCAACCTGCCCATTCTCTGGATTAAACTATGAATTTTCTGCCCTCACTTTTCATTCAACTTCTTCTCAGAGAAACAATTCTAGTAAACTGGTAAACAGTAATTAGCCAATCAACAATGCCACAAGCTGGAAATAATCCATTTTACCAGCTCATACATTTAGAAAAGAAAAAACTGATTCTTTACAATCATCAGGTTGGGCAACAGTGAAAATGATATGATCATCATGCACATGCTCCTTACTATTTTCCACACTTACATGATGCTTCTCAATATAAATGAGGAAGTAATCTCTTTGGAGGAAGGACTCTGTTTTCGCATGCATTTGTTTTATACCTACAAGTGAAGTCATTGATCATTTCTGTAATGCAAATAAATGATTACCTCCTCTGATCTGTAACAAAAAAAGTATACTGGGAGCTCAAAATCTTTCCAGCTCAAACATAAAATTGCAAAACAAAAGCAAGTACAGAATCTTGTCAAATGGTAACAAGTCTACTTAAAAAAAAAAGAGCACATCTTGCAGTTTTGAGTGGAGTATTTAATGCTCTAAGGTTTTAAAACTTGGCTGTATAAAGAAGAGTTGTACAGAAGATATACAAATGGGTATTTAAGATTTCTTGTATAAAAATTATGGAGAACCTTATAATTGACAAAATATTATTACTATTTTGTGCCATATTTGGCACATGCATACAAAAATGCTCCATAATCCATGATACAGCCCCGGTATCTGAACATTTAAGTGTTAGACCATTTTTATGAAACTAGATCATAGCAGATCCCAAAGTTTGGGTTCCCTACCTCGAATCTCACGTATTTAATGTCTTCACTTAGAAACATTTTCCATTTCAACAGTGTTGTACAAACTGCCTAATACCACAAAGACAGAGAGTTACAAAGACGGTTTCAAAGTATTGTGCCAAAAACTGAAATACATGTAGCTCATTTGTGGCAAAATTTAAAATGTACATGTTCAAAATATGGAAGCACAACTGTTCAGCTGAGGAGCTATGTATACAAACACCACAYGAATTTTTATGATGTCCTGATCCTTCCTAACAAAAAACAAAACTAGACTCCTTTTTTAAAACTCCCACACCACCTTCTTGAAGATGTCACTTTTTGTGTTACCCTGGCTTATAAGAGACCAGATGCAGATTCAGACCCTGCAAGCCAGCAGGCAAGAAACCTGAACATAGGTGCTTACCAGTTCTTTTAAAGTGTGTGAGGCTTTGAGTTGGTATCTAATTCCCACTGAGATCAATAACATTTAGATGCCTAACCTGCTTAAGCACTTCTGAAAACCCCATTGCATGCTTAAAATGTTGCTTTGGCTAGTCTGAAATACTAATAACTTCTACATTTTCACAGCTACCATTGCCATTACTTCATGACTCTACTGACCCAGGAGAAACTGCAGGCAGTCCTTCCAAAAGGACTAAGTCAAATTGATGGGTAGTTGTCTTTTTGACCCTTTTGTTTAACAAATGCATCGGTTGCTTTCTATCTGGACTTAGATAAATGAGTAACAAATTAAAAGAAACGTTTTTATGATTCACTGCAGTAGCTTGCTTTTTGTGCTTTTCTCTTTTCTGATACAAGGTTAAAAGTGACTGGTAAACCTTTTAAGGTTATTGAAACTAAATTATTAACGCTGTGTTTCACCTTCCTTTTGTCCTCTCCATGGCATTCTCCCTGATTGCTTACTGCTACTCCACTCCTACAAGTTGTAAATCAAATGAAAAATCTTTAAAGTACAAAACCATCTGATTAAAATTTTCATCCACAAGGGAACCACAGATATGACAAGAAGCCACATTATGCAGTTTTTACATTTAAAACATCTGACAGTCTTTTTTTTCATGTGTGCGAAAATTGAGCACTTTCATCTTTGGAAGCAACAAAAAGGATGATTCTCACTCCTAAAACCCATTTGCAACCTTCAAAACATCTTTGATATTCTCCTCCATTGCATAACTGCATTTGGTGCATTATATGCAGGCATGAGGTGTCGTGACACACAGCTCATCTGGACAAATTTGAACTTCTCCCAGCTCAAACCTGTACAGTTCACAGGTTTGCTGAGATTATCCGTCAAGCTCAGCACCAGATCATTCACCAGAGAACCCACACTATCTGGGCAGTTGGAAACATAAAGGCAAGACATGTGGTAAACCATGATCAAGGGGTCTAATAAAAACCTATAATGAATACTTCTGAGAGGAAATATATACCTTTAAGGAATTAACTCTATCCAGAAGGAAGCCAAATACTAATTTACATTTTTGTGAGGTTTTTAATGCAATGCCTATCTTATCTAAGATATGGGTTTATTTGACAGCATATTTCTGAAAAGTTGGCAAACAACAACTTTCTTAATGCTGCTTTTCAGCAGCAGAGTATAGGATGATCCATCACCAAGTTTTCAAGATCTGAGCTCCTGATACTCCAAAGCAGAATAAACCAAGCAAACTGCTGCATTCAGTTTTCATTGGATTTCGTAGCTGCTGCACATTTACGGTCTGCTAGGTTGGCACAAAGTAACTGCACATATGCCACAGCGGTAAGAGGTTTGTTTCTCCAGCAGTGGAATTCCTGGATTGGAGTTAAAACATCAGCCTGAGCAGGCCCTGAAGAAAGCCTATGGTGCTAATACTACACTATTTAACATCTGATAACATATCAATGTCTGATAACACATTCATTACGGAGATACAAAGTTAGAGAGAAGCACTGAGCTCTCAAATAGCAGCACTGTCTGCTGGGCCAGCTCCTCATTTATCCCATTGACATATTATTTGAATACAACAGCATCAACAAGGTGTCCTGTAAGCTGATTATTACAGTTCTAAACTGAGCATTCGGGATACTACAGTAAGAGCCAAAAGCACAGAAATAGCTCCTTCCTAATCCCATGGCATGCGATATGCACGGTGGTTCTCTCAGGAACAAGGTCAGTGACAGGGCGTAGAGGGCTCTGGCTGGATGGAAAGTATGCCGAGCAGGAAAACCTTCATGCATGGCAACCTTCAGGAAAGCATCCCAAGAGCTCATGGAGAATGACTTGAAGTGACTACCTGAGATACCATATTTGGGTCAATAATGCTAATCAAGAGAGACTTCTTCACAAGGAGAAGGTCTCAATGATGTTTGTTTTCCTTTATTTAGGATTTAAGGTACCGATTGCATTTTATGTTTCATACAGAAGAAAAGCATCATCTCAGCAGGAGTGGAAAGCAGTGATGGCAAACTTTGCATGGGAAGGCACGAGCTTCTGTGATGGACAGAGCGGACTAACCCGGGAGCAATGGCTGAAGACAGAGACTGGGACGACCAAAGCTCTGAGTCAGAAGACAGCAACCTGTCGGCGTTTGTGCCGTACTCGATCTAGCACTCTTACTTTTCCCTGCAGCATCAAAATCTGTATTGCCATTTCCTACCGGAAAGCGATGTGGCAAGATTTTCTCATGGAAACCTGAGCAAGCCGCATACAGAGTGAAGGAGCTCTTATGGCTTCTATTTATTGAACAATTTGTTTTCTCAGATCTCAGGTTGTTTTCCTTTTCCCCCACCTTTTTCTTCCTGCCGTCGTTTTGGTGTTCAGACACTTAGACTCTCACAATCAATCACAGCAAAGTAGCTCCTATAAACCTGCTTAGAGGAAAACATTTTCCTCCTCAGCCCTCCAATCCATTCCCTAGAAAGCAGCTGTTTCTCTAAATATACAAGGCAGCAGCATCTGAAAAAGTGAGTATGACATTACATGACAGGAGAAATCATTTCAGTTCTGCCACCCTGTTGCTTTGTAGAACTGGGACTTATGTAATAAAAGATACGTAAGTTTAAATGATTTGGAGATCTGTTTATACAATATGCATTAAAAGAGTCGCTGGACAGAATAAAGAAAGGCAAGGGCATAAACAGTCAGAAATCCCCAGCAAGATGCCATAACCTTCAGGGAAAGATTCATAGTCTCTTCCTCTGGCCCAGGGAATTATTTGCTCTACAGCGGCACAGTTATGACAAAGGGAGAAATGCAGCACAAAAAGGTGAGAAGCAAATTCTCGCCCTTCATTTGCTAAAATCTGCCGTACCCATTGTGGTGTTAGATGATGAATTTTGGCTCCTCTCTGTTTCAGCAGCCAGCACGACACGTTGTGCCAGGCCTCCAGCTGAGTCAGTACACGCTCGCCGTGCTCCGGGCACACAGACGGGAGTAGGCAGAGAAATGTCAAGCTACTTGGATTAGCTCAGTTTTGGTCACGCACAGAAGCGGAGCTCAGGGCACCCGAGGAATCCTAAATTAAACACAATGCATCCTCCCCAGTTTAGGCACCTCGTTTTTTAGGCATTAGTCACTAAGGAGCTTCCAAGCTTGTAGGTCTTCCTGTGGGTTTAAGTGCTTTCATAGCTCTACATCCCAGCAGTAAAGGTACCTTGCCCTAGCAATGACATAAAGCCATCACATAAAAAATGTGGCATGACGTTTTACGTTTTCAAATCACTTGGAACACATGCATGCAGTTAACTGTATACTGTTATCATTGCCAATCCCCTTGAGGGAAAAGCAATCTTCCCCTTCCACTCATTCTACATACGGAATCTTTTTGTCTGACATATTTCAGTAATTGGGCACGTTTAATCCTCAGCTAGTTCTAACACAACCAGTAAAGGCTGCATTTTGAATCTATGGGAGCAAGCTGGCAAGTGGCATGAAAAAAATTAACATTTCCCACAGTACGCAACACATGGATGAATGTTACTCAGCCTGACGGGATGCACAATTTTTAAATCTCATACAAATGTCTGTGTATTATTGCACCACTTCTCCCTATGGTTTTGGTTGAAGGCTATTTCCAGTTCAAACTATCTTCCATCAGCATTATCTCCCCTATTCTCTACCTGCTATAACATCCATTACTGGCTCTCACTCTCTTCAATAAGTGACTTGTTTCACTGCCTTCCTTTCCATTTTCTTTGTACTAATTCTGTCCTCCCTTGGTCTTCTCTCTGACTCAAGGCAAGAAGCAGGTCCTGTTCTTCCTCCGTACACAATTTAAAGGAATAGTCTGAAGTAGGAATGGGTGAGAATCTGCCAATTTCACCTTTCGAGCAGAGATGAAGCAATAGTCTTTTTGTGTTATACTTCTGTATGTCAATGCCAAACCATAGATCAACTGCAAAAAGTAGGCCTCCTCAGCCAGGTATTAAAAAAAAAAATCTACCCTCAATTCTCCTCCTGCAAATTTCCAATTGATTATGAGAGTCATTTTATAGATTAAATGTGCCACTGTTTTTAGAGTGCTCAAACATAAAAAATGGCAGAAAGGATGGTGCTGCCGTGGCATCAGCATATTTTTTTCTTTTTACCCAGACCTTCAGGATCCTCCTTGCTCCCCACCCAGCTTTCACAGGGAGAGGATACATAGGAGACACTTAAACATGAAAAAAAATCACTTCTTAAGAGAGTTGCTACCATATTACTAAACAGCAGTTCATTGTTCCCTTGCCTTGGATAGTTTTAGCTTTAGGTCTTTATTTTACTCAAAGATCTCTTACTTACCAATGTCCTGACCTTGGCATCTGCGCTACTCCTCTTAAAGCTAATGTGATCTGCTCACACAAAGCAGACTATTGCCAAGGAGCATAAGCAGCCCTAGTGATGTCACTGAACTCATTAAAGATATAGTTGACTTCTTGGCCCTAGAAAACCTAATTATTAAATGTAACCTTAGCTGAAAACAGTAGTGCTTGTTGATAAGCAAAGCAAAACAATAGGTGTTTTGTTCAAACATAAAAATAGTACTAGACCGATAAATAGGAGCTCCTACTTTATAACTGTGGCAAACTGTAGTTAACTATGGAATTCCTGAGATAATTGATATACAAAAAGGACAGAGTATTTTCAAATACAATCACGTGCATACTTTGAAAATCTAATTCCTAATGTAATGCATAGCATTAACGCCAGGTCTAGAAAACTTAGTGGTTCGTTTTAGTAAACAGCAAAAGCTGCACATTCTCACTCTGAGGACCTATTAGGAAGCTAACCCTAATGTAAAACTGCTATAATCTATCTYCTGAGAATTATTTTAAAACATACCTTTTACAGCAAATGTAAAACACACTAACTGTGTTGTATATGTGACTGCTATATTTATTTGCTGCTATAGCTATGGGTTGCAAATTTAGAAAGGAAAAATACACTTCAAATACTACCACTGACAATAAGAGCGTTATGGTTCTACATGCTATTAAACATGCCACCTCCCACTGGTGATATATCACAGAACTGTTGAATCAGTTTCTTTGTTTTAACGCATTTGCTTCTTGAAATTTCTTAGATTTGTCCTAAGATTTAATGTATTTATTTTATTTATGATTGTATATAAAAAAGCCAACAACTACCCGATGATTTCTGGGTCATTGCAGTCCATCAATAAAATTTACACGAACACCTAACTCAGAGAAAGCGAGTGTTCTTGAAATGGAAATGGCTAAAGGAACAGTTAAAAACCAGAGATTTTAAGTGAACATTCTCCAGGGTCAAGACACTGTCTTCAGACTGCCTGGAATATGCCTAAAGTATTTATGCACATCTTGCCCTCTCCCTCTGTCTCTATAAAGTAAGTTGAAAACAATGCTCCCCAAATAATAAAAGGCTAAACTGAACAGAATGTACAGGTCTAACCACTGGGCAAATAACTTTACTGGGCTTGGTGCAGCTTTGCAGGTATTTATGCTGACTTATAAAATAAGCCAGATACAGTCACCTTCAGCAAAAAATCAGGTGGTTCACCTGCGTTTTAGTATGGGAAAATTTTCCTAGGATGAGAATGGGTATTCCATTATTTGAGGCCTTTAATCTTAGGCTAGTTAAAGTTACCCTGGTGATGATGCTATGGAGAACAATGCTGCAGAGACAACATTCATCTGTCACAGAAACTAATACAAGCTTTTCACTTTTTTTTTTACATAGGTATTGCAGACCAGTTTTGTATAACAATTTTCTCCCCTCCTTGCTGCATGCTTCAGGATTTCATGAGAAATTTTTGCATGAGTTCTGATCTACCTCCATCTAGAAGCTAACAGTTAAAGCATCACTCTAGGTTTGAAGACTACCTGCTAAGGCATTGAGGAATCAGTGTGAAAATACTGCTGCTCAGACCAAAATTATTCAAAAAGAAAAGAATATGCATATACATTATATGTTACAGTTTTATCACATAGCAGAATAACACTAAAATATATGTGAATGGTTTAAAAAGCCAGCAGTTAAAATACATAGTMCACCAGGGGAAGAGAGTTTTAAGGGAATTGAAATCATATACACATATGTGAACTTCAAACAGAAAAAAGCCTTTTTTTTTTTTTTTTGTGAGAGGATTGGGTATATCTGACAGATGTCAAGGTCAAGTCACCCAACCTTTAGAGCTAATACAAACTATTACAGCACTTTACACATATGTGCCACAAAAAATGCATGTGATTTTAAACTCTTAACCACAGATTACAGACTGGCTTCCTGTGACTTTTTTAAGCAGATGGTCAGAAGCAAGGACGAAAGGAAGCATTTTTTGTGATCTGTTGTTCATATGAGAATGTTATCTTTCATAGAATCATAGAATCATTAAGGTTGGAAAAGACCTCTAAGATCATCAAGTCCAACCATCAACCCAACACCACCATGCCCACTAAACCATGTCCCGAAGTGCCACATCTATACATTTTTTGAACACCTCCAGTGATGGTGACTCCACCACTTCCCTGGGCAGCCTGTTCCAGTGCTTGACAACCCTACTTTGCTAGAGTAATGAGCTGAAGAGAATATTTTAAAGGGTTAAGCTTTTAAAATGAGCAGATTCAGGAAGGGCACAATAACATCTGAATATGTAACCAGTCAGTAAACACTGCACATACCTGAAGGCCTTACTGTTTAAGGTCTTTTTAAAAAAAGGTATACATCTCAAAGCACTAATTTTAATGTCAGATTTGGTATAATTGCTGTATAATTATCTAATGCCTAATATGTCCTTGTAAGGAACAAAATACATCACATAATCATACCCCATAATTACAAAATACATATAATCCCTATTTATATACGCACATACTTCAGTACAAAATACACTATTATAATCTTCTGTTAYGTGAACTTTGCTAAAAATTGTAACTATCTTATATTTTTCCACCTCTCTTATTCTAGCTCTACTCTTGCTTCTGTTTGTCTCGTTCATTAGCAGCAGCTGTACTGTAACTATAGGCAGCAAGGGGTCAAGATTAGTTATTTGCTATACAGTTACACCCAGCACAGTGGGGCCTGACACAGACGGTGCTTCTATAATATGCATGTTAAATTACAGATCAAACAGTAATAATGTCGAGGCAAAGGCATTAAAAAAAGGCTAATTCAGTTCTCGCTGAGCATTCCCTGCACACAGGGAAGTTCGAATAGCAGGATATGGGGACCCAATGTGGTACGTATACTGCTCCATTTCTCATCGTCTTTTCCTCTACGAAAGCTCTTGGTATTTTTTGACAAATTTACTATCTGGAGTGAGGGACCCCCCCAACTCACAGTTGTAGCTGATACACTATGTCTCACCTTCAAAATACATTGTCATTGCATTTATGGCTTTGTTGCAGGGTCCCATATACCATTCTGTTCACTACCATACAAGAAATGTATTTTATGTTTGCTCTTGCCAATGACATTGCAAGGCAGAGCGCAAGTTAACTGGAATAGAAAAACAATTTTAAAAGAAATTATTATAATTTTTGAAAAAAATAATTTCTTTATAAAGTGGATCATAACCTTCTAACTACAAAACTAAAAGATAACATGAAAGAGACTAAGAGTTACTTAAACACTCTCTATAGTCAGTGTTTTTTCTGTTAATGCAAGGAATGTGCTTAATTGTTTCAACCACTAGAGATGAAAAAGAAATCTGTCTAATCCTGTAAAATAAACTATTGTAAGTGTCGAGACTCTGACCACTGAATTCTTGCCAGGTAACTTCAACCCATTGCTTTCAAATTAAAAATGGAATTTGAGCTACTGCTGCTCTGCTCTAAACAATGTCGCTTCAAACAGAAGAGTAAAGGACATCGAGCAATTACAATAAAAGAAGAAAAACGTGTCAGCTACATCCACTTAGCATTGTTTTTGTGCAACTACACCATGGACACTGTCAATCCTGAGCAGAAGCCAGCTGAGAAACTAGAAGCATCTGCTCTGCCTGAGCAACTCAAGTTCAGGAGCCCAAAAGCTTCCTTTTATACCTTCTCCCACTGGGGTCACTGACATTGCTTGGGCTGCCSTTCTTGGAGTATCAATAACCTCTTTATCCTTCTCACAGCTTTCTTCTAGTCATTCTGTCAAAGGTGACCTTCATATTTTCATTTTAATGCTGTCACACTGTATCAGGTACTTGTAATATCTGAAGTTTTGTCATTAGTTACTACAGTATTTCTTCTCACGCCATCTTCATGTTCTCTTTTCAGGTGATACACTTTTACAAATGCTAAAAGCGCCTGATGTTGCTTCCTAGGATAAACACATGTCCATGTCTATTACTTGGTCTAACAATATTTGCATACCATATGGTCAACATTTTCCAACGCTGAGACCTCCTGTTAGGCACCAAAATCAAAATGGGTTAATTCAGTGCAGAAAACCCCAAATACATGTTTCAAAATCATGGATATTATGTAATTGAAAATAAGTCTTACTGGATTACATAAAATGGATGGCAGACCAAATTTAAGTATCTAAATTGGAAAATGTTGCCTTAAGTATGGACTTCTTAAATTGAAATACTGAAGCAAGCCTTATAGAACGGCTATTTTGTCAATTACAGTAATGACAGAGAATGAAAATCCTATCGGAAACCTACAAAACCCTTAATATAAGAGAACTTTACAGGATTTGAAACAGTATTAACCCTGTATTTTACTTAATGGCCAGCTATTAACATAACAAAATAAATACAAATAATATGGAAATAGGACAGAAAGAAGCCAGGTCTGACTCCCGATTTTGAAGCTCTTTATATCATTCTAGGTTAAAGTGAGAAAGGCATGGCATGACACGAATTCGCACCAGGCTGCCGGTTCACAGAAAAGGGTGATGCAATCCAAGTGTTCAGAATTACCCAGTCATGCCCCTTCCATGGCCACTTCTTCCCTCTTCCACCTCCATGCTCATAACCTAACAACACGTTCACCTAACTCCAGCCCTGATAATCACCAGGCTCTTCATGAGACTAGTGATGCCACTAGCTCAGCAGAAGATAGTTTTCTGTGCAGTCAGTGCAGCAAGTGCAGCAGAAGTGCAGCAACTGAGCAGACCTGGTTCAGCAAATGGCCCTGTGATTCCTGAGCTGGCACTGGGAGAAGGTCAGACCACCAGAAATGGAGGAAGCTGGCAGGACAACAAAACACTCCTCTTTTTTGGTGGCTGTGAAACACCACACCAGCTCAGTTGTTTGCAGAAGCAGAGCATTAGAGCTCTGGGAATGGGAACTGGCGCTATATAGAATCATAGAATCATAGAATCATTAAGGTTGGAAAAGACCTCTAAGATCATCGAGTCCAACCATCAACCCAGTACCCATGCCCACTAAACCATGTCCCGAAGCACCTCATCCACACGTTTTTTGAACACCTCCAGGGATGGTGACTCCACCACTTCCCTGGGCAGCCTGTTATATGGAGATATTAGCAGCAGTGGTGATGTCCTCAGGTTCACTTTCTTAACACTGGTATCTCTGTATACAAAATCCTTCAGCAAGTTGGAAAAACTGCAAAACCAAGGGAACCTCCAAAATTGCTGCAGTCAGGAAGCTTCATAGGATAATGAGCTTTTTCACTAAAGTTTCTGAAATTCTGAATGAAAAAATTTGTTGTTGAAGGTTTGTTTTTAGAAGAGCAAGCCACCAGATAAATGGAATGGCAAGGACAAAAACATTCAGAAGTGCAGCAACTAACCATGCACTTCTCAAACAGTACAGAATTCCCCCTTCCTTCTGTTGGAAAGACTTTATACTAGCAAACCAGTGATCACTCAGCTAAAGCCAAATGCATTCATGGGCACATTTTACAAAATTTGATATACTAAAAGCCTACACATATGGATGCAACACAAATAATTAAAATTAAATTTAAAGAAAAAAGGACCCTCAAGTCATAAGAAGTCTTGAGAGAGATAGTGACACTGTAACAACAACAACAACAAACACTGCAAGCTAGAATATCTACATCCATAGCCATCTACATATTAAAAGAAATTCATATTCATATTCCCTCAATGATATCCCTCCGCTCTTCCAAACTCAAAGGAACTCTTCTCTAACCGGATACAATTTTTCTCACTATGTTTTTCAGCAGCTGTCTTTACTGATTTCTAATTAAAGCTCATGATAACTGGCTTTGGCAACAGACTGTAGTTTCCCAGATGAGTAAGCAAACAAAGATCTTCTTTTTCCCCTTTTCCACAGAACTTGAGATGCATTTTGTGTCTTAAGAGGGAACTGATGAGTTCCGTAATCTGGTCAACACCTCAAATACATTTAATGAAGGAACGTCAGAGGTCTATGGTATTTGTATACTTCAAAATGTGGACAGTTACACGACAAAGATAAATGCCAGCCTGGGAAACAAAAAATTGGACTGTAACAATTTATAAGAGTAGAAAATGAGAAACCTTTAGACAACAATTGATTTACATTTGACTGAGAAACAGGCACGTGAAGAACAAGTAAATTGACACATCATAAAAAATCTTCACTTGGGTTTATTCTGAAGTATTCTTTAAATGGGGGAAAAAAGCTCATCACAACAACAACATTCACTGAAAGATGATATTGATTTAGTAGGCAGAGCCTGAGGGATGTCAAACCAGAAAATCACTATAATCAACTACAAAGGAAATTCATCATGGCAAAAAGGAAGTGGGTAGATGTGCAAAGCTAATGATAAAAAAAAGAAAAATAACATTGCCTGCTGTTAGATGCATTATTTAAAAAAAGAAAAGAAAGTGAATGCTAAAGTGATTCCTAAACAGTAAATGAATGCATGAGAAATCTAGTAGATAGCTATCAAGAGAAAGTAATTAGGGTATAGACTGTATTTTATTGAAGAAACATAGCGGAGTTCCATAAACAAATGTATCTTGTAACTGTGTTCTAAAGACAAATTTTAGGTTGAAGATTAAAAATTTGAATACTTAAAAACATAACACTTACATTTCTCAGAAAGACTGCATAAAAAGAGAGAAAATATATACTAAACCCATAATTCTAATTTACTTTTCTATAATGAAACAGAAGAGTGCTGAATAAAGTCCAGCAGAAGCSAGGGTGTTGATAATTGACAAACATCCTAGGACAAGAAAGATTAAGTTTAATACGTCTTAAATGTGTGGGTTTAGAATAATTTCATTCAGCATTTGTTCTCAGTCTTGAACAAGAGAGGAAGAAGAGGGGAGATTAAATGGCAGGTGAATTGAATGTTTCTTTTGGTGATAATAAAATATAGAGCACTGATGGAATGTAATTTAATCTAAACCAGCACAAACCACTTATGTTCTTTTACAAAATATGTGCGTGACATAAGGCCTGATCTTTCAGTGCAATCTGGCAGCAGGAACGGCAACACACCCAGCTCAAAGCTACCCTTTGCACCCCGGGCGGTGTATGGCACCGGGTTCCCAACGCAGCCTCCGCGCAACATTCTGACAGCCAATTTAGGGCAAAAAGGTTCAAATGTGGTTTATATTTTTGAATGCTCTGCTTTTTGCATGTTTGACTCGAGAACATTTCTCTGAAGCAGGATAGTACACAGTCAAGGGGTGCAAGCAGTTGAAAATGAGGCTAGAGAAGTTTAATACGGAGCAGTCAGAAAACTGTGGTAAACAATATTCGGCCATAAAAATTTAGTATACAAGTTGCATGATTCCCATTCCCCTCCACAGCCCTAAATTGTGCTACACTAAGCAGTAGGTGAGGTGCTAGAAAATAGTAGACAGCTTGCAAGTGGTGGTAACTTTTACTATGGCTGCTGGAAGTGGTAGTCCTCAGAGCCAACCCCAAAGCCCACCTTCATTTTCTACCACCTGTCTTCATCAGCAGTGGAAATGGTAAAATAAAAACGCCCATCCACCACCACCCAAAATAAAATTTGGGTACTTGCACAGTAACTACATGCAGCTTTAGGGCACTGTTCTTCACTACTGTCAGTGAAGGTCATATTGTCTCACATTTAAATGGCAACTTCATGAGTATCTGGAGCCAGACAGGGAGTGGGATTCACCTAATAAAATAAAGACATCTATATCTGTGTTATTCATCTTAGTCAATTAACATAAAGAAGACTGTTAGGACATATTTAGTTGACCTACTTAGACATTTGCTTTAGGATGAGGTAAATTACACTGTAGCTCCCTTTGAATTTATTAATTAGATTTTGATTTTCTATAAGCAAAGCTCAGGTGACTTGCTCAGTGTATGTTTACATCTAATTGGTTGATTCCTATTTGCTTTGCAAAGTGCCTGCATTCAAGAAGCCAGTAAATTGTGTATGCAATTAAGTTCACAAAACCATAGACTTATTTATGCTTCTTTTTTGTTTGCTTTTTGTTCTGATTTAATTTTTCTACCTTAAAAGAAACAAAACCGGTTGGACTGGATCACAGAAAAGGTCCGTCTGCTCCATAGCTTCTAACATTGACCAACAGCAAATATCCAGGGAAGAGTATAAGCGTATAAAGCAACCTCTCTGATACACACTTCCAGTCAATGCAATTTGCATTACAGACTTCTTTAGCTGGGTTGMTATTTTGTCTTGAAGCAGAGATAACAACTTAGCCCTCACAAGGTTTCAATAACAGTTGTCTGTGCAATGCTTCAGAGCAGTAAAGCACTTTACAAGTGCTAAGTATCACTATTCAATGTGTTTCACTTGTATTAGAGATTTGATGATGAAATGCTCAGATTTAATATGCCTATTACTTGTATAAGCACAAAATAATTCATCCAAAGCTTGAAGTCTATTAGCTGCCAACCAGTCTACCGATTTACATGATTTTCTGATTAAAAGYACCCTGAAGACCACTGCAGTAATAATGAGGTGTTTCTTAAAGAATCCAAAGCAATATACTTATTTAAAAATATTTATTATAACAGCAGTTTAAACATAGTAGTTACAGCTTTTATTTTTCAGACATACAAAACCTAAACATTTGCCTCTCTGGCAAAGTGATTTCTGTATGAATTTTCAGAGCATTAGCTCTGAAACATATTGAGTTTATGTTAAGGGCAAGATAATTTACTGCATTTTGAACTATCTAGCACAAAGGGTTCTTGCAATAAATGCTATCACCTCTAACAACTCCCCTTTTCTTTTCCTTTCCTCTTAGGCCTAGCAAAACGTYCTCCAAAACTTAGTATGTAAATATGTTGGCATGACACAAAAAACGATTTTACTGGGACGAATATTCCTAAAAAAATCACCTAATCCTACATGACTAGCAGAAAAATAATAATGTGCCTATTAAAAAAAAAAAAGTCAAACTGGTAACTTTCCATCAGGGAGACTATACAATACCATAAAACAGTCAAGATAAAAATGCTCAATGAATTCAAATGGTTTTCCCTGGCTGAAGAGTAGAGCTGGAAGGGACCTGAAAGTCTTCTGCTCTGAGGAGAATCAGTTATACCTGGTTATACCAGCCTCACCTGACCATAAAGATTTCTGATGTTGGAGAACTCCATAACCTCTACAGGCAATCTAATTCCAGTGCTTCATCCTCCTTATCACTAGACAAAAATGCCTTTTTAATTTCCACTGTAAATCTAATATTTTTGCCCCATGCACCAGTAAAACGAAAAATAGATTATGTCCTCCTTTAGAGGAACCTGTCACATCATATCAGGGTGGCTCTTAGAGTTTGATAGTAGCAAAGACCAGCTCTTGAAAAGATGTGTATCTTTTTAAAAATCATTTATGAATTTTCAATTAATAATTATTGTGTATGAAGTAAAACAAAGTCTATTTGCATTCCTTTCATGTTAAGTCCTTTGTTATGCTGGCATTGCCAACATAAAATATTTAAAATGTGTTACTTATAGAGCCGATTATAATAATCGAGTGAGAAAAATTCCATTACAAATCTTAAAATAATCTCTTATTGCATTTTAAGGGATCAATTATATTATTCCATGACTTCTTTAGCAATATTACAGTTGCTGAGATATCAGAATTCTTATATGCTGTTTCAAATTATTCTCTGAATAATGTCTCCCCCAATCTATCATATACTATATTGTCAAAGCAAAAATTCTTATGGTCTCACAGATTCTCAAGATACTTTATAAAACAGGTTCTCATCTTGCTTGAGTAAATGGTATTAATGGAACATGTAGAAGTAGATGACTGCATACAATTGCTATTTTGCCCTTGAAAGGCAAATTCTTCTCTGGCAGTCCTTCAGAGGTTCAGCCACAAATTAGGGCTACCATATGCAACTGAAATTGCTGAGGAAATGTCTGTAAGCAACATTTCATTTTTCAAACTCAAGTTTGAGTAGGTAGAGACAGCAGAATTTACTCAAAAGCTGCAAACAGACATTATTCAACAATTAAAGCATTATTTTCACTGAAGCATATAAACTTTTATAGTACAATATGGAAATAATACCTTTCTTAAAAACAAAACGAAACAAAACAAAAACCAGTTAATTATCAATTTGGTAATTGGATCTATGGCTCTGTGATATTTAAATAGCCATCAAAAAGAAGTATCTGGTAAGATATAACAGATATTTATCTGTTTAAGCCACCTTAAAAGAAAAAAAAAGTTTCGAATTTAGTGAAACAGGTAGTGTTTAGTTAATGATTTTTGAGTGTCCAGAAGAATACAAGCCCAGAAATGTTCTAAAACTGGCCAGATTCAACAAGCTAAATCTTCACTGCTTTTCTGCTCTCATATATTCCTGCCCCAGAAAACAGCTTATGAGGGCAGTTATGAATCTAAGTTCCCTTTCCAAATAATGAAGAGAGAGAGAGGCAAATGAAAGGTCCAAATACTTGATGGTTAAAATCCTCTAAATGAAATCCTTTAGATATTATTTATTTGACACATAAACATTCAGCATTTACATGTATTTAAATGCTGTAACATTTAAGTGCATTTGAGTATTTGAGAGTACACAGTAGCCATCCAGACACTGTCACATTCAGACGTAATACTTTGCCTTCTTATGCACAGGAATGAGGACAGAGAATGATCTAACCAACAGGACAGGACAGGCAGGTACAGTGGTTTTAATTCTGATCTTGCATGTAGACGAATCAGGTTTAACTTTCCACTGCAGACTACTGTAATCATAGCTAAAACTCACTTGGTGAGCATCAGCAACTCACATGCCTAAACATGGAAATCAAAGTGTCATTTTAGTTACCCAAAGACTAATTTCCATAGGAATGGCAGATATGAAACGGACCTACAGCAGGCACACATCCTTCTTGACTGGAGCTATAGGTTGGGCTTGCGTGCTTTAGGGCATCCAAAGTTGGTCTGAACATTCACTTTTAGGCATTGGATTTGCTTTTCATGGGATATTCACACGTCTGATTTTCAGGGCGTACGTTATGAAAACCAAATTTCCTGCATAGAATTAGAGAAAGGCATGTTCCTAGAGTGCTTTGATTTACCCTGTGGAGATATCTCTATCTATGCACTATATATGGATTTATCTCTTTTAATACCTATACTGTGTGTGAACATCCTCCTCAGCGCCTCCATTTTATGAGAAGCTCAGCATTTCCACACCTCGTTCTGATATTGTAAAGCTAGATGCAAAAGTCATGCTCATTCACTGTGACATCAGGGGTATACAACATCGTAAGAGCAAAACAGACAATCCCTGGAGAGCTACGGATGGCCAAGCCTTCATGAACGGACTTACATTTGCACCATAGACAGAGAGGAAGCTTGGCTGACTTTGGACTTAAYGAGTTCCTGTCAACTTGGTAACAAAATGACCTCAGGGCAGGATTAATATGTATGGGTAGGGAGCATTTACAACTCTGCCTAAAGCTATCTCACTTGGATGCTCTGGATTGCCCTCCAGAGGATACTAGTTCTCTCCTTTGACTATATAGATAGCTTGGCTTTCAAATTTAGGCATGAGTAAGCTCCTTTTTAAAGCTTTGAATTATTTTTTGTGGAACCTCTGTGGCTTTGGCTAGGACACATGCCGACAGATTTAGATCCGATGGAACCACATTAAATCAGAGTATTTCAGAGATATCCATTCATCCTCTAGRAGCTAAGACTAGAATTTAGAAAGAGGAATTTTGGATCTAAACACGTCAATGGTGTTTCTTTAAATTCTCTACATTTCACCAAGTTTTCTCTCTAACTCAGTGAAATTTTCTAATCTGACAGTTAGATCCATAAACCGTCAAGACTATCTTAATGCTATCAACAGCCTAAGTGCAATATCATTGAACTATCAAATAATATTCTCTTTGGGGCATTTTCTCCCCTTGATGAGCACACATAAGACCTAGTTATGTTAATCATCATATATATATTGAGAAGCAAATGTAATCCATTGTACATTCAGCCTGTCAAAATGTATTAATTATTCAGTCAGAAAGGTCTGAACATGAATCATTTCAGTGTTCACCACAGAGCAGGCTTGGAAAAGGGTTTTGAAGAAATAACTGAGTAGGAATTTCAAAAAGTATTATTCTCAACTAAAATTTGAGGTATAAGTAGGGAAGGCATAAGTAGGTATAAGTCAGGTTTAGGACTGCTTAGAAAGCATTTCTTTTTCTGTCCTCCCTGCTAGAGCTCTTTCCAGTTCAGATAATGTTTCCATTCTGCTGCAGGTTTCTCTCAGGAAATTAATTTCTTAGCTGGATGTCACCTGAGGACATCCAAATGAACGACCTAACATTTCTGTAGCCTCTTTTCCTTCTAATGCTGTCTTACATCTTAACATTTCACATAACAACTGCAAGATTTTTATGGGAGACAATCTGATCTTATTATAAACTCTATAAAGTGCTGCACCACACTTTATAGCATTATATAAATAAAAGGAAGATATCATCACTGCTTGAGGATTTGTTTATGTCCTGAAAGTCCTCTTTCACCGGGCAGTGTAYTGGGCAAAACTGAAGCTTTTGGCCAACAGGAAACACGACTGGAAGAAGATTGATTTCCTCTGCTTTCCACTCTTTTACTGGAGATTCTTGTTTTCTTTCCCTTTCTAATATTTCCACCCCTAATGTTGGGGGGTGTTTATGTTGTCTAGAAGGGGATAATTGCAGGAGATATTTTGCATGACAGGATGAGATACTAGACTATTAGACAGGACTTTTCCTTATCTGGTGCATATGCAGAGGAATGTATTAAACAGAAGTCCTTTAAGGTACATTAAGCTTGACAGTCGTCTTTCCTCCGTTGTGAGTTTGGCGCACACGATTGCTGTGAGACAACGATGTGGGCTGCAGCTTGCTCTCGTTTTAACGCCAGCTCAGTCCTGACATTCTCCAGCATCTAGTGATTTTGCAGTGTGATATTTTAAAGAAGTTTTTCTTTTCCCTTAGTTTTTCAAATGAACTTAATATAGTGTAAAGTGAGAGTTTATGATCCCGGAGAGAGATATACCATACAGACTAGCACAGCATAAAAAGCATCAGGATAGGTTTTCCAGCACCCCCCAGTGCCTCAACTCTGAGCCGAAGGGACTATTTTCTAATCAAAAGCTCTCATATTTTTCATTCTTTGCTACTCTTTTGATAACAGAAGGCCCAGACAAACAGAAGCAAATAGAAACTCTATTCTGCTGTTCATGCAAGCCTGTTCACAAAATGCCTCCCACAGGCTGCTTTCCACCAGCCCTGCTATTTCATTTAATCCGTTCAGTCCTGAAGGATCAACTTAGGCAATTAGACAAGGGATTTGGGCTCTGAGGGATAATTGGATGACTTRCATGCAATAAACTTCTTCCACGCTCTCTTCACTTTTTTCTTTTGTTCTCTTTGCTCATCCCTTTGTTTCTCATCATTAATTTTTTTAATCAAGTTTGCAACACCCTTGCAGATACAGCAAGATAGTAATGTGACCGTGCAGCGAGAACCTAAACACCTACATTGCAGCTCCTGCTGTTTCATGCCTCTTTAAATTGTTCTGATGTGATACCAAAGGGAAGAGCAGCTGAATTTAGATGATGGGATGGCTTCATTTTTGTATCTGCAGCACTGCTGAAGTTGCAGGGAGGGAATGAACGAGCTCAGGTGTCTTCGCCTAATCTCAGGTGAATCCTGGAGGAAAGCTCATACTGGGGGAAAAAAGTATTACAGCAGAATTTAATTGGTTGTATTCTGGTGAATTGTGTGTGAATTATATCATGGCCAAGGAGCTTACTGACATAGATTAAGGACTGCTGAAATGTAATTACCTTTCTTTTCACCCTATAACTACCTTCATCCTCACTCCTTGTCATCTCCAAGTCCCAGTCTGGGAGCTCTTTTTGTCTCGGACACACAACCTCATTCTCACTCTTTAGTCCTCACCCTGATGCTTCTAACTTTCATTTCCTCGTATTTTGACATGTTCCTCTCACATCAACCACTTCCCTCATGTCATCCTTCCTAATATCTTATTTATTTACTGTATAAAATTGCCTTCCTCTGCTCATGTGATTTTAAACTTCWCTTAGCTCATTTTATTTCCTGTACACTAGCACAATTTGTCAGTCTGGGTACACAGCGAAGTTTAAAATCACATGCAAGTTTCAACATTCCCCCTTAATATTACAATATAATTCTCTTTTATAATAAATGTCAGTGAAATATTAATGATCGCTGTGCTATCAACAGTAAAAAGTAATAGCCACAAAAAATAAAAATCAGATCTTAAACCGCCTAGCTTAAACGTATAGAGATTGTGTAACCAACTGCTGAATGTGCAGAAGACCTTTTCAGTGCCCATCTGTAAGGAATACAAATATTGCAGCCACAGCTACCAAGACTTAGCTCAACCTGTAGGAAAGAAAGTTTTCCTTCTAGATGTCCACATTTAGTCTGACATGAGCAAACAGACACAATGTCCTGCATCCCTCCTCTGAAGAGCTGCTGAGGTAACACTGACAGGCATAATAGGAAATTAGGACAGACTGTGCACAACCTTATGAAATGCTGTAGATTTCTTACAAATGAAAAACACCCATCAAAAACAAGGTCAAGAGCAAAACAAAATTTATTTCTCCTACTACTAGAGAGATAGGTGTTCAAGAGCTAGCCATCTTCAGATGAAAGTACAGGGGATTTTAAGATGAGATAAATATCTTACTGAGAAATAAATTGGAAAATACTTTTTAGAGTTCTTGTATGACTGGAGAGAGCATGCAGCTCTGCTCTCCATATCTCCTCAGCAAAGAGCAGGTTTGAGTAGCTCAGGCAGAACGCTGGAGGATGTGACTGTTGAGTTGTTTCAAATCGTACTCCTGTGCTCTGCACAGAGAATGGATATTGACTGAAGATGGAGTAATGAACTAAGAGGGTGAAATATGAAAAATATGATTAAACTAAGCTTGCGAAAGGAGAGACGCTGTGTTTGTCTCCAAACAGAGAAGGAAAGGAAAATGGTAAGGATTTGTCTCTTCTGTGGTGCGATGTGGTGATATCTGAGTGGTGATATCTAAACACTATCTGTCTAGTGTTTAGACAGCAGTCTAAACACGACAACGGAGGTCTCAGCAGCAGCTAATTTACCCTGTTTTATGACTGAGGAACACACATCAAAATAATTTTTTCCTCTTTCCTTAGGATCTCAAGGGACACCCTCAGATAGGTACTGGGAATTTCAGACACTTTATGTCTTTCTGCCCTAGACCCTAGTACATTCAAGAGAACACGGAGGTCATAAAATAAAAATTTAGGTTAAATACCAGGCACTTGTGTTCTCAGCCAAGAGCTATACAAGAAAAAGAGTAGGCTATCTCTCCAYGTAAAGCTGGTGGACAAACCCCATTTCAAAGTGACTGAATGTGCACCACACGAGTGATGGAACAAACCACAGTAGGAATCAATTCCCTGTATGGAGGGAGTCAGACCATGTGACTAACAAGGTCTTTTCTATAACTAGTTGAAAATAGTTTCTGGAAGAGTATCACCAGGCACTTCTCACAAGYCTACAGGTGTTAACCTTGGTGCCCTGGCCATGTTCCAGCTCAGGTAATTACCTTTTTCACTTAAATTCTCCTTCCAGACTCACCTGGCTTGTCTCCACTCCTTGGTCCTGATTTATATGCAGTTAAGCAGCAGAGGTGTTTCACTGCGCAGGTGGTTGCTTGTCAATGCAGGGCGTGGTGAGGGGATCAGACGTGAAATGGTCGTTACATTGACCAAAAGTCCCCATTAAAGATTATGGAGTTCTTCAGGACCCTTGCAAATATACTACCTAGATGAAAGACAACCCTGTATAGATCATTCTATGCCTCATCTGTGYTTACGAGGAGGGTGGTTGATTTTCTTTTTCTTCCCCCCCCCACAAGGGCGAGAGGATAGCTGGCCGCCCTTCGTCACAGCAAGCTCAGCAGGCAGCTTCCTCTCTCCGATCACCATCCTGCAGCGTTCCTGATCTCCGCAGGAGAGTTGCTTCATTTCTCCCCCTCCCTCTCCTCCAGTGCAGCCCTTCAGCTCCGCAGGAGGCACCTGTGTCTCCTGAGGCTCTGTTCCTGCAATGCCACAGCCTTCGTCATCTGCAAATTTTAGCTCAGGAACAAATGTAGGTGAGCATGGCTTTGAGAAATGCTTGGAAGCCTTTGTTTCACAATTCCCTGCCAACACAGTATCATTTCTCCAGGACTTATGATCTCTTTTTGTCCAGAAAATTGTGCAGATGAGCTGCAGAACCTCAGTGTTAAAAGAGAAATACTGAAAATCCTTTAGCAGAAGAAGAGAGGCTGTCACAGCAGCAGGTCTCATGAGGCAGCAATCCTGCCTGTGCAGGAGAGCAACACAATGAGAATGAGACCGACTGAAAAGCAAGAACTAAGTACATATGAGAAGCAACAGGCAATCCAACAGCACACACAACTTTGAGTCATTTTTTAAAAGTACTTTCAGATGCGCTATTTCTGGTAGAGCTGAATGTTGTATGCACAATACAAAACTTGTGAAATAAAGGAGGAAAGGCAGCCTCCTGTTTTTCAAGAGGAACGAAAAGTTATACTTTGTCCTCAAACTTTTTCACCAAGTTTTGAATAGTGTAGCGGAGAAAAAGACAACATATGTATTCAAAATAATTTGTGACAAACAAGCGTGTACCTAAGTGTAACTCTGAAATACGGAAATTTAATAGGTGATTTAAGAAAAAACCCAACTTTGGCAATCATTCTAGGAAAAGTTCAATGTTAACAATGAAGTAGTATTTTGTAAGGTAATCCTTATTATTTTAAAAATTTCTTTTGATGTCTGAAAAATTTGAATCTGTTGTTTCATATTCCAAATCTTACAGAAAGTGATTAATTTTATTATTTTTTTAAACACATACCCCAGGCTCTTCTCAGAGTTGCACAGTAATAGGATGAGAGGAAATGGACACAAACTAGAGCACAGGAAATTATGATATGAGAAGCTATTTCTTTTTTCTTTTGTTTTTTGTTATTTTTTTTTTTTTTATATAGCATAAAGCTGGTCAAATATTGGAACAGGCACCCAGGGAGCTGGACGAAATTCAGAGATATTCAGGATACAACTGCAGCCCTGAGCAACCTGACCTGATCAAAACTGCTCTGAGCAGGGGGTTGGACTAGATGAGCTCTGGAGGTCACTCCCTCTGGAGCAGAGGAATTTTTAGAGAAGATTTTTTATATGCATACATATAGACAGACATAAACACACACATGTAAAATTCTGCCACAGCTAAACACATTCACGTATCTGCATCTTATTCTGCACGTGTGTATGTGCTCTACTGAATGTGGACACACACTCACATATCACATGCTACATAGATAATGCACGCATCTGAGTCTGAGAAGGAACATTAAAAAACATAAGCATGAGTGCCAATAAAGTAGGATTAGTCCTGGCACTAAATGCTGTCTTGGTTTTACCTATTTCCCCTGTTAAATTCTGACATTTTAAGCTGCAGCAATTTTAACTACATCAGAATAGTGCAACTAATGAAAGCTAATGAAATTCAGTCTGCATGAACTGTTCAATGTGGCTTAAGAGGAGAAACAACAATTTAGCTCTGACCATCTAAGCAAGACTTAGATGACAATTTTTGAAATTCTAATTAGACTGGATTGAGGAAAATCACTACAAATAAGAAAAGAAAAAGATGGCCCTGCCCTAAATCACAGTGCATGCATAGAACAGGCATCGACTACATCCACCAAGTGTGACACGCTTTTCACAAGTGAGAGATGAGCAAAGGAAAATGAAGATTGTGACTGTTCTCCAGCCACCCCCAGAAAAGAATCAGGGTACAGTCCACAGCACTTGGACTGTTTCAACCCACTTCGTTCTGCTGGTGCTGAGTAACCAACCACTGGTGGTTCTAACACAGTACCTGAATGGAAAGTTTCCTGKATACTACTCTACAGGGAGACCTTCCAAGAAGAAACAGGTTATGAATTTCAACTTAAAATAGCAACACAAATGCATTTTGGGACTACAAATTACCAGAGTATGATAATGTAGACAAAACTTAGATGAACAGCCCTACTAAAGCGAAAGGAGCAATTACTTTTAATTGTACATCCTTTCACAAAATGCCTTTGCATAAATTCCCATAATTGCTTTTCTTCATGATCCCCCAAAGATTTAGATAAAAAAACAGTACTAACAGCACTGTTTTAATTCTGAGTTAGCTTTAGATGAACTATAAAGGCCTAACTTAGTGACTGTGCAATCTTGCTGACTGTACCAACTCTCTTAATTTCTCTCTATTCTCTCTCTAATATTTTTGCCTCACTTGTCATATAGAAACCCATACATATCCTCAATTTTTAATATATCTATTTGAGAAATTATACTTTATCAGATCCAAAGATTGAAAAAAAACATTAGTAAAAGCAAATGCATGGAAAATTTCTTCCACAGAAAAGAAGCCTCTGTCTTAAGTACAGTTTTAAAAAAGTTGGATCAATTAGCAATCTGTGAATGTTAGAAACATCTTAACAATGTCTCAAAGATGAAAGAGCATAGCAGAGAATGAGGAAAGGGGGAAAAATTAAATTATGTCTGCAGTCATAATGAATCAAAGCCCAGAAGGTGGTCTCCGAATCAGCAGGTTTTGATGAAATATTAAGGAAAATGATTATTGATGAAAAATGAATAAGCTCTTTTTGATTTTAGCAACCTTTAAATCACACTTTGCTAATTAAAATAGCTTCAATGCATCCCACCATTCCTTGATGGGCATTTAGCAATCCTTAGAAACGGGTAGGTTAATTTGACAACATTTTAGCAAATATGCATAGAGTTTATCTTAAGCAAGCAGGCACAGCACAGTTTAAGATGATGTACAAAATAACACATAGCTAAACCTTCTCTTTTCCTTTTTCTCTTTTTCTTTTTTACACTATATCTACTAAGACAATAACAAAGTAATGACAAGCAGCTTCTGCTTGTTTCCTCTGCAGCATACAATACCCAGTAATATATATTACAACTATTAATGAGCCATAAACTATGTCTCAGGAAATAATGACCGATGCTACTATTTTCTGTCTCCTTTGTTTGCCAGGTCAGAGCGCTTTTAGGACAATTACTCCTACTATCTAGGAGGCCTGTTACTGCGGGTACTGCGGTCTTCTGCAAATAGATTTCCTTCCCAAAGATAAGTGGAAATGAGAAGTGCAAGGGACATTAGTTCTCATATCCCTTGAAGTCGTAGGGATTCTAATTGCTTTTTAAAATGTTGGTAGTAGTAATTCTGCATTCTCTTTTCATCCCAGTTTGTACCGTGCTTCCTTTTAAAGGGAAGCCTAGGAATGAGGGAAGGCTGTAATCGAGACTGGATTGTTGCACACAGAAGACATTTCATTACAGAACRTGATGCAACTCAGGCGTGCCGTGCTTTATTGTTACAAAACTATACACAAAAATTAAGACTAAGCAAAATCTGCTCCTTTGCTTTTTCTTTCATAAATTCTTATATGTTATATCACTGTCTAAACTCCGGGCAGATGAAATTACCTATCCATTACAAATATGTGACCTATTTACTGTAATAACATTTCATATATCCATCATGTAAGAAAGACTTCTATGAACGCATCAGACTGAAAAGCTATTTAAATGTCACTAGTATTTTAAGGAATGAAAAAAAATTCATGGCAAGTAAATAAGTCTGATGTTAGAACAACATTTTTCAGAAATACATAATCATATAAAATAGGTCATGCAAGAAACCTTTTAATATCTCACATCATGGTGTTTGAGCCTTAAGGAACAAGATTTCAAACACCTTATAAACCAATTCTTTAACAATACGCTATGAAGTACAGTGCTCCAGTAATATAGACTGTTTTCTGAGTGACGAGTGGAAAAGCATTGATTTTCAACTTTCCAACCAAGAACAGACTGAAATGAGATCTTTCAACAATTTCTCAATTTCCAGGGTTCCCAATGTGGTATGTTTCATAAGCACTCATTCAATGAGTTTACAAGATGTTAAAAGGAATTCACCCACCACCCCCCAACGTATATGTAGTGATGTTATTTTCCTTCCTAAAATTTACTGCAGAGGATTCCTCCCCATAATTAGACTCCACCACTTCCTCCAGTGACAAACTACTTCAACCGTAAGCAGGATGCTTTTTAAGTCACATAAACAAACAAGACTGGCCATAAGGATAAACAATGTAGTTAAATATAGTTTGTCTCATCTGTGAAGGAGATACCATTGATAAAAAAAGAACAGAATAAAAAACCCTCCAAAACCCTCCAACATTAGAAGAACATACATAAAAAATAATTTTTATTTTACTTTTCATCCATTAACCTGCATTAATTTAAAGATCTAACTTCAAATTGTGTACTTAGTTTTAGCAAGCAGAGACACAGGATTCAGTGAACACACAGCTCTCCCTCCAAGCTCTGCCTGTGCACCCCTCTCCTATCATCAGACAACTCTAAAATGCAAAACCCCCAACTTTTTAAATGCTTGGAGAGGAGAAGCCTGAATCCTTCACCAAAGAGGAACAGATGGGTTGACTGGATGGACGTAAAAGATAGAAGAATCACAAATTTGTGTTCTATTTAGAAAGGGCCACATTCAACAGCAACAACAAATTAAATTGATTAAATTATGGCATTCAAGTGCTGCATAACATCAGTTCACAATCCAAATTTTGGTTAACAGGACTAGCAAAGAACATATTTTAACAGTTTACACTGGTAGGATCAAAGCATTTCATTTAATGAATGGGAGAGCCTTTGCTTTTTCAGCTTTGTGTACTCAAGTATTCCCCATAATTTTCCCAGGATGAAGAACTCCAAATTGTATTGATGGCATTAGTGGGAAATAAAGATGTGCATGTTACATACACAGCTGGTTTTTTGGACTGCAATCGCAAGCCATACAATAACCATTCGATGCCTGATACATTGCCTTTTCTAGTTTTTACGTCATGTTTTGTTGCATACTAGGATATATAATTTAAGTTTTCTTTTTTATTTTTCTTTTTTTTTTTTTTTAATTAAATGCTACCTTCTACCATCTTAAAAATTGTAAAGGTTGTTCTTTTTTTTTCTCCAAGAAACAACACACCCAGCCGATCTATATCTCTGTGCAAATTGCACTAATATACCAATGAAAAATATTATACATAATTCAGTTACAATGTATTTAAAATCCTAATAGATATTACACCCTTAAATGGATGAAAAGTGACAGGTTTTGATCTCCCCTTTATAAGCATAGTCTCTCATCATAAGCAGTAGCTGCACGTAAAGAATTGAAAATTACAAACCTAAAGGGAATTAGGTCCTAATTTCCAGCAAAGGGAGCTCGTTAGCAGTCGCTCAGAACAGGGGCACGAAGGGCATGTTTGGGTGGGCCCCGCTTTACCCCCTTGTTTTGTAACCCAGAGCTGGAAGTTCATCTCTCTCTTATCTTTCTGTGCATTTTCCCACTGCAACCATTTGTAGACGTACTAACTCGGGCTGCTTTTATAAAAACAAACAAATAGCTGTCACACTTCAGATTACACGGCAAGCCACGGGAGAGGAGAGGAAGCAAAACCACCGGGGTTTAAGTGAGGCTGCGGCTGTGGTAAATGGAGAAAGACGTGGTTCTCACAACAGTATCAGTGCTTGGTATCTATTCAGAAAGAAACCAGGACTTTCAAGTAATTAAAATGGGAAACCTGAATAGAGTTCACTGTAAGTCTGCCATTTATTCTACCAAAGTGGTAACCCAAACAGGGAGTGCAATTGCATACTTTCACAATAGGGAGCCTACATAAATCCTCATGAATTTATATTAAAACTTGTCTTATATTCTATCAAGATGGAAGAACAAAAGAAAACAACCAACCTAAGATAACAAAATGCCAATGCTAATAGTGTCTATTGGGTTCTAAATACATGAGTCTATGAGAGACCAAGCTAATTTTTAGGCAGTCCTGGGGGCAAGGATTACTGGCTTATAGGATGAAGGGTAGAGGAACAAAAAACCCCAATGTGTTAGCACTAAAGTAAAATTAAACCCCATGAAGAGTCTCACAGAGGCTCTAACTAATCCTTCTCTGGGTTATCACAAACGGAGGAGGAAAAATACCACAATGACTTCCAAGTATTATTTTCAGTTTTACACGTTAGAGAACTGCAAATAGTTCATTAACCCACTGCTCTCCACTGAGTTGTCTTGGAAAGTCGTTTTGATTATCCCATAATGGCATATGCACCATTTTGTAGGCCAGGGGAGTTTTTCCAGAAGCCAGATTCTCATAGGAATGAAGCTTCATTATGCCACAAAAGGGTGACACTCACTGGAAGATAAGGATTTAAAATCTATTACTATTAATTTCTGAAACATTACCAGTTATTTAGGGAGCTTGGATAACAAACAGATCCCTGCTCTGAAATGCTTGCAACCTGACTGAGTATTTACAGTGTATTTACCCATGTGAGTGGTACCTTCCCCTGGTAGCACGTCATCCACAAGGCTCTTACGGCAGAGGGTGATAAACAATGAAGAACAAGGGATCCAGGCGTAGGAAAACACTTCCACATCAGCGAACAGAAGTAAACAGAGGTAGGAGGGAAGAGCTTACTCATAATCTTACGCAATCTAGRTTGTTAGCCTTCTGCACAGCTCTGCAGGTTTTAAATGTCATTGGCTAGATGGTTTACAGTGCTGTGGCCTTTCCCGTCGTGAAAGAGCTCTTCAAGTCAACTTCCAAAACCGTCAAAAAATCTCTTCATTTAAGAAACAAGAAATATCCTAGCATTTACAGGATGCATCACCCTGAGTAATAACTCCTATCTCCATCTCTGGTGGGCCTGGCAGWAAGCTCAGATTCCTATGCATAAATGATCCCACAGACATAAGAACACTCCTGTGACTGACACTATTAATAAAGAAGTTTAATATAGCTGCACAAGTGCCTTGTTTTTTTAACAAATATTTATCCAGGCATAGCAATATAGTATTTCATAGCTTTCATGACCTATTCTGCTATTGTCGAGAGTTATTTTACAGACACTAGAAAGACAGGGTCTGCTCATTTCACTTTTTACATATTCCTGTACTATATTAGAGTGTTTCTTTCCAGTTTCAGGACTCATTACTCTCATGCCAATTTAAGCACAAAGATACTACTGAGCGAATAAAAGTTARCATCTAAATAAAATGTTCTCCCTTTATTTTTGGAAAAGCAGAAAGTAAAGTATGTGACCTGACCTTAAAAACAGCATCTTGTCTCTTCACACTGAACAGATGACAGTTAAAGCAAGTGGGGTTATTTTCAGTTCCCAAATATTCCTTTGACATAACTTGATTCCACTTCTGATAGAAAAGAAACCAGTTCATAAAGGTCTCCCTTTCTAAAATGAACATTTTTTCTTTTAAATGGCAAAATGCATGCAAAAAGCATATGATTATGGTATTTATGTTTCCATTAAAATGTCCTCAGCAAGCTGGGGGAGTCTAGCCTACTATTTTCAAGCTATTTAGATTTACAGCAGCACAGTGCCTATTTTATTTCAATTATATTTCAGGACGATGCACTTTTGGTGGGAAATGATTACATGGTGACAGCCAGTAAAGGTCCATTAGGAGTCGTCTTTCTACATACTGCTCAACTATGGATATCAGGTGATCGCTGTAAAACTCCATTGTATAGCATCATTGTCATCTACATGAAAAACACTATCGATCAGTAGCGCAGCTTCTCTTCTGTATGATGCAAAACATACTAGAGACATTTTTCAGCTAAGCTAAAAGCTTCATCCACAAGAAMACAGTTCTTGAGACACTTCTTTCCTGAACTGTAAAACAAACATAGATTACACATTTTGCTCCATTAATGCCTAACATGAAAAGTTGGTAAGTGAAAAAACTTCTTAGCAGCCTGTCTCTGTAAGTTATCAATACACAGGATGGAGCTAACGTTGCAATGGCAGCTGACGTATGCAGCTATACTGATGAGATCACTCCCAATAGATTTTTATAGAATCATAGAATAGTTTGGGTTGGAAGGGACCTTAAAGATCATCTAGCTCCAACTCCCCTGCCATGGGCAGGGGCACCTTCCACTAGACCAGGTTGTTCAAAGCCCCATCCAACCCAGCCTTGAACACTTCCAGGGAGGGGGCATCCACAGCTTCTCTGGGCAACCTGTTCCAGTGCCTCACCACCCTCACAGTAAAGAATTTCTTCCTTATATCTCATCTAAATCTACCCTCTTTCAGTTTAAAACTCTTATTCCTTGTCCTATCACTACACTCCCCAACAAAGAGTCCCTCCCCATCTTTCCTGTAGGCCCCCTTTAAGTACTGGAAGGCCGCTATAAGGACTCCGCAGAGCCTTCTCTTCTCTTCTCTAGGCTGAACAACCCCAACTCTCTCAGCCTGACCTCATAGGGGAGGTGCTCCATCCCTCTGACCATCTTCATGGCCCTCCTCTGGACCCCCTCGAACAGGTCCATGTCTTTCTTATGCTGGGGGCCCCAGAGCTGAACACAGTACACTCGGTGAGGTCTCATGAGAGCAGAGTAGAGGGGGAGAATCACCTCCCTCAACCTGCTGGCCACAATTTTATTTATTTATTTGTTGCTAGAGCTTCATTTCCTCTGAGCAATAAACTCCTCCTATGTTAAGGAAAAGAATCTGCTTTAATTCTTTAGGCTCAAGATCAGAAAACAGCTTTTTTTAGTGCTACTGGAGAGACTTGCTATGACGTGTAAATGGAATTTAAAATGTGTTTCAAGATTCACAGGAGCTACGTGTATGCGTGGATTACGTAAGAAGCCCAAAATAAAGAACCTCTGATATTTTAACTACATATTCAACAGATAATAACTATCACTGAAAAAACAAACCAAACAAACAAACCCCCCAACCCCCACCAATATCCATCAATCATTTAAATCTGATCAAACATAAATCTGCATTAAAACAATTCTAAAACAGCTTCAAGTCCTGTAAGGATATTTTTGAGTAAAATTTACTATTTTTAGGGTGGTGTTTTTAATACCCATTGTTGGTAAGATGGGTGAAGCAATGTTACTTACACACACATACTGATGTGCAAGTCTCCAATGAGTAAGTTAATATCTCTTTCTCCTTTGCTGTATTTTGGCATTATACAATCCACTTTCTAATTTAGAGAAATGAATGGACAAACTATTTATGGAATAACCATTTTCTTCCTATTGTTTTGTACTACCTGTCTACAACTGCAAAGGTTGGGATACATACAAATATAAAATACATTCAAAAAGGAGAATGAAGAAACAGGCCTGGTTTTAATACTGGATTCAAGTTAGGTTATCAAATAACTTGGGGGACCTCTGCCTGACAACTTGACAGTACCATCATTTGGTGAAGCACTATAATAGTTGTCCTCATAATATCCTTAAACTTGCAGAAAATAAAATTGTCCACTATTCTGATGAGCAGTTTACATACTTGTCCTCCACTTTGTTATCATTCATATGCCATGAGACAGTTAAACTTACATCAGTTGGTGGCATGTGTTGATGAAAAGAAGAGAGAAGTTGAAGGAATATTAAAGAAAAACAAACCCTGACAAGGCCTCACACACAGGCGCAGTAATTGGCTTACAAGTTAAGGAAAAATTTGTCATAAGTGTTCAGCAATGGTATGCAAACTATTATGGGACATTTTGTTATAGGTTTCTTTGCAAGAATCTTTTAAATAACCTTTTGGACATACTTAAATGTCAAATTTTGTTTGGCACTAACCACCAAACTGTAATAGAAATAACATTTCCCATATAAACAATGCTGCTTTTAATATGAACGTGCTAAAGATTTGAGACAGCCTGGCCGTTACCAGCTCCTGGCAGTTCAGCGCAAGGGTAACGCGCTGCGAGTGATTTCCCTTCCCGTCCATAAAGGCTGGAAGCAACTGTTTTCATTTAGGTAACCTCTGAAACATCCAGAGGAAAGGAAAGGATGGCAGGGCAAAGGGGTAAAACACATGCAAAATAATGCTCACTGCAGGTGAATGCTAATGTTTGGAGGATGTACAACTGCAACCAACTATTTCTCCTCAAATTTCTTGTAGCATTATCAGGATAAACCAGACTAGAGAGAAGAGAGCTCCCTGGAGAAGAGCCTCGTGAAGAGGCACTTGGATGCTTGGTGTGGGGAGGTGCAGCCCGGGAGATGCCAAGTGAAGGGGGAAGGTCTCACTGCTGGAAAGGGATAGCAAGAAACAAGATGTGGTGCACACGGGGTGAGGAGCCAGGCATCCTACAGATGGGGAGACAACACAGTTAACAAGCACTTCAGGCCCACAGGGCCACAACTATTTCTTAAAATGATGCTCAGATGATACTTTCTTAATACATCTAAGATAAGGCCTGTAAAACACAGAGCAGCCTTGGGAAGATAGTTCAGCCGCAATCCAGGCTCTCCTGATGAACATTACAAGGGGTCAAGCTCCCGGATGTCCTTCACACACCTCGAGGAAGACGGAAAGCTGCTCCCTCGCAGCTGTTACATCTCCTCCATGCCCGACACGGGCAACACGCTCTCTCATCAGTGGGCCCGAGGTATGGACCCAACTTCTGGGAGAGTTAAAGATAAGACTGAGATTGCGCAAGTCGCTGCAACGCTCCCAAAAATGTCTCCCCACACAGGGTGGGATTCACGAGCTCTGCAGTTCGGTTGCTAATAAAGGTATGAGGAGAGAGGGAAGAAAACCCCATACAATAGACAACTTCATGCCTCAGACCCCCAAAAGGAACTTCAGAGGACATTTATAGTAAATAATAATCTTTTTCCATCTGCATTGCCTATTTCTTTCCAGGTGTTTCCTGCTGAATGTGTCCCCCCTTTATCCCGGGACTCGGGGTGGCTTTTCTTGCCCCAGTTCTAGTTCCCAATTYGTGTTTCCTCCCTCTGCTCAAGCCTGTTGCGTGCGCTGGGTCTTGCCTTTTCTCACAGMGTGATCCAGCTGTGAGAGACAGGGCCCTCTGTGCTCCAGGACCAGCCTGAATGTGCAAAACTTCCACACTGCGCTTCAGTCCTACCCTTATGATTAACATCAGATTCCCCCGGTAGTCCATTATCTTCAGTTTTACTCACTCTCTCCCGGCTCTTTTATCAGCAATCACACAGAGTTAGCTAGGTCACACAGGTCTTATATTTCGCCGTGCCAGGTTTGCATCAAAGAACTTTTTTTTGTTGATGTGACATTGATGCCATTCAACTCAGGCATGAAACACTGCCTTTGGTCTAACAAAAACAGCCGTGAGAGTCACCACGTGGCAGCCATATCCAACCAAGCTATCTTGATTTCCAAAGGCACAAAAGTGCTGAAATGTCAGGCACCTGGGCATACCAGCACCAGTCAATATAAGGCTAYGGAATATCAGATTTCAAGGGCACAGATGAAGCTGTCGTCTTTTAAAATTATTTTGCTTCCTTCACTGAAATAATGTACATATCCACAATATATAAATTATGTTTATTTAATATGAAAAGTAGACCTTTTACGCAGTGAAACACAGCTGAACAGTGCGATTGAGAAAATAAAAAGGCAGTTGCTCTACTGAATTTTAGTAAAAATGTATGCATTTGACAATGCATCTGAAATCTCTCTATTTGTCATGTTAGACAATATATTTTCCCCAATATTATGTAAAGGTACTTTTCAAAATAGATCTAGTGGAAGGTTAAATACACCACTCTCAGTCCTCAATTAAAAAGAATTTTAGACAATTAGCTGACCTCTGCATGACAGCTACTTTCCTTAAGACCAAAAGCAAATAATTCCGTTACCGCCTAGAACAGAATATGCAAGATGAACACCAGTCCTCGTGTAAAGCTATACAGATCTCAAACACTGCAACCAAAGACACTGCTTTGCTGATTTAACTGCAAGTCCAGTATTTATCTCCTGGAAAGAATGGGGTAGAAAACAAAACAATGAGTGGTTTTACTCTGAGCTAAATTAATAACCTCTGAATGAGTTAACAATACCTCCTGCACTAGGATTTTAGTGTTAGTTTTCGTAAAGCTCAGAAAATGCAGAACTACAAGATCATAGATGTAAGCCAAGAAAACAGATGTATTTTCATTGTTAAAGTACAAAAAAGCTGTGAATTTTGCCTTTGGTTATTTCCACTTTATGTTAGTTTACTTGCCTGTTTTAGCTTCAGGTTTTCAAATGAACTCAAAACTCCATCAATAGAAACCGGAATTTTGCCCAATTTCAGCATAAAACCAAGCATGACACAGTTCAGGTAATGTAACCACAGGAAGAGCATAAATCATAAGCTACAGCCCAAGAAGAGAAAGTAACTCATGAGAGAAGCTTGGAGTTTACTCACTTAGGTCTATATTTAACCAAAAAGCTCTACCTGTTAGACTGAAGTTCCGGACTATGGTAGGACTAGAATSCAGGCAAACTTTAACCCACTTTTGCTTTAACAACAAGAACTTTCCAAAAATTTTGTAACTGCCATGAATAGGTTGGAAATGTTATATTGCACAACCAAATCTGTTAGAGTCTGATAAATAAACCAGATGAAATTACAAGTTTGAATTTGATTTGAATGATACCAAACGGTGACTCCAAAATTCCAAACCATCTGAAGAATGAGAAGAAAAGCAGCGGCTCTGTAGAAAATAACTTTCACGTCCCATTCAGTTACAGTTTGATTTGTGTGAGCTCAATACTTTTTTACATAAAGGCTTTTAAAAAGCCATTAATAAAAATGCAGTTCTGACTTTCCAACTGATGTACAGTCATCTCCCATGACAAAAGCATTACAAGGGCGGATTTGGAAAGAGTGTATTGATTGCTGTCTGGTGCCTACCTGTCTACAGGTGAAGACTTTGAATTCCGTGGTTTCTTCACTTGGGCGTACAAGGCTTCCACTGTCTGCCCTTCCCTTGGGCTCTGTGGGCGGGTGTTCAGCGTTATCGTGCCGCTATTTGAAGAAGAGTCATAGGAAGCAATCCCAGCGTACATTGGGTCCGCATCACAGCCAAACGTCCGGTTAAAATCCTGTATCTCTGCATAGTCACGTTCACGAGCTTGCCTCTCTCGAAATTCTCGAGTTTTTGCTTGAATTCTGGAAAATTAAAAGAAGGCTGAAACTAAATTTTTTCCCCCCAGTCATTTGAAAGCAGCAGTTAGCAGACACTATAGGTAGCCCATCTTAATGAAAATCATTGAAGGGTTTCCAGCTTCAGTTTGTCACGGAGCCTCAGGTTTACCTTGGATATTGAAGTCTAGATCGAAGCAATGCTACAATCAACACTTGTCTTTAAGGAAGAAGTCTGATTATCCACAGTCTTTTTGTTAAGTAAAAAGGGACTAGCCATAGTTGTTGGTAAACAGAGTTTACCTGTTGTCTTATGCATCTTAGGATGCCTGTGCTACTACCTGACCTGTCTGAGAACGGCCTGATACCGTTCATATCATACTGTACTCCATCAAAACCTAACAGATTTAATGGTTCTAATGTCTGTTTTTAGAGATGAATTTTAATGTACTTTCTTGGCCCAATACTACAAAAATCATGCTTCTTTCAGAATTTAAAAACTTCGTAAGGATAGGACACAAACATATATATTTATGTATGCATGCATGCAGTAAACAGTAGTAGATGCTTGTATGAATCGTTTAGAATGTGCATGTTTTGTTTAAAATGTAAACAAACCGAATCTGGCGTCTCTCAAAAGTAGGCAGTTTCTTCTCAGAAAGTATCTACATGTGCCTTATGTTAAAGTTACAAATGAGAGGTGATGCTGTACTGGGATTTTTTTACCTAAGTGCACTTGTTTAGCTGTATGATAAAAAGTGACAGATAAAAACAGATGACATTTAGGAATCTGACAAACACAAATTGAGCACAGGTCATATTTTCAAAAGCACACAAAGCTATTACTAAAATTTGATCTGGGCTTCAAAGTTTCTTTGGCATTTTAGAAAATTTGATGTATCACACACACATGTACAGTGAACCAAAAAAACCACACACACCCCCAACATTATCTCCCCAGACCAATTTAATGCTCTGTCATCATTGCAAAATGAAGCACTTAGCTGTCTCCTCCCTTCCATTAGTAAAATGTGCTCTTTTTTCATCTAATACAGCCATGGCTACACAGTGTGACAGCATCCATCCATTCAGACTACAGCTCTGCGCACCCCTGTTACGTGTCATCTCCAACGACAGCTTGTTCACCGACTTTTAACAAGAGCAGCCTACTCAAAGTAGGCTACTTTTGAAAGTAAACCTTGCCTCTTTTGGAAATAGAAAAGCCTTAAAGTTAGGTAATGTTGACATTTTTGGAAATTTTAAACTTAGCCCCGTTCAACATTAGTCTTTGTAAAAAGAAAAGAGGATACACAAAGGGTGGGATTCAGGTTGCAGTTAAAGACATCAGAATTTAGGTGCCTGCAGTAGGTGAGGTCATGCCAGGGACTCCAGTCTGCAGACCCCAGCGTTACGCAGCTGCCGCGCTAGTCGGTGTGTCCTAGCGTGAAAGGAGTCGCGCTAAAAACACTCTGGACGCTGTTGTTTAGGACTCCTTTGGAAGCTTGGATACCCAGCCTTGATTCAGCTGCTCAAACATAGGCAGCTATGGCCACCTGACATCCCCAGGTAATCCCGCTGGATCTCCAGCTGCTGGGCAAGGACGACTCCTGTAGGTCCTTGTCACATCTGCCAGCCTGTGCTGGTATCTCGGAGACTGTGATAACTCAAATGACACAAGACAACTGTGTTCAAGCATGTGAATCCAGCCCTCAGCTGCTATGTGAACATCTAAATTTAAGCGTCTTCATCAGGCTGAGTCCCAAGCAAATTGTTCTTTCTATGCTAACAAAGATTGCCACAACAAAAGAAGGGAATAGGAGGATGGCACAGATAGGCAGACCTATTTTCCCCTCAAATCCCACAGGTATTGACCAAGGATACTGATTTGGGATACCACTGATTGGCTGAACTCCCTTCAACAGCCAGTGCCATCTACATTGATGGTTCAGTGATTCATTTTCATGCCCCAAGTTACACCTCAGCATAATTCCTCTTTTTATGTCTACTACTGACTTGTGCACCACAACTTTCCCTCACAGTCAGTCACAGTGGAAAGAAAAACAACCATACTAAAAAAAAAAAAAAAGGCAATTAGAAGAAATCTGAAAAAGTTTAACTTAAACCAACATAAATGTTTAATTTTGCAATTTTGCAAAACCAAAATTATTTTCTTTTCTGGTTGCCTTTTATTTTAATAGGGAAAAATGGAAATGAAAATAACAGTATTCAGCTGACAGCATGCTCCTCCGCAATTTCAGCAACATCAAACTGGAATTGTTTTTAGTTTAATTTACAATGAAGAAGGACTCAGGTTTCAAATTTAAACTGTGTTACTGCATGCCTATTTTTAAAATAAAAATAAATGTTTTACATTGTCCTGTACTCCAAAGCTGTAATTCAGAAACGTTACAACCTTGATCACTTGGAAGGTATCTATGCAGAAGGAAAAACAGGTCTGAAAATGACCTGTGGTTGTTGATTCCTCTTTCTGCAGATTTCACTTCCAGTTTGTAGTCCTGTATTAATTATCCTATGGAGGAATGCATTTGTCTATTGATATTTGTCCTCTGAATGGGAGAAGCAAAGGAAATCAGAAGTTTCCTAGATATTGGTAGATTTAATTTCAAYGGACAATGTACCATCACATATTGGAACACTGGCTGACACCAATTCTAGCAAAAAAACCCCATGTATTTTAGATAACCAAAATGTCAGTGCATGAAATCTGACAGTATAGCAATAATGTGTCATAGAGTAATTCGGTCAGAAGAAAACATTGTTATCTAAAGTGCTTATAAAACAGAATTACCTGGTCATAACTGGTGATATTGGCCTCAGTGTTACACTGACTGCCATGAGAGATGGCAGTGAACTTATCTAACTTTTGACCATGAATGTCACATCACTCTCCACAGGTGCAAATATGAGTGTTCCTCATTTCATGTTAACCAAGTTTTCTCATGTATCTGCTTATCGGCTATTTAATACGTTTGGACATAGCACCATTTGCAGCAAGAACATTAGGATTTTCCCACGCATGGTTCAATGAGGGATACTTATTCCTATTCAAGTGGGAGAGAACGGATTGTTGAAGTGCTATGCAAGTAATTATGTTCATATCCACCAGGAAAATTTTTAGAATATTTTCTACAATTGCTAATACAATGTGTTAATACACATACATAGCATTAGAAATCAGAGTCTAAATGCATTATAAATTTTACTGTTAATTATAACCAAAGTACCCAGTAACCATTTGCAGTAACATTTAACAAAAGGAAACCCTAAAGTGAAACTATAAGGTGTCCGACCATACCGATACCCAAAATGTTCCGATTTTTTAATTAATTTTTTGCGCTTTAAGTTTAAACCACTGTGCAAATCCTATCACCTCCACATGAAAAAAGTATAGGTATTCTGATTAYGTCACACACTGTTTAAAATACAGCTTTGTTTTTTGCCTTCTTCAGGAGATACTCTACTTAAACATCATGTCTCCAAATGTAGAGGAACCAAATGACCAGCGAAAAATACATAGATATATTCTTGAAAAGAATAACAGCTATCAGCTGAATATTGCACCTTCCCTTTTGTAATTATGATAGCTTTTAACTCTGAATATATTTTTATATAAGAACCTGAACTTAATGTGACGTTATTTTTTATGTTGACCCCTCTCATTGTGTGCGTGTGTATATATGCATGACATGGCCTAAATCGTTTGTTGGCATACACTGAATTAAGTATACATATGGGAAATGCCAGTGCAGACTACTGTGGGAAAGATTAAAATGATTATGCAAACACACTGTGCAGCACAGATGACAACCTGGAATTTGCTCTCTACTTCAGCCCTAATCAGCAATGCTCCTGCTATTGAAAGCCAGTATCTGGAGAAGTGTTTGACCACAGTGCTTCAGTTTCACAATGTGGATTAAGCTGTCTTCACTGAATTGTATTCCTTCATGACATGGCACAATAAAAATGCGTATGTCTGAAATTTCAGATCAGCTAATTTTGAAGGATTTATGGCCTTCCTATGGATTTTGTGTGGGTTTAACAATAATAATAATGCTTAGCATTCACATAACCCTTTTCATCTTCAAAGAATTTTGCAAAAGCTGCTAATCAATTTTGCAGTGTTTAAATGAAACTGAACTTTTAAACATACAAAAGCTACCCGAAGAAGTTTCTAAATCCTTCTTGCTGAAGTGTTAATACTGAAAATGTCAACAACGTACTGTCATGCTTTTGAGACTCAAATTACAACATTCAGTAAAGTATAAACTATCCTCATGCATTTGTGTGCCATTCAATTCAAAAGCTAATGATAACTGCTTCAAATGACAATACTGTTAGCTGCAGAACTTCCTATAATTGTGAGAAGAGCTTCTCATTGCAAGCTAATCCAGTAATGATAGACATACCCATTGCATAGCGATTCCTATGCACGTGAAACGGTGATCACTAAAGTAAGGGAAAAGCTTATGCTCTGCTGTCTCCAGCAAACAGGAGCCACCTCGTTCCCTTCTTCAAAACTCTGTGAGTGAGATTCAGCTTTCAGATAAAGGCAACTACCATTTTAGACACCTAAATTTAGGTGTCGATATATGTTTTGGACTCCCAGAAGAGCTGGTGAGGATTCAGTCGCATCAGGCGGCTGCCCGCAGGGCGCAGAGAGCAGCTCAGCCGAACAGCAGACACGTGGCCATCGTAAGGTGAAGCCAAACCCTTCTCTAGCCTCTACCAACTGTGCCAAGTACCCCTCCCTTGGCCACAAAGGGCATTTAGCCATGTAGCTCCAATGTAGATACCAAATTAATCATATTAGTCTGTGAGCCAAATCCTATCCTGAACCAAATGTTTACAGCAGTTCTGTCGGAACTAAACTTTAACTTTTTCCAGCAACAGAAAATTCAAATCTGTAGTGCTGGCAGAGCTGTTGTGAGTGAAAGTGAATAAGCAAAGTTGGCAAAAAAACAGAAATCGACCCTAATTTCACGTAGTGTTAGGAGTGAAATTATAAATATATTCCCAATCCCTTGGGAGCTTCAGTCCCTTTTGCGGGATATTTTCATATTAGTGATTTAGCTCCTTGCAAAAAATCACCTACTTATCTTAATTGATGAACACAGTATGAGAAGGGTATTCACAGCTAGTATATTACATTTGCTGTTGCAATGGCAGCAATGTCCTCCCCTAAGAGCAGAAACAAAGTTGGCTGCTGCTTCTGGTGTGCAATTGCTTGGTCAATTCAATTAATCCTCCTGCTGCTGCCAGGACTCAGCTATTGCCCAAGTGATAATCCACAACTTCATCTTTTCCACCGAGGCTCACTCATTTACAAAATCAGTATTGAACGCTTGCAGTTCCACATATGTGAGATGGCTGACAATGTTTATTAAGGATAGAAACAGCATTGTGTAAGGACAGAAGCTAAATGACAAGCCATTCACCGCTGCCAGTTCTCAGTTCTTCTGCCATCAGACTGGCATGCATTGGGATGATGGATTGAAAACAGAGAAAAATAACGACACGTTTATAAAGCCAGTCAGCTTGTTTAAGTTAGTCAGATGGGATGAACACATTCGGTCCAATTTTTGCCAGATATCATTTCTAATAAAGAGGTCAGGAGGTGCGTTGGCCAGTAGCCAAATCTTGTCAAATTTGTCCCTTCCTCCTTTGCTAGTGAAAAATACCTTGCAGGCACAGCGTGCCAGCAACTAAGCCAGGTCCTGCTGTTTCTCCTCCCTCTCTTGACTCCCTTCAGGGCTTTAATGGCCATTTTTCTAATTTTTGGCAATCAAGCCAATATGGGAGTTTGTCCTCTCCTGTATTTTTCTTTGACCTTTGTCTGGATCCAAGCAGAATTTTTCTGACAACTACTCTTCTAATGAGGGTACCTTGATTATAGGCATTATTGTGATTTCCTTCTGAACCAGCATATGACACTTAGCTTTTCTTATCATGATTAGAGCTAGTCAGTTATCACAGTTATAACCACCTCTCAGAAAAGCCATCTGCTTTCCTGGGAAAGTAATTCTAAAGGATCACTGTGGGCAGTGGATAACAATGGGCAGCAACAGCAGTAGCTTGTAAACAAGACAGACACCTTCTCTTCCTCATTTGCCTCCCCATTTCATTCAAAACTTTACCATATTTAAAAAAAAAAAAAGTCATAAAATACTGCTATGTAAATATAATTTTTAAATTGAAAGGCTGGAGACCAACCTTTTTTAAGTCATTAAAAGAAAAAAATCAACAGTTCTGCCTTATCTCCTGTGTACATACATGTGTGGCCAGCTGGCTGAAATATGACTGTCCTCTGATCTCAGGCACATGAAGGAACACATACAAAATATGGTCAGTTTGCTATGGATAAGCACAAGCATACAGGGACAAAATCAGAAAGGCCAAGGCACAATGTGAAATAAAAGTAGCAGGGAGCTTTAAAGATAACAATAAATCATTGCGTAATTGCATTAGCAGTAAAAGGAAGAGCAAAGAAAAGGTTGCTCCCCTGCTCAGTAGCGAGGGAACGATATTGACAGATGATGCTGAGGAGACCTAAGGCTTAATGGTTTTTTTTCCTTGCATCTGCCTTCACTAAAATGGTTGATTGCAAGCAGGTGGCCAGCACAATTTATACTGCCACCAACAGCAAAAAGATCTCCAATCTAACAGCGAAAGAAGTAGCTAGAAACTGGTTAAGTTGAACTTCATCCCACACACACAACTGAGGCAGTCTCAGACCTTTTCCAGTAACCAGGAGAACCTGTTGAGGACAGCTGAAGTATTGAAAGACTAGAAAAAGTCAAACATCCCTTGGAGGAGGAGGAGAATTATAGACTCATCGGTTTAACTTCAATCCCCTTTGAAACAAACATTGGTAAGCACAGAGAAGATAATGGGACGAGCAGTAGCCACCATAGATTTATCAAGAACAGATGTGGTCAAGTCAGTCAGACTTCCTTCTACAGCACAGTAAACGGCCTTGTGAATAGAGGACAAACAGTATGTCCCAGGCTAAGAAAAACAGCTACGGGATGGATGCAGGAAGTTGAACCAGGCAGTCCCTACAGAGTGTCTAAAGAGTAGCTCTCAGCAATTCACAGTCACGCTAGATGGATGGATCAAGACATTTTCTACATGGACCTCTCTGAATTTACTCAGGTTTTTCATTATTAATTAGGATGCTATTGAATCTGCAGAAAACTCAAATGAAGGAACTTTGGAGAAAAGGTTTAACATTTCAAACGTTCTTGAAAAACAGACAGAGTAGACTTCAAAAATAGAATTAACTTCAATAACAGCAACTGGAAGGTAATTTAACTGGTTGGAAGAATTAAGCATACCAATTAAAAGTAGGGGAAAAATCTGTGAGTTGATTTTTCAGGAATGGATCTGGAAGTACTACTGGATGACAGATACTCACGAGTCAGCAATGTCAAGCTGTTGGGGACATAACAGCAGTCTCTGGATACATAAGGGAAAAAAGAATGTTTTCCATCTCTAATGCAAGTACTAGGTATTTAAACTGCAGCAAGAATAACTGAGACTAAATACTGTGGGCAGGGGAACTTTCTGATGAAAAGGTAGCGGAAAAGATTGCCATGGGAACTTGTAGAGTCTAGGTCATTGTAAACTGAAAAAACCCAGGATGAAACAAACATCTTGCACGAATGGCATACCCAAGAGATCCTACCGTGGAAAAGTGACATGATCTCTCTTCTAGATCTATAATTCTGCACCTACATAGAAATTTTACACACACATATTTCCGATGTATTGGTTCTACAACAACAGAGAAACCTAACAGGGACTACATATAAAAAGAAAAAAAAAAAAAGGCTGCCCACCACCTCAAAATTAAAGAAATGCATCTACACAATCAGACAGTCTTAATTTTCTTTCTCCTTCAACAGTCACAGTCTATCTGCCAATTAGAATATGTGATAGTACTTACTGTCTCTCTGAAGTTCCCCCCTCCTCAAATCCCACATGCAGAAGAGATGCATGAGAATTTCAAAAACCTTTAATGAGCTACAACCCAGGAGGGCTGTAGTTAAAAAAGAAGGGGGGGAGGGATAAAGGTGATAAGGTGATTACTGTAAGTGCCTTAATACATTAAGAAGAGAAAAACATGCTCATTTTTATAAGGAGTTATATTAAAGAAGGCTATTAAAGAAGGCAGCAAAATACAAATGAAGATGTAAAGAAATGAAAAAGTGCAGGAGAGAAAGTAAATATTATGCATGTAAGTAGGTGAAGTGCAAACACCAATTTGAAACCAAGTGACATTGATGAAACTAAAGGAGACATCAGAATAATTTCCTCTAACCTGGTGGAAACTCTCATGTATTTCACCCCAGCCTTTCCTTATCCCCTGGCCTTCTTGATTCATCCTTTGTCTTTCCAAAGTGAAGATACATCCCCCCAGCAGGGTATCTCAAACCAGCTTTCTTGGACCTTGGAGTAAACAAGTGAAAATCCTTGCTTATTTTGATTTTAAAAATCTGTACATTACCACCTTACTTACATTTCAATGGAGCTTTTGGACTACTTTGCAGTTAACAGTCTGCAGCATTTCGGGGTGGAGGGTATGTCTGCTTTGTTTTTTTAAAGGATATGTTTCAACCAAAGGCGAATGTATCAGGTACACAGGCTGCCTCCGAAACAAACACTACCATGACTGAAATTTTCTTTCCTTATTTTCATGTCTCATCCAAGGGTCAGTGACCCCAGCAGTGGAGGATCACCCAGATGGGCAACTGGAACAGTTATCCTGCTGGGAACCACATTGCATCAAAGAACACCATTGCTGCCTGTAAGCAAAATGGAATTTAGTTTTTCTTTTGCATTACAAAACTGGCCAGAAGAGCTGGTATTTACACCTATGACAACAGATCCCTGATCATTAGATTAACTGAGCTCTAATCTCCTATTTAGCTCTTTTGCTGGAGTGAAGTTGAAAGGAAGAAGATCATGAGATTCAGCTGTTGCTGAAACACGACTTGGGAGAGCTCCTGCTTCCATCCCTCCTCACTTTAAGAGCACTGGTTTCCTCTCTCACGCAGGCTTTCTTGGACCATTTCTTCCCTAATTTTTTTTTTTTTTTCCAGCTGGAGAACAATGCCAGAAAGCAGCGCTGGTGGGTAACATCTGAATTCTGCAGTTAGATGTGTAAGGAGCAGCTGTTCCCATATGTGCAAGAAACAAATGACACAGGAATACCATATATCAAATGGTACCATATATCATGCCATACATCAAATCAGTCATTTCCAGATACTGCAGGCAGTAACTGGAGGTCCAGCTACAATACTGTCATCAGTTGGTTGAGCTGAGCCTATCCAGCATCTACGCTCCTCTAGCTGCAGTCTAGTAACAAAAGTGGGTATAAAATTCTGCCACTAGCTCTATTTCAGGTCCATTATTCTGTGTTTCTAGAGTACTATGTATAAAGTAACCTAATCCTGAAGCTGGAAAATGAAACAGTCTGAAGTGACAAAAAAATACAATGAAAAACCTCACAACAAAGCAAGGGATTATGTGAATCTCATACAATGAAGTTGAAAGAAAAAATAAAAAAAAAACCACCCTAGCAATAGAAAATATAGCTTATAAGTCAATATCTTTGCTTAGGACCCACAAATTAGCACCGACAACACCTCTCAGGATTCGCTTCTAAAACCTTCCTGGGTCACAGTACTGAGCGAGAGTACAAATCTACAACATGGCCAGAAACAGAGCCAGGTTTCTTATAACCCATTAAAAGGTTTGTTCTGGTTACAAAATAAAAGTTCCAGCTGTGGTATAGAGTGGGGACCTATTTGCCTGTCTTGAATGTATCATTAGGTGTGTTTCTGGTTAGTCAAATACTTGCTGCTGTGTCTAAGAATTAGAAAAAAGGGTGGTTTTAGTGCTTTATCTTACTGTTAGACTCCTGTAGTGCAGTCTAGAAAATCTGATGGGTTTTCAGTTCCGTTCAACTCAGCAACAATAAGTTCAGTAAGTTAGTAATTATGGTACAGCTTTTTTAATTCGCAAATAAGTATTTGCTACAGCAACTCCACCACTAACAGCATAGTTTATGGGACATCAGATGACATACTGCTGCCTTATCCTAAAGTTCTTGGCATTCTAAAGTGAAACACAACATATTAGTGCTCTTACTTAGAACTGAAATTTCTAAGAAAGTGCTTAACTCATGATCTGCAAGACACCTTAACCAAATTTGTAACTCAGAATATTATAAAGACGAGCTAAATTATATTTTAAAATATATTGCAAGGGACTTGGCTGGACCTTGCCCAGTACAATGTCTTGAATCACTGTAGAGGAATAAAAGAGAAAATATACTTTTAGCATAATGTCTTAAAATCTCTACACTTACAATATGCAGCTAGAGAATGTGAGGAGCTTTGTTTAAAAAACTACCTCAGCAAGTATTATTCCACAAAAGCTTCAATTTGCRTATCTCCTGAACTCAGTATTTTTATGAAGTGGAACTGCTCTGAAATGTTTTTCCAAAGCTCAATATTCTCATGCTTCATTTCTGTGTTCTCTTACAAAAATTACTGCCATTGATTTGTTTTCACAGCCCACACCCTCATCCATTATGTAAAAAAACCACTGCCAAAAACAATGCTACAAATGTCAGTGAAACTGGAATATCCCTTGACAAGCAGACCCCAACTCAAAATAAGTGAGAATGAGAAACACATTGCTCTGATTTTCTGATTCACAGAGGAATTTTTTCTCTCCTCTCCTACGGGCTGGGAAGCGGGTGGAAGTTTTATCAGAAGAGATTTTACACAAGTCACTTTAGAAAATATTTATATTCTGAATGTTTGCAGTAATAACGGATTTAGAGGTAATAGTTCTTGTGAAAGCTGTTAAGTGGCATCAAAATACAGCAGCAGCAAAACTAAAGCTGAACCTTTGCGTTATTTTAAAGACACAGATAACACTTTGGCTATGTAAGAAACAAAAATCCTCTCCTTATCGCAGTATGTTGTCTTTTTTCCTAAAAGTATGAAACTGCTTGATGAAAATATTTTGCTTAAGGGGAAAAAAGTTGGGGTTTTCCAATAAAAATATTATGGTCTCTCTGGGAAATCTGGAAAGACACCAAGCGTGTCCTGCTGTTCAGCCCCCTACTCCATCTGATACTTTAACAGTTCCAGATGGCCTTTACTACAGGATGACCTCCCCTCTATTCCTTTATTATGACCTTTGGGTCACAAATTATCTATAGGATGCTGCTGTCATTCTGTAAGACACTGTTGTACTCTTTCATCTAAAGAATAAAGATGCTTAACATTAAAACTCATCTTTGTTAGGCTGACCTTCCAATGATGATCAAAACAGACAGTTATTTCAATCAATGTCATTGCTGGAGAAAATATGTTTCATTTTTTGCAACACTGWCATTAAGAAACTAAGGCATGGTTTTAAATCAGATCATTTTTGCAATTCTACTTGGCTAGAGAGCATAGAATGTTATACTCATTTAAAATATCAAAAATATTGCTGTAACAGTTTTGATGAGTTACATTGACTAGAAGGATGTGGTGCATTTGGTTTTTGTAAGTTATTGATGTGGTTTTCATGTAAACTTCATTCATAGGAGGTAATAAAACTTTATGTAGGTTTTATTAATTATTTCTTTCTTTATCATTATTTCTTTCTCTATCATCATAAATGGAACACACTGAACTTGCATAGGAAAATATGTCCAAATGTACTAAATAATAGTCCCAATGTACTAAATAAAACAATAAGGTTAATTTCTTTCCTGCTGTCAGTAAATTCATGTTAGCAGTCTCTCGTCAGCTTGACATCAATTAATGATTTTAATTCCAGACTCTTGTCACAGTACTCACCACCCTTTCGTCTAATTAAAATGGATGATGCATGATGAAGGGAAAACACAAGACTTCTGTTCTTGTTGTAACATTTCTATTCATTAGTATACTTTTACAACAAAGGACTTGTGGCTTTAATGGTACTAGAGAAAGATGAAGAGAAGTTTATTATATGTTGGAGATAAAGACCCTTATACCCTTAGGAAACACATAATACAGGAAGCATTTTATGGAATGACCAAATCCTTCAGGAAAAAAATATCAATGTTATTTTAACTACTAATGAACAGACAGTCTGTTTCACTCTAAATTTAGGAAAAAACATTACGTGAACAACATCCACTGAAATGGTAGCCTTGCTCACATCCACACCAAAAATGCTGCCAGCCTATTGGTAACAGCAAATCTGCCAACACAGAGACAAACGCCTGATCCACCTCCCCCAGACAGCACCTCTGCAAGACCGAGATCCTCGGTCACCTCTCCCACTCCTCCTGCCGTACTCTGGCTGCTGCAACAGCATCGCCTCCCACCTCCAACCGCTGAAAGCACCTCCCCCGTCCCCATCAGAAAGAGACTTCTCCCCCGGTTGACAGCAAGGCGTTAAGATCCACTCTGCCGGGCAAAGCCCTGCCGAGGTTTCCATCCCGGAGCTCCCCTGAAGGGCCACCTGCCCCCTCCGGGGCCGCGCCCGGGGAGCCGAGCCGGCCGCCGCGCCGCAGCCCTGCCGGGAGCTCCCCCTCCCGGGAGCTGCCCCTCCAGGGAGCCCCCCTCCCGGGAGCTCCCCCTCCAGAGAGCTCCCCCTCCCGGGAGCTGCCCCTCCAGGGAGCCCCCCTCCCGGGAGCTCCCCCTCCAGAGAGCTCCCCCTCCAGAGAGCTCCCCCTCCCGGGAGCTGCCCCTCCAGGGAGCCCCCCTCCCGGGAGCTCCCCCTCCAGAGAGCTCCCCCTCCCGGGAGCTGCCCCTCCCGGGAGCCCCCCTCCCGGCCCCCGCCCGCGGCCGCCGGCCCCGCCTGCTGGCACGACCGATGCCAGCACGGGTGACATTCGCACAGACGTGGGCAACAGTAACAGCGGAATTATGTAAATTTAATTCCCTTTGTAACCTGAAGGAACACAAGGTGATGTTTCCCGAAACAGAGAGGGGGGGAAACTGGCAAGGAAGCAGGTTTCTTTTCCAGATGATAACTCTACATATGTACGTACAAAGCACGGTATCGCTTTTCTGTGTGTTACTTGTCCTCCAGCAAGTATAGCAGAGACTGGAATTGTACGGCTGCTTTTTCAGAGCAGAGGAAGGCCCTGGCTCCTACAGCCCCCACCTGACTGCTCCATCATCCTCCCAGCATTTCTGGAGCCTCTGTCATAGCGCTTCCACCAGAACAGCTCTTTAATTCTCTTCCAAAAGGTTTCTCCTCATCTCCTCAATACTGATCCTCACAACACAGATGTTTAAGCACCTGATTTTGCATCCATTTCAGTGGAAGTTGAGGAGGAATATAATACTAAGATTGAAAGACTTTTATGGTAACCCAGAGACTTACAGAACATTAGTAAAGCTCTTAAGTCRGTGTATTAACAATACGGAGAAAATATCCTGTAGACTCTTTTTTTAAGAGGAGGAAGTGCCTCTAGAGGCGGATTAAAGCATAAGCACTATTCGCCCATAGCTGGGATCACATACTCTGAATCACAAGATTACATTAGAATTGCAACTTTCATCTTTTAAGCATTATCTAGCGGTGAACCACGCTGGAGACAGCTGAATTTGTTGAAAACTTCACAGAGAAGTATGTTTATTTCATTCCTCTGTTATCTACTACCCGGGTACAAAGAGTAAAGCTGTTTGGGTGGGGGAGCACTTGGTTTGCTAGAGGAAGTCAGTCCAAGGCTGAAGACACAGCCGGCATGCATGGCCTTGCCAGGTGGGTGTCAAGAACTGCATGTGCCCAAGCAGAAGAAGGGCAGAACATAGGCAAAGGTTTTTGATTTGCTGAAGATTTATTTTGTAATGAACACAGAGCTGCAGGGGAAAAAAAAAAAAAACAAACAACAACAACAAAAAAGAAATCCGAGGAAAAAATCCAAGGGTAAAAGAGGGAGAGACGAAGGTATCAGAACTCGCTGTTAGAGCAATGTCTCTCTCCAGCAAGGGCCACCAATAAAAACCAGAAGACAAAAGCAGTAGGTTTTCTGAACAGTTCTGTCTTCACATCTTCTAAGGAAAAGCCTATACTACAGGGTCTTGAAGAAGTCAAAAAACATTTCAGGGCAATCAGGTTGCAGGATACCAATGGACACACTGGCTACATATTGAGAAAACCCTATCCTGGGAGGCCCTCGAAGAGCAGATGTAGAGAGTTTCTAAAGTGGACAGGTCTGTGAGCTTCCAACGGCTTAGGTCCAACAGCACAGCAGAAGGGGACCATCCATATGAAAACTAACGGGGTTGTAACACTAAATTCCTCTTGGTCATTGACAGAAGTTTCAAAATCTGGTTTTAAGTCTATCCTGCATAGCAATGCCTGAGTGAAACTATAAGCAGTCTGAAGCATCTCTGAAAGCTCAAGATATCCCATGCATCTCCAATGTGTAAAATCCAAGACATTACTCTTAGGAGGACGGGCCAACCACAGGTGCATTGGAAGAGTCTGGATTTGGTAGAAGACGTTCTATAACAAAAACAGGAAGGGCTCAAGACTGTTTTTGCAGTCTATGTGAGCAGATGCAGCATCTCAGTGGTATCCAGTTTTAGTAGTCCAGTGATGGACAGGATGACAACATGGCAAAGAGGGGTTCCAACTTAGCATATATATAAAACAGCTGTGATTTGGCACAGGAGTAGAGCCAATTCAATTCAGATCTTATTCGACTTCCTCAAGACTCTGCAGTATAGTCTCTTTCTTAGGAGACACAACGCCAAGTTCAGAAAACCTATTGCTTAGTTTTGTCTTAAGGTTTTCATCGGTGCCATTGCTGGGGAGAAGCACCTTTTCTAACAGCACACCAGAACCCATATGGATTTTCAGATCATTGTTTGGCAGACGCTCAAGGGTAATGCAAGCAGACTTCTTTCTCTGGAGTAAACCAGTGTTAAAGAATAGTGACACACGGGGACAATGTCCTATGGCCTTGGATGAACTGTTAATCCAACAGTTGGAGAATTTACAAATAGAAAGCATTTTACAGCAGTTTTGGTAAGATCGGTGGGTGGTCTCCTCGACGCTCCTAATTGTTCCAGTATACTGTTTCATTGAAAGCTGCCTATATTTTCAAATAGACAATTTCATTTTCTGTTCAAAATTACATTAAGATTGTCAGTAAATGCATACCATATACAGCCTGAGTTATGCTCCTTAATAAGAAATTGTTATTAATAATATGTTTACAAAAGGCAATTTTATTCATTTCAATCATGGTAAGTTAAAGAACATTAATTCGCTTATTTGCCTCACAATCAACATGAACACTACTTTTAAGACTTCAAAGAAAATACTATTGTAAGCACAATACTATTAAAATTATCAAGTCAAGGCATATTAATCCATAAAATTGTGGGCATGATTGATTTTTTAATGGACCGTTCACTTGTTCTCTGACCCTCTAAGGATTTTTGCTCCTAGCCTCTCATACATAGTAAATTCATTAAATCCAACCTATTTCCCCAAAGTATTGCATCATTATAGAGGTATATAGTATCAAATACCAAGTAAAACAGAGCAAGTGAATTGTACTGCTAAAAACATCGAGGGGGAAAAAACCACAGACAACAAAGTTAAAATAGCAGCCATTATGAACCAACATCTGTTAAGACAGTAATATTTTACTCTGTCTCCCAGTAAGCATTCTGAGGGATTGTTCAGTTAATTTGCAAGAGTACTCTTCATTAATAGCATGTATCTAACATCATTATTTTACAGGATCAAAAGGAAACTCCCTGCAATCTAACTGCAAAAATATTTAGACTCTATGGACCAAATCAACATCTCAATTTTTCAGAAACATAAGGAAGCACCTCACACATTTGGTTGCTATTTTATTGTCTTTTATTAGTTGTACATGCTGCTACCCCAAAGAACTTGCATTCTCTTATAGACATAACACAAAGGAAAGCAAATACACAGTTAGGGAAAGAAAGTAATGGGAGGAGATAACATCAAGCTGTTATGAAGTTCTGGCACATGCATTTTCTGCAGTTTCAGTAAACACATAAAATTGTTTTTATGACACACGAGGAGTGAGATTCCAGGAAAGATTCAAATTGGTTAGCATAACTTGATGGACAGGGATTAGGAATTTGCTTCATGCATTGGGGGCTATACAATAAGTTCATAATTCTACCTTGGTACCCAGCGTGACTATTGCAACCTCTCTTACATCACCACATGGACAGTCTATACTCTCACCATTCTTACTGAGAGAGACAGAGAGACACAGAGAGAGAGAATGAAAAGAGAGAAAGCGTTACTAACTCAAACCTCAAGTCTTTCTTCTTTGAATAAATGTATATGGCTGATTTTCTGGGGACATAAGGTTACTAAGAAACTCTCCATGCTGGGCAAGCTTGGGTTCGGCACTGTGCACGTGTGGCTGACCTTCCCCCCGCCCTGAGCTGGCTGGAGCGACTGAGGCAGTTTTCAATATCTCTGCACCCCTGGCATGAGTTTATCCATGAAGTCGCTGGTCTGCCCATGCGTAACGGGAAGTTGACTGCACCAACACCCTCATATCCGAAGTCACTTATTTCCTTCAGTTCCAGTATTCCCCTTTACCATTTAATCTGAAAGCACATTACTCTTAAAAACAGGAACAAATTTAATGACCCTGCTTCACTTTTGTTAAAAAAGAGAAAACAAAACTCAATCAGACAAGTAAAAAACAACCAAGCACTGTGATCCAGCCACCCTCTACTGTCAGAATGGATGGAGAAAGACATGAATAAAATTTTACATTAATTTATGCTAGTATATCTGTTAAAGAGTAAAAAATTTCCCATAATGTAATCTAAACAGATGGTCACAAATGATGAAGTTTCTGCAGTTTAACAAGTTACTGCTGATCTTCAGTAACTAATAAATGTATACTCCTAGCCTGCCTTAACTGTAATGTAAATCACTCAACCCTAAAATAAGTGAAAGCAAACCATTTTAGGTTTAACTGAAGGGACTACACAAGAGTTACTGTGGCTCTGCTATTCCAGTGAGCTGTTAGAGTGATGAAGCTATCGTTTATAAACTTCTGTTCTTACCCGCAGAAGACCAAGGTGCATAGAGATGATGGTCAAAGGGATCATTAGGACTAACTAGTCATACCTCCTGTACAAGGACAACAAAATTTCCCTCTGTAGTTCCTGCATCAATCCTCGATTTATGGCTGAGCTACAGCATAATTTTTAGATAAATCATTCCAATTCATAGTTCACTTTCACTGCTAAATGTATCTGAATCTATTTACCGTTCAGCATTCACACTTTGTAAGCCTTTAAAGTTTGTCTCCTTACTGAAGATTTGTCTACTCAAAGAGTCTTCTCTCCACGCGCATCCCCGAATACTAGTTAATTTATGACCTAAGCTTTCCAAGATTTTGACTAAATTGATGTAAGAGATACTAGAGTCTAAGCCCCAATATCTAGGGCTACAAGAGACAGGGTGAAAAGTAGATTGGAAATGTTGAGAAGAGCATATGACACATAAATTATACAGGTTTTTAACGGTAAGGGAAGCTGATAAGGAAAAATAGAGGTACTCACCACTCATTTTTACAATTAGCAGTTTAATATACATATCATTCCATAAACAGACTGCATGACACATAAATAGACTGAACTCCAGTGACAAATATACTCATAAGTATAACTTGTAGTTTTTTTCTAAATATATAAATGAAAAAACTAGATATGCAAGACTTTGAAGAAAAATACAAAACATAATTTCATTCTATATAAATATTTGTTTTCTGAAAATGTCAATAAAATCAGTTATAGAATGTATAGAGAAAACATTTCATATTAGTACTCCAGTCTCCTCCCTAAGGAAAGGAGCTCTGGGTCTATAAAAGATGCTTAATGCAGCCAAAGAAGCTGTTGATACTAATGTCCAAAATAAATCCAGCTTTGTCTTGTTATTTAAAGTATATAAACATATCAACATTTGGGAAATTTCATCAGTGAAAATTGAACTTCAGTTATTTAATTTAAAAAACAAACTCTCTCTATCAAGGTTTAAGCAAATACTGAAGTCTACCTCTCCTGTTCTTGCTTCATTCGTATTCTCTCCTCTTCTGAAGTAAGAGCTTCCTGCACTTTTATTTTACCAGTTTTCTCACTCTTGTCATCTTTGCGATGTTTGCCAAACCTGTTAATAACACACAAAAAAAGAATCTAACTTGTGAAATGAACAAAACTGTATTTTCCTTTTCCTATGACAAAGAGAGTCCTCCAAGAAGGGCTGCTTGGAAACCAGGAAGGAAAAGACCTCAGAATCTCAATTTTTAATATTTTCAGGCTGCTTTTGGTTTTTTTGTGTGGGGTTTTTTCATTTTATTTTTATTTCACTCCTCTTAAAAGTTTATAGAATTCCTCACTAAAGAACAGAAAAAAACAAAAGGAAAAAAAAATAGGACCACATTCCTTTTTTATGCCAGGATTTTGGGGTCACTATTCTTAAAAACATAGTCAAACAATGTTTTAGAAATTACTCAACACTATCACTGCCAAAGAATGCAACTCAATTTTACATTAAGTGAAGGCTTTCATGTATGAACTGTGAGCCAGTGTGCTGTGTATCTGACAACTGCCCCACATGCAGTACCACCCTCCGCACCCGCCCCACAAGAGCAGTTTCACCACACAGTGGACGCCATCCAAAAATGGAAATTTAGTCTTTTCAGCACCAAGTTTTTTTTAAACTTTGTTACTCATGACTCTTTCCCCCCAGGGGTGTTCCAGTGCAAGGAGGGTGAGTGGAGGGATGGAGCTGGCTGGGCTGTCCCAGACGGAGCAGGATGCTGCCAACCCCGTGTTTGCCTTCCTCACGTCTCCTCTTCCCCTCTACYGGCTACATTTCAAGTATTTTAAGTTTCTTCCATATTTGCACATACCACTGTTTTCTTTTAGACTTTCAGGGAGAGCACAGTTTGGCATTTGAGATATCCAGTTATTATTAGGACAAAGTTGCATGTATTTCTTAGATACTTCAGACCTACTCTGAAAGGAATGACTTTTGTATAGAGCAAACTAAACAAACAAACTAAATATGGCCCTTAAATACATCTAAAGTGTAGATGACAATTTTCTATTTAAGGCAGAAGGGATAACACATATCTATTAAATAGTATCTTATTATAATACATACCTTTTAAACGCTGGACCATTTATCATACCAAAAGCAGCAAGAATTTTACTTTTTTTTAATGAAATGCTCAGATGAGAGCAGACTGACACTTGTGGCACTTCACACTCAGGTTCACATCAAAAGTGAAATGCAAGCACTGAAACGTGCGAAGTCCAGCAATGGTGTGGACAGGACACCCTGAATGCTCACAAACAGTGAAATAAAACACAGAGTTCTGAAAACTTTCTTCTGCCCATGAATGTAAACTGTTTGAAATATTTATAGAGTCCACCAGGCATTTATAATATTTTCCCTTTTGTTCCTGTTGATTCTAGTACAAAGCCATTGTGTGGACTGAAGATATACCACACAGCAACCCTGCAGAAAGATTAATTTCTGGTCACTCGGTCAAGAGGTATTATTATACTGCGTAATCATGTTTAAGGCTCTTAGGGCAGCTGTTTAAAAACACACCACAGAAGCACAGTGTAGGAGCATGTACACAAACTTTGAAGTGTGTGGCTGTTCTCCACAGTTCCCAGATTACTCACTTCCAAAGAAATTCAGGCATATGAAAACTAAAATTGTTCATTAAAAATCATCTGAAAAGGGAAAGGCAGAGGACATGATAGGGTTAAGAAACACAAAATACTACATAAAGTTAAAGTCTCTGATTTTATAATATGTTATATGTAAAACTGACATACTTAAATTCAGTGACTAGAAACACCAGCATGTATCTTTTAAAACATCCACCTATTTATTAGAGAGTAGTCAAAACCATTATACAAAACGTTTACATCGATGACACAAGAGATTCAAATCAAGTTCTGGATGTTGTACACTAGACAAAAGAGCACGGTTAATTTAAAATAGCCCTAAATCCTCTAGCTAAGAGAGGATTTTTGCCAGAAAAACAGTGGAACTGAGCCATTTTACCCTGATACACAGAGAGTACCGGGGGTGGCAGGGGTCTGACTGACAGAACACGCAGAGCTGCGAGGAGACGCACAACATATGTGGCACTGTAGCACAGCATCTCTGGGATGCCCACGTTTGCTTCTGTCTCTTGCCCTTCCTTGACCCATTCAAAATGTCAGGCAAAGCAAAGGAACCAAATTCTGGAGTAGCCAGTTTATTTTTGAAAAAGAACTAGTGGTTAAAAAAAAAGAAAAAAAAGATAAAATTGAATTAGTTAGTACCCATCAGGTTTTGGCAGCAAAACAGAATTTCTACCACCATAAATCAATTCATTGCAAGTATGAACAGAAATATATTGAAATCAATACCTTATTAAAAAAATAAAGTACACAGGAAATTTCTAGTAATCCTTGTAAGCAATCTAGTAAATGTCTGGTCAGGCTGCATGATTGTGGGGAGAGTACTTCTAATGTTAACATATAACGCAAATCTAGCAAAAATCGATGGTTTGAGTTTCCAGATGCAACCATTCGAGTCCAGAACACACCACGCTCGTGCTGCATGGCACGAGGCAGACGTGGGTTTACCGCACGGGCAGCACTTGGAGCAGCAGTGGGGTTCAGTTTGCTTTGACTCGTGAGCAAGCTGTGGCAACAACCCTTCTTCTCTTTCAGGGTTTTCTTCTGATCTTCTGGGAATGAACGTTCTTTCTGCCCTCGGAGACAGTCCTGATAAAGTCTCCAGAAGACATCTCTGGTCCTTTCCCAGGGTGGCCATATCGTCCCCACTCTGACAGACCTTCCAGTGCCCATCTCTGACAAGCTCTGTGGTCATCCCAGCAGTGGACAGCCTGGCAGAGTATGAACCACGGTGGTCTTGCAAAGTTGCCTTCTCTGGACTTTGACACGCGCAGAAGTGATATATCTGCCATAATCACCACTGCCTGTAACAAGTTCAGCAACATTAACTGCACTGTCCCTACACTCGAACCCGGAATAATCAACGCTGTCCTCCCCCCTCCCTGATTGTGGCTTGGTGTTTTTAACAGCACCACCTGCACAGATAGCATCTCCATGATACTCCTAAGTCATGGAGCTGCAGAACAGTTTGGAAACACACTGCCCTAAATGAGTTCGGCTCTGAACAAGTCTGCATACTTTTAGCAAGACCTCTGTGCAAAAATATTTACAAGTTCAAGATTTCTCTTTTCCATCGAGATCGCAAGTCTAACAGCATCTCTGTTAAGCTTCAGCTTACAATAGTAGAAGTAACAGACAAACAAAGGAAAAACATTTTCCAGGCTCCACCAAGCACTTGAAAAAGGTGTTTAAAAGAACTGCAACAGGGATACATATGTACACACACACACAGAGCCCTTTTATTTCTGTAGGAGCAGTCAACACTCCCCACTCCGAACATGATTCAAAGGTTTTGTAAGATCACTCTTGCTGTAGTGTGTTTGCTATTTATTTCTATTGAAAGTGTTTGCTCCACGAAGTATGATTTATAGTCATAATGAAACCCACAGCCCAAATCAGCATCCTCTCCACCAAATTTATAACAGACATTTATAAATTATTTAACATTCATATTCAAGCCAAGTTTAACTACAGAAAAGCAACATCCAGCAATGCTAAGGTACACCATTAAAGCAAGCTGTTAACACTCCCTCAGCCGTACTGTGGTGATTACACTGGTGTCAAGCTATTCAAAGTCCTTCTAATTTCCTCAGGTAGATGTTTCCTACTCTGATTCATGAATATTAAGTAAAACAGGACACTTAGAAATAAAAATAAAGAGTATTGAGACCACTGAAATTTAAGCAGCCTATGCAATATCCTTTCAAAACATCAAATGCACATCCCACAGCCGCCCTGCACTGTCTTCACAGCCAGTGGTAAAGCCCTTCCCTGCTGCTCCCCAGTGGCCCTTGTGTAGCTGTGTGAGTCAAAAGAAGCAAAGCGTGGGTCAGGTCCCCAGAATTACTCCCGGTATTTAAAACACACCAGTTTGAATGCATCAGCCCAGTGAAAAGATCCAGCTTTACCTTTGTAAAAGTTGCACCTTAAATGTGCAAGTGGTATAGTCCCAGATTTGCCCCACGAACGTTAATGAGTGTGAGACCTTCCCCGCAACCCACCAGCAGTAGCACCATTGTGAAGCTTACTTCTTTACTGCTCAGGTACTCAAAAGGAAGGGAAGATGGAATTCAGGTGTATGTCCCACACATGACCCACGGCAACTTTGGAACCTTACTGCTTCCAATACTGTTTCTTCCATAATGCATACATTGAATGTTCCTGGCACACCCGTGTAATACCTTCTCCCACTGAAGTGACTGCTCACTTAATGATAACAACCTAAAGCTGGGAACTCCCAAAGTGCAATTGTTAACGATACCTCCCTTGTAAAATAGCAATCACCATCCATTTGTCCTGTGTCAGAGAGACTCTAGACTTTTGCAAAGACGTGGCCTTGAGGATACTGGCAAGTGATTTGATCCCAGCTCTCGCTGCTCATTTCGCAGATGCAGGAGCTGTTCTCCGCTGCACGCAGCTGGTTAGCGAGTGCCTGAAGCACCTGGAGATTTTCAGGCACTTGTCTGAACCTGTGATGGTCTCATTCTCATTGCTGTGAGGCTGGCTGCTGGCATACTTGTTGCAGTTCTTACAAATGCAAATGAAATTACAACTTGCCTTCTGAAGCAGACATGAGAACTCCACCTCTCAGGATCTGTGCACCATCAATGCTCCTTGCATTAGTGAAAAGGCGGAGAGCGKTTAAAAACAAAGGTGAGAACTACTGTTGGAATTAAAAAACAAAACGGTGCAGAAAAGGAGCATCTGTGACACTGATGTTCAGACAATGTTGGGAATCTAATTCCAAGCTCCTGTCATTTGCTAAGTTCAGTGCCAACAATTTGACTGTGAGCTATAAAAGCCCCACCTAAATCAGTGCACAAGATACTAATGCACAGACACAAGCTACTGCACGATGTGCAGCAAAATTGCATACACTACTGCCTCACGAAGTTAACACATTCATGACAAAAAAAGTTCTGATGCTAAAGCTTGAGCTACACCAGGTACTGTGCAGCACCTGCAGCCACAGCAGCACAACACTGACCTGTGGCCACCACTTCCCCCGGTCTGAATTCTTAGAAGCAGAGCACAGAATATTATTACTTATGGTGGAAAATAAAAAGCAAAAGGAAAGTGCACATTTTCCTCCAAACCCCAAATAAGAAAAAAAAATTACCTTTCTGTTCATAAACATATTCTTTCATAGACRTAGCTTAATACTTCTTTGAGGACACATACTGTATGGTTATAGAATAATCTCTTTATAATAGTAACAACATTTATAAATACAGGAACACTACCTCACGTAACAGCTAGTTTATTCAGTAGCTCTCTCATCTAAATTCTGTTATAAAAATTATAGCTAAAAAGTAGTGTAATTTTATTCTATAACTGCATAAGCAAAAGCTTCAAGAAAAAACTTCTATGACTAATTGAAATACAGGTTGTAAATTAAAAATACCCTGTCTATCCAAGAGTGTGAGAAATTGATGAGAGAGAGCAGCTGAAATCTTGTTCACTCTAATTGCCAAGATACTCCAGGGTTCTACTTAATTTATAGCTTCTTAATTCTCCTTTTACATTAAGGGTTAGAGAAAGTTTCAAGATAAGTGTAAATGCTCAAAGTCATATTCACAGATCCAGACTTAATCCTCAAATTCAGCCAACAATAGCAATCACATTAAGTGAAGAAATGAAAAAATGTAAGAGGACCATTTTTAAAAAGTATGATCTCTAGAATATAACAGCCAAGTCACATCAGAGGAGAGGACCATCCTCAGACCCTGTGATACTAGTTTGTCACATTATTATTAATAAAAAGACGAGAACACAGACCTATACGCCCAAAGCTTGACCTTCAAATAGGAAATCCCATGAACTCTGGATAATCTAATCAAACTAAAATGCATACCCAAACCTCTCTGTCAGTCCCTAGCTGGCTTCCTTTCAAGCTTACTTGCTTGAATGACTGTCACCAAGCAGGAGGTGGCCTAACCCAAAGCCTATCACGCTCGACAGAGAGAGACTGGCTAGCAAGTGCCTTCAGTGGTTTTGGGCCAACGCATCAGAGCAACTAAACAGCGCGAGACTCAACAGAGAAGAGAATGTAGCAGAACAAGCTCAAGCTACAACATGATGCCATATGTATAAAATATGTGAAATGTATATAAAATACACATGTAGACATAAAGAACATGTAAATGATTTTGCATAAATAAATATATAGACAGAACAAAGGAAGAAAGAAGAATGTGTAAGTGGCAGCAACAGAAATTCCACATTTACAACTTATCTCAGAAATAGCTTCAGTTTATAAGAATATATATAAGCATCCTTGATATAAAAAAATAATATACATATAATCTGCTAAATGGATTTTACTCTGATGCGTTACTGATGAGATCATTGTCATCTGCCAAATCATCCACATATTTCATTAGAATAAAGAGCTATAGAAGAAACATGCATTAGTTGATTAATGAAAAAACACAAAAATTGATTGAGACAGAAGTTCAGTAGCATTATGTTCCTTAATAGAAAAAAGACCATCATTAAAAATTAACAAATGGTAAGTGTCTTGAGCTATTCTATCAGTGCTTTCTGTCTTCAAGGCATGTTCTTTTTCCCATAGTAGCAAACAGTATTCACACACACACACAACCTAACACTACCCAAAGGATTTTGCAATGATTTCTGTAATGTTTTTCACCCTGCTTTATCAGCAAAATCATAAGATTTATTTTGCAAAAGATTATTGTGACACACAAAAACATTCTGTTCCTAAAATAAAATTTAATAAGCATAAACAAGGATTCAACATAGCGCACAAACAAAAATTACCCTGGCTAGTGATGACTTGAGAGTTTACAAGCCTTCCTTTCAGAGCAAAATTGTGCAAGTGCTATCTTTAAAAATATGCTTGCAAATGCAAACATTTACATATTTGCAATTTATTTCTAGAAATAGCCAGTTATCACATCTAATCAGATTAGTAGATCAAATTCTACTTGTTAGGAGGGAGTGGAATGACTGCTGGAGTGACTCAGCAGCAGCACTGTCCTGAGATGACACAGAAGCACTGAGGTACAGGCAGCAGGAGCAAAGCACCTTGATGTAGGAGTTTGTGGGCATAGTTAAAACAAACATTTGTAACTTTTCGTTTTCCCTGGGTTTCCTTGCCTATGTTAAAACTGACGAAGCAGCAATCCTGTGCAACATTCAGCAGAAGACCCTTGCCAGGAGGGCTTCCGGAGAACTCTGCTGTCCCAAACCAAGAAAGGGGCACTACAAAAGGACACAAGTAACTCACGAAAATGGAGAATACCTCTGGAGAGGTACACTTGTACCTCTTCAGAGCACTAAAGTTCGCCTTCAAGCAACAAAGAAACTCACGTGCTCAGTCATGAAAACAGAAATTTAAACCAGCAGAACCACAGCAGTTATCACTCCAAATCAGCCCTCTCTGAAGTTGCCACCCATAAGTACTGTAAAGCACGTGAAGCTCATCTATGATGTATTCACACATTTTCTCCCATCACCCTCTGCCTCACTTTCCAAACATTAGAAACCATTTTTCAGCACCGTTCAGGTGGGGACTGCAGTACATCTTGCCAAACTAAGGCTACTCAAACACAACAGCGAGGATGGCACATAAATCCCAACGCTTCAGGTGCAACATCCCCAGTGATCCCCACAACAACTTCCTGGAAAGAAGTGGAAACAACATATGGGATCGGTAACTGTTTCCAGCCACTGAAGCTTAATCTGCCTGTCTCTGTGAGTCAGTATCCCAAGTTCATCGAAAATGGGTATGATGCCAAACCAAGAGACATGTCACGAGGTTTCATTCAATTATTTTCATAAACAGTTTCGATAACATTTCCTGAAAGGCATGACACAACAAGTAGAATATTATTCACACCAAGTAGCTCTCTTTTCACAACTTAAGCATTTGTAATATTTACTTCCAGCATAAAATGGTGGAACTTTTAAAAACAGATTTCTTTTATGGTGAGACCATCTGTTTGCAAATTTCTAAACAGAAGATAATCTTCTTGCATTGCCTTTCACGATTGCCTGAAGTCAGCTGAGGCCATTGACAGTTCTGATAAATAAATAAATAAATAAATAAATAGAAATAAGAAAAAACCTAACAACTAATCCAAACTACCGCAGTTTAAAAACAGACTGAGAAGGTCAAAGGAAGTGGGGATAATTTTACGATGATAATATTTGAAAGACAGCAGCAAGTCAGCGAACAGACAAGAGATTCTTCTGTTGTATGGCCAAATCAACTCAGTAAGCAATACCACAACGTACTAAAAGTCACCATAAATAACTCATTTTCATGGTGGTCAGCCAAAACCTGTTAAACTGTGGATTGCGGCATCCCTGAAGGAATCAGGAATAAAAAAGAAAGCTTCTGCTTAGGTACAACTATGTTAGCAATCATCAATGATGGGAGTGACCACAGAAGCAGTACATGACATTTTAATGGAAGTTTCATAACAGTCTAAGCATTTTAAAGTTTGCTTGTGTGCCAAAACCTCTTTAATGTTGTGCATGTATTCAAAAAAGAGAGTGGTTATTGACCACAAAGTTACTTGCCCCAAGATTAAATTTGATACACTAAGTGTGTGCTATTTGTCAGTGAAGAAAGTAGCTCATACATGTGACACAGCCAAGCTAATTCAGTCTTCTAATAGATAATGTAATCTTAATGGGCAACATATCCTTTCATTATTGTCATTTAATGTACTTACAAATGCTCCTGTTCCCCCTCTCAGACAGAATTTGCCCATCAAGACTGCAGTGCCCTGTTAGGTAATTCAGTACTGGGCAGTAAGATGTTAAACAGTAATTGAAAAAATGTAAATACAAATTGCAAAAAAATAAAGTCTCACTTACAGGCTCCTGAAAAAGTTTGAGTGAAGGCCTCCAGTATGTCAACTTGTCTTTCACAGACTGCATACATAAAAGCAGATATACAATCCTCTACTTTGCAATACTTAATACCACACATAGGGATAAAAAAATTTTCCCAAATTCTACGCATCATCAGCAGCCTACTATTAACAGGTGCCTGACTATCTAAAGTACAATGTAGTTATTCTTCTATAACATAAGCAGTTTTTCTGAGTCGGGGTAAAACGCTCCTTCCCAGTGCTCTGGGTGCCAAGTCCAGCCAACCGTCTCTTCCTCACACCGTACTGAGCAGGCCACAAAACCCTACCCCAGCGCTCCCCCCCGACAACTGCTGCCCTGCAACCATGCAGCAAAATGGGCACACTTCTGTTGTTGCATTTGTCACACTCCACGGATTAGTTTGAAAATTGTGGACCAATTTAGGTATTAATAATACTACATTGTATGCCTCTAATTACCAGTGTCCACTAAGAGCGCTTAGAGAGAGCGTTTAAACCATGGCTACTCTTCAACGCGTTCTCTCCACAACTATACTTCTAATTCCTGCTCTGTTCATTTTAATGCATTATTGTTTCAAAATACAATGCTTCAAAATTGCAAATTACGTCTGGCTCAAGGGCTGATTATGAGAAATACTAGCACTTCTGCCTCTGCGTGAATAACTCTGATAATAATGAGAGATTGATTGAGCTCCAAGAAGTCCAAATGATGAGAAGGGTCAATTTGAACATTTCTATTAGCTTCTTTTGTTAAATCTAACTCTTTGCCAGGCCAGAGACAAATACTGCATCTGGTTACTATGATTTTTCCAACCCTACAGAAGTACAATTTAGAAAATGGGTACTGGTCTAAAGGCAGACCTTATAAGAAATGCTAATTAAACATAAAACCCCACCCATTTTACCAGAACTCAAAAGAAGGCAAAAAAAAAAAAAAAAGATGGAAAAAGAGCTTATTCTCAAAATGTCAAGACTATTTCTCTCCTTTTAAACTTCTTGGCTTGTGATTTTCACATAAGACCAAGTAAAAAAAAAAAAAAAAAAAAGAAAAAAGAAAAGTTGCAAGGGAAATTTCCTTCAACACTTTTGTGGCAGAAAAGGAAAAAAAACCCCTCAGTAATAAGAAGAGTCTTCAAAACTCCATTTTACAATTGAAACGCTTGCTTGCATATATATGAGCATGGCATGCCTTATGTCAACGTGACCTACAACAAGAAAATCACTAAAGATGCTCACTAAGCATATGCAACAGGCAGAGAAATGAGGGCTCAAATGTAATACACCAGCTAGTTAGACCAGGAAATTGTAGTAACATTATTCCAACAACTTAGTCTTGCAGCCTTGCAGTTACACTGTATAAAATTAGCAAAGGTTAACATAGATACACAAAAAGTTAATCAAACCACCGGCAGTTCATCCGGAACCTTCCAAAGATTAAAAGTTCCCTACAGATCTCATTACCTAGAAATGTTAATAAGTCAGTCAGCACTTTTTCTGTCAATTACTGAAAATCTTTGTTGATACACATCTCCTAGAAAATAACCTCTGTAGGGTAAATTAAGCAACAGGTGATGTCTCTATATCTTTAGCCTCATTCACATATTTACAGGTATAGGGGGTAGGGAAGGCACAGATGTTTTCCAGCAGAAGACAACAGACAACACTGTAGGATCTGTGGGACAAGTCTAACCAAAATACCCTTAAAGCCCAGACGAGCGTGCAGCTGCCATTCTCTTCTCAGAGGACCTACACCACCGAACATAAACTGAACTCCCCTTGCTGAGCTGCAGCACCTGAGTGCTGGCGGCTGTAGGTTACAGTTTAGGGTCTCCTGTCCCATTCTGGGTTCCACAGTGCCACCTAAGTCTCTTTGGGGACAAAAAATTAATTAAAAAAAAATAACAGTGCCAATAGGATACTTTTATAAGGTGCTCTAGAGCACAACTAAATTAAGCTACATTGAATAGCCTTGAATCTACATTGTCATAACAACAGAGGGCAAAAAATAACAGGTACACCATTTCGAAAGTTTGCTACAAAGGCAGGACTAAGGCACAGGAGCTAGCCTGAGCCAAGGCTCTGGTTAGTACACATTAGCACGCCACTGCTGGCTTCACATACCTCTGTCTATTCTGTCAGCTGATATTCTGCCTTGCGGCATGAAAATTTAGTGTACATACGCAGTATCTTCTGGGTGGAAAATGAAGAGCGAGACTTTGCACTGCAGCAGCACCGGAACAAACCATCTCTGGAGCGGATGCAACACGACTCAGGTGGATCACTGCTGGGAAGTTGGTGTGGCAGCGAGTCCCCGCAGCAGCTGGCGCAGGGGCTTGCCCAGAGCTACCTGGAGCCCTGGAGATGCCCAGCATTCTGTAGCTGCAAGTACTCAGAGCTTGAGCTGCCTTCATGGTAACTGCAGCTGAAATGACTATATCAATTGTGATTTACACTGCTGATTATTTCAGGGGCAAGCTGGGAGCAGAGATTTATTTCAGACTGAAAAGGTGTACAAACCAGGACTTGCACTGGACTAATTAAAGGAGATGTGGGGTGGCAAGTCTTTTTTTGTTCCAGCCACCATGTAAATAAGCTCCTACCACAGAAGATCTCAGACCGGGACCAGCCCCATACACCCTGGCATTTCAGTACTCATTCGTACACACTCAGGCACTATAAGAAGTGAGTGACTGGGCCTATATTTATGTAGAAAACCAGACAGATGATGTTCAAAATAAACCCTATCTTGACATCAAAGGTGTCTGGCTCCTGAGATGTTCTTCTCCAAATGAGATCAGCTCTGCTCATGCTCAGTGTTGCACACAGTATACAGTAATTATCACTGCCATTTTAATATTTCTTCTGAATATATAGCCTAAAATAAATCTTAAAAAAAAAATGATGAAAATGGCACTGAGTCTTCACATTTTATTTATCATACACAAGCAGTTTTCTTCCTTTTGCAGTTATAAAGGGCAAACAGAATTAGCAAAGTATTTGGAGCTACACAGAYGATATCAGGACTCCTAACAGTTACAGATGATAACACTGTTGGTATCATTACGTGCTCAGCAACATCAGAGAAAAGAAATACTTTTAACCGTAACACTACACCTGAAACTCCTGCTTGTGGCAGCATGTTGTGCTCTGAATTTCAGGATTTTAGCACTACGGGTTAAAGACAAAGATAGCATCTATAATAACATTGTGAAACATTTGAGATTTATTTGAGGTATGTTGCTGTTGAAAAGTGTAATAGCAATTCAGTTTGCATTCTAAATACTGCTGGCACACCTGGCGTTGAATATGCTAGAAGCACTTGCAATTGGTATAAAAATATACTACTTTCATTATTGTGGTACTCAAAAGTGCTGATACAGCTAAGATTCTAGATGCATTTTTGTTATTAAATCCTCTTTTTCAGAACTTTTAGAGCTAATCCATAAACTTTGTTTCTGATTAGACATTTTCTTACTAAGTATTACCTATAACAGCATAGCAGAAAAAAGGAAATCTACAGACATTTTCAGTCATCCATCCACCATCCGTCCACCTTCAAACTAAACTCAACAGCAGCATCTGGAAGCTGTAGATAGCGTATGTTTTTAGCATACAAATATTCGGTATTTCTACAACACAGGAAACACCACAGGACATCAAAGCCCTTGGAGACACCAGCATGGACAAGGTACTATCCCATTTTTAAATTGAGAAAACAGTTCCTCTTCAAAGCTTTAGCAACTTGCCAAACTCCGAGCTTTCTGTATTGCAAGCACAAACAACATACTAACTTTCTGCAGATTCCACTGACAAAGCCAGGTCTATGAAGTTAGTATATCTACTGAACTAGTTATTTCTAACAGAGAATTTCTCTACCAATACAGCATTACCAACACACTTCCAATGTGTAATACAAATCCTTTAAAACAACTGTATCAGTAGTATGCCATTGTATTTGTTGAAAACAGTTAAGACCGCCAAGTAGAGTTCCATGAAACCATACTACGTTCTTTTTCCTTTTAGGACTAGGAGCTACAAGACTGATATCAAAAAAGTCCTGAAAAAAGTGTTAACATTTGTAGAAACTACGAATTTATCTTCTGCAGAAGCAAACATTTCAAAATTCACTGTTAATCACATCATCAGCTAGCCCAAACATACACTGTAAAACTAGTTCATGAAGTAAATGCATTCCAGCAGGGTCTACTTTACAAACATCTACAGCCTTTTCTTGCACTCCTGTTTATTGTAAGTTTGCACAGAAGCCATAAAAGTTAATATGCAGTGGAACACTATATTAACTACTGAAATGTTATCGCACATCAAAAAGGTTTACTGCTACTTTGCAAACATGCTTACCTGAGTGCCATAAAATACTGACATAATGAGTCAGATCTACTGCAGTGCATTGCAATCAGGTCTTCGTGCTTGTAATGTAAAAGCAGCTCCTTGATACAAAAGTCATTCTACGCAATCTCTAAAAGACATTTTTGTATATGATAGACTACAAATTTTGTTGGTATTTTGGAATTAGGTACATATGCCCCAAATCGTCAGTAACAGGACAAATTGCCCATAACAGAATATACATGCAGCGTATTTTGTCCCTGAGCACAAAGGCACCATGTCAAGAAATCCTTGAGCTGCAGATCACTGAAAGCCTGGAAGACAGACCTGGGAAGAACTGCTATACAGTTACCCTGTTCTAGTACCCCACCCTTGGGAGCTACCACTTACCACCGTCAGAGACAAAGTATTGGGGTACAGGGACTTACCAGGTACCATTCAACTCTGTGTGACTGTATTCTGTGTTCTTACATTAAGATCTAGAGAATCTACTGAACGTGGAAGGAAATAAAAATAATACTTTCTCCGCCTCCAAAAGTAATATAAACTTCCTTCTTTTGTGACTGGCTGAACTACAAATGCCCGGGGTTTTACTTGATATCTGTACTTTGAGATGAAAATGAAAAGTATCAGCATTAATACAACAAATTTTATGTGTTAAATTAAAAACCAGGTGACATTTTCTGGTATAGCATGAAACAGTAGAAAGGAAGATTTCTGTAGATTGTTTCCTCCTCAGTTCCAAAGAAAAGAATCACCTTTTCTAGCTCAGTGGATCATATCAGATACTATTAGGTACCATATCAGCCAATCAAGCTTGGTATCCTAATAGTTGCCAGTCCAAGACAATTTAGAGTAAGATGCTTGGCAGCACAGTAAAAATAACCTGTTTACAGATAACTTCTTCCTTAACACTTAGCATGCAATGGGTGGCTCACAGTTACAAATGCATGCTTAGCTGTGTTATTTCCTATATTCTTGGTGTTCAAGGAACTGTGGGGGCAGTAAGTCCCTGAGGATAATCACATATCACAAAAATCCTTTAAAATTTAAACTTTCTGGGTAAAAATCTTATTGTACATCCACATGTTTTTGCTTCATGAGAAGGATAAGTACATGTCGATTGATTCAGATTTTTTGTACCAGTGATTATTCAGTGTATCTTGTTCCTATCTCCTCTTACCGAGGACAAATACTTTTCACCAGGAGAGTGGTTAAGCACTGGAACAAGCTGCTGAGAGAGGCTGCCGAGTCTCCATCCTTGGAGATATTTGAAACTCAACCAGGCATGACACTCAGCAAGCTGATGAAACGTTGAARCTGGACTGCTGTGAGCAGGAGTCGAACCAAGCAGAGGTCCCTTCCTGCCTGAATCACTCTAGGATTGTAGCATTTTCAGTATCTCTTCAGTTCCTCTTAATTCTATCTTTTTTCCCCTCCAGAAGTCATCAATGGATTCAAAGCGGGGGAAATACTACTTGCATACCCTGTTGGCATTGTGTTTCTAATATTTCCTTCTCTCTTATTCTTTCTACAAAACTTTTGTTCCTCTTATTTTTCCCTGAAAGAACAACTTACTTAAAAGCCTAAACAAGCCCTCTGAATGCCTTATATCCACTATTTTCTTCCTACATTCAGGGAAATGCAGAGGCTCAGGACTATTAGGAAATAGAGGACTATTTTTATTCCAGTACATTCTATTCCAGAAATCCTACAGGCTTATACCCATTTTGCCATTTTCACTGAAGTGTTTTATAACTCTGTCTTTAATGACTATTTCTCTGCACAACAGTAGGGCACGTGGAAATCGTAACAGGAGGTACCAGCATGCCAATGCACTGCGAATACAGGTCGTTGCTCCCAAGAAGTGAGACGCAGCAGTAAGTTGGAGCTTTGCCTTTTAGAAAGGGATCAGCTGTCCTGCAGCTGCCAACTTAAGTACCTCAAGTAACTATGACTTAATAGCCTATGTCATCTTCATCTAAGTTGCATTAATTTTCATCTAAGACAACATTCCTATCCCTGTTTTTAAAAAGGATTTTCAAAGACTCTGCTTTAAAAACGTAATCTACAGCATCTGTAATGTATACCAATGTACAGGTGCTATCAGTAGCAAATTAAGTCTCCAAAGAACATTTCCAACAGCTAATGAAACAAATGTCATTAATAGAGCTTTTCCTCTAACAGATCCTTCACGTCTCAAGACAGTATTTATTTACCATACTTTGTTAGGGACTAGCACACTGCCTAGTTAGTCTTCAATTATCACATCAGGTGGAGGAAAAAATCCTATTTCTATAGGAGCTAAAACTGAAACTGACTTTGAATCTCTGAACTGTCAACAAATTCTTCTCTGAAAAGGCTTGCTTTGCAGAGATTATAAAGTAAGTGTCATCCTTGACACTTGCGTTCTATATTCATCCGGCAGGCCTGGAAGAGAAGCACCGCAGAACGCCGGGCAGGATGGCGGAGGGCTCAGCTGTCACGCCGCCTGCCTCCCTCGCTTGCTTTGCAGGCAGAGACAGTGCTGTAGGTGTCAAAGGTTCCCTATTTAAACCTGTTGACAAGCAAAGGAAGAATACTGGGAGAATATGCTAGCAGCCACTATGAACTCATCTCTAGTAACAGGTCATCCTGACACTTACTTCTGGATGTTAGAAACAAAAGCCCTGATTCTATTCAAATTAAAAAACCTCACATATGATATATCCTCATCAGATATACAAGTTCAAGATTTACCCTGGGAAAATCCAGCATTAGGAATACATAGAGCAAAGCCCTGCTTTCTGTCAGAATGACAAACTAGAAAGCCACATACGATTATGTTAATCTCTCACTTCAGATATCCCTGGCACAATCACATACCACCGCTTTCTGTGTTTGGTTTAAGAGTCACAGAGTTTACTAACCACTTAATGAAGCTGCATTCCTTAAATCCCTGACAGATTATGTGAAGTTGTTTGGTTTAGAAACACAAATTTGCCATTCCACTGCCCACCGCCCCAATGACATCTTAGTCAAAAACCGGTGTGTTTGGGGCTGCAGGCGACGAAACACACATTTCCTCAAAACAACTGATTCCACCAAGCAGAAGATGACAAGAAGGTGAAAAAGTGCAGTGAGGAAGGAGGGAGCATGGCTTACTTTCCAAAAAAGAAAAGCTATTTTCAATCGAGCTTATCTCTTTCAGTCCCCTATTTACTTTTAATTGGAAAGAAGGAAGTGAAGAATATGAAAATGCTTTGAAAGACATTTATAAGAGTCCTGGGTAATTGTCTGCATCAAAGATGACAATTTGCTGCATGGCTGATTTCATTTAAAAGGCTTTTCTGATTCTGTGCGTTCCACTGGCCGGCTGAAATTTTGACAATGGATCAGGACAAAGTAGCCCAGAGCAGCGCAGGGCAAGAAGATGCCATTAGCAGTATCCAACTTGCTGCCAGGATGAGGACTATGCTCCTCCTCTGAAGCTTGAAAAGGTATTGCGTGCAGACCCTGCATCTAGGATTGTAGCGGGTTGCACATTTTCTAGCTGGTGGCAGAAGAGGGGAAGCAGATGAGGACTTAATGACAGTCGTGCCAGCTGGCTCATAGCAGCAGCAGGCAAAAAACAGAGCACAAATGGCCCCAGATTCCATTTACCTGAGCAGCGACCCAGCTCGGCGTTTCTGATGAAAGTCTCAGCGCGAGCACCGCAAGCTGTCGGCGACGTTCTCAGATGAGCATTAGCAAACCCAGGCGTAATTCAGTGTGCGAGCAACGAGCTTCCAAGTTTGAAATGACACAGCCGACAGGTGTTTAAGCAATAACCTCCTCCTCTATGTTCTAAGGCTCAAGATTTATGGTGTTTTGTGTCATGAGCAGAGCACTTAAGAAAAAAAAAAATTTCCAACTTTCGGAGCTCGTTCCCATGTTTTCTATTAAGCCCATATATCAGTAAGTGTCATTCACCAATACAAAGTCCTATTAGTCATGCTTCCAAGGAAAACGCCATTATTGGTGCTTCTTAAGCTACTAAATGATGAAAATCAGACCACAGATTTCATTTTATCGAGTTCGAGGTACTTCCCAGTCCTGTTGATTAGGGTATAATTCAACAGTATTTTACACAACTCAGGTATCTTTTTGTCATGTGCCTGCTTAAAAGTCTGAAGGTTGTTATTAAATGAAAGAGAAAGAAGGTAATTACTAAATCAATGGTATAACCCTTGTGATTTGCTTTTCATCTCCTCACAGATATTACGATGAGAAAACTCACGAAAACCAGAGTAGGCAATACAAAGAAGCCAGGTAACAAGCAACAGTAATCCATGTAGGTTATTCTCCCAAATACCCAGTCAGAGGTCTCAGGTGGCTAATGTGGTTGAAATGTGTAATTCAAGCTACAAATAATATGTTTATGAATCTGGACATGTCCAGTGCACCTTGGAAGCAGCTGTGTGGGGAAAAAAAGAAAGAAGACAACAGTATATCTGATTTCAGCTAAACAAGGTTGCAAACTAAATTATCTATTTCCTCTCACAGAACTGGAAGATACAACACTGCAAAGCTCCCAGTAATCATTTTAAATGTAATTAAATCTAATTAGGATTAGATTTTAATGGTAATCTGGGAATATTACATTTGCATTGGCTATCCAGTGCATTGATTTACCCACCTGTATGCTACAACAGTTAAGAGAGGAATCAAAAGATCAGTTATCATACGTTATGGCTTTACATATCCATCAACATTACAGGCCAGATCTTGAAATATACAGTCTCCAGTACTAAAAACACCTACGTACGTGATTAGTTTTAAGCATTCTGTCTTGTTCCACGAACTTCAACACACAGTGCTTACGTTCCCCATTGAAAAGTTATGTTTATGTGGGACTGAGGTATTAATTCCCACAGTAGAAGATTTACTTATTTCATATAACATACTTATCCACAGTTGCTTCAAATTACATTACAACCATTTCATAAGCAACCTCCAAAACCAAGGCAGATATTTTCTTGCTTAATCTCAGGGTCAAGGCACAACATGTATATATGCCCATCTTTCCTCCTGCTGTTCTCCTCAGCAGTTCCCCACGTAAACTCAAACATACCATTTGTATTTGCAAATCCATTTTTACCCAATCATATCGATGATTACCTGTTTCAGCAGGTTTTTATTAACAGGCGGTGACTGTCCCTCCAATACTTCCAGCAAGACATGACTAGATAGATTGGCTTCCCTACTCCCTTCCTCCCTTTGGAAACCCAAAGCTGCTTTTCTTCCCTCCTTATTCTCAACTTTCGGTAGCTCAGTTTCTTCTAAAGATGTTATTCCTCAGATACATTCTTTCCTGAGACTGATGACTTGCTGGACATAATTTTTCTATCATGAAACTCTCCAATGAGATTTCTCCTATACAAACTCCCCAGTAAGAGCGTGGCTGTCTACTTCCTTGCAAACAAGATAAATGCCCCCCAAAAGTAACATAATCACAGTGATGCCACTGTCTTACAGAATCATGGTTCAGGGACAACCATAGGGGAAAATTATATATGGCTTGAGGAAGCTGGGGAAAGATGTGGAGCTACCACTTCATTTGCTTATCACCTATTAGTTCACCTGTCCAGTCACCTGTCTGGAAACTATACCCAAGCTTGTACACCAGGAATAAGCATGAAYGAGGTACAGAGATCTTAAGTGATCAGTTGCACCACAGAAGACTGTCACTTCATCATCACCCAAAACCTGCAAATAAGAACAATCTCAAATCTCCCTATCTTACATCCTGAGGGCACCCACTTTCATAAATGAAAATACCCTGTACATGACAGGGGCAAGAGGAGGGGAGCAGAAGGCAGCATATACAATTTTTCTCTTTCAGGAGAGGAATGTCAAAGAATTGCATGACATAGAAGCCCACCAAATTAATGTATCCCTACCAGCACTAATTACATTTCACTGTTTGAAACTGTGAAGCCTCTTTCTTAAGGCAGCACTACAATGACTTATTTATCAACTGATTGCTTTTGTCAGATTGATTTTTATCAAGAAGCAAAATCTTTACTTAAAAATAAACAAAATCAGACTCGGAAATGAGTAAACATTTTAGATTGCACTTGAAGAAGCATACAGATTTTTATAAACTTCTGATGTCAAAACATATATCCACTCAAGCCTTCTTAGTAGTGAAACACAAAAACTACCAGAACTTCCTATCAGCTTCCCAAAAACTATTTGTTCAGCTGGCAGTGGCCATCCAGGCACCCCCTAAATGCCAGCAATGAAGAAGAAAGAACTGCACAGCCTCGCATTTGGTATGTGATTACAGCCACAGGACATGGCACACAATCCTATTGAAGGGATAAGAAAGACAGGAATGATGCAACTATTCAGGTAAAACAAACACATTCAGGTGTAAGTAAAGCTCTGCAGCACTTGCATCTCCTCCAACAGACCAATGTTTTTGTTCAACATTTTTCTAGGTTAACTTCTGCCCTATATTCATCTATGAAGAGAAAGAGATTTCTCAGCCAAATGACAAATTTAAATAAATTATTCTGTTCTGCCCTGAAATGTCAATTTGAAAAAAGAAATACACACATGCTCAGGCAGATTTATTTCACAGTGAGAAGGGTGAACTTTCAGACTGTCCACAGCCCAATGTCAGCAAAGGTTCTCTGGATATAACGGGAGTTGTGCATGTCAGAGCCACACAGGCTGCACCCTGCGTTTTACAGTTCTCCTTCATGGTTACATCAATCCTCTTTACTATGTTTGATAAAAGTAGTAAAACAATGGAAGTGCTTAAAAGATTTACTTATGATTTTAACCTGCTATCTGAATCATCCAGGGATTTCTTGGAAATGATGACTAGATGCTGAAGGATAAAGGTAACCTAGGGTTCTCTAGTGGGAGTTTCCATCTCACAGTACAGTTTAATGAAGATCCCAGTAGCAAATCCTAAGATTTTAACTAAAGGCAAGGAGACTTACTTTTATACATCACATAGACTCCACTTTATGAGCTGCCAGTTTGCATATAGGCAATAAAAATCCCCGTGGCTAAACACAGACATTGGAATAAAGCGTCAGTTAACAGTAATTTCATCCTGCAAGTGTTCTTGTCCATACAGCCTAATGAAGAAAGATTATTTTAAGATAAGAGCACTGAAAAGGAAGAAAAAAAGTGAAAAGGGAGAAAAGAATAAGAACTACAAAGAAATCACAGTGTTGCACAAACCAAAACATCCAATTATGCTTTGATCATGGCTTCAATTTTAAATGTTACTGTCATCATTGTTTTCTATCGCACAACTTCTTTCAGTGATTACTTGATATCTATGATATATGTCAGATGTACAGAAAAACAAAGCATGTTATAGGCAGAAGTAGCAGCTTATCTTGCAGACATAATAAAGCCCATCTCTCAAACATTATTGAGAAGCCTGTCAACAAAACAAATCAAGCACTGAGTGGAAATGAGGCATAATGCTTAATTCCCTCAATCAGCATTTTYCTGCTTGCCAGGAGCACCTCTCTTGGGTGGGCTGACAAGGTGCAAGCTAATTTACAGATCTGGGAGGAGTCAACTGCATCTGGATAGCACTGCTCCCATGTTAATTAAGAAGAGACTGAAAAGTAAAGTTCACTCAGAAATGGTAGTGAGGGAAAAAAATAACTCAAGGAAACGTTGACTGTTACGAAAAGCAAACAACAAAGCCATCATCAGATCTTCCCATCAGTCAAATTACTGTTGTTTCCAGATGAAAGATTTCAGAATTGTTATATCGAGCATGCAGACAAGGTTACGTCCTATTTAGCTGGGAGCGCCTGATTAAAAATGGTATGAATTTCCACTTTCACACTCGGTTCCATCTAAGAGCTTTCAAAGCTGCATGGGAACACCAGACATCAGACTCCAAGGCTGGAGGGCAGAGGGGAGCCAACGAGCCCTGCACCAAGCTGGCTCTGTGGAACATGAAGGTTCCTCTCTTTGGATGGGGCCTCTGCAAGTCAGCCCTTTGCCTGCGTACCAAAGCTTGCAAGATGAAGCAGCTATCTCACAGGTCCTCTGGGTACCAGGAATGTTACAGGTAACAGGATGAAAGGTAACTGCAGCTCCACTTACATGTTTTCAGAGCAGAATCATTGTTAATAAATCTTTAAAATAATACTGGTATCTCGCTTCAAAGTTAAATTATGAGTCACTGCATGTACAAAAGAAAATAAACACTGCCTTAATATTGTTTTTTCTTGGAAATGTATTTATTTACTCTAGCTAGCTAAAAGAAAGACTGATTTTCTTGCTCTCTCACCCCTTCTCACAAGTGATYAAAGGTGTTTGTCATGTTTTACCATTTACTCAGAACAGCAGGGTGTCCCTCAGCAGTCTGCTCCTTTCAGATCACTTATGTCTGCTGGAGAGACGACTCCTTTCAAAAAAATCTCAGTGCTTGGTAAAAATCAGGTCTTTCACTGACCCCTTCTCCAGACTGTGGGTTCTCACAGCACACCACCTTATTTAGATCCTGTTTTACTTGAGAGGAGCATGCTGTTTTTCAATCTCAAATGGATTCATTCTTTCGCATCATGCCTCCATGATACCAAACAGTCTTAATAGTAAAGCAAAGAAAAACACTCATTTAGTAACACATAAGCTTTGGGTACAGTATTAGGAACAGCACAGTTTAAGAAAAAAAAAAAAAACAAAATTGTTTCACCTGCCTAAGATGTGCACTACTTAGACATCACCAAAGACTCTTTCCAAGACCAAGCAGTTTGTTGCTTAAAACCATTTTTTCCTTTGCAGCCCCTTTAGCCTGCCAGCCATCTCCTTCTCTTCCATTCTGAGCTGCTTCCCTTCCATGACACACTCATAGGCTCAAAAATCAAGAGATCAGCCTATATACATCATGTATTATTTGTATAGTAAAGTAGGGCTTCAGCAAACAGTCACAATATAAATTAATAACTAAAAGATGAAATTTCATTTTATAATTCATTCTTACATTTGATTGCAAAGCACCTACCTGAACATGTCTCCTAAGCCTTTCAGCATTCCTTTCTTTGCCTTAATTTTATCCTTCTCTTTATCTCGATCTTTCTTCTTTTCCTTCCCAGCCTTTTTTCTGTCGCTTTTATCTTGGCTTCCATTCATCTGTCTCTCCAATGAGTGGGATGGCTGATCACTTGCTGTGGACACAGATTCTCTACCAGATCTTGAGCTCTCCTCTGTGTCTTCCTCCACTGAAAGCACATATTAAGAAACAACAGTGGGATAAGAACAAACAAAAGGGCAGGCTTTTTGGTATATTGCATAATGTATTTTGAAGCAGGATATATGCACAACCACAAAATACTCATACTTTTTTTCAAAATCAGTATCTGCTCAGATGYGGGCTTCCTGGAATGTTCATTTGTACTATTAAACTCCTAAAAGCAAGGAATTCACCTTTGCAGAACACAATGCAAAACACGATTCGTGCTTTGTGGGTACTCTGAATAATGTATGGATTAATAGGAGGATTAGCAAAGTGATGTTAATTGGCCCATTTTGTTTCAGTATCTAAATCAGTTGAGGAGAGCTTTAGAAATATCTGCAAGAAGAAGTAACAGCGGTGCAGCATGCCCTGTCAGTAAATTCTTAGTAATACTCTCATAAAAATATGAAAGTCATTAGGGACCGTAAACCCTCAATACAAGCCTTAATAGACTTTTTCTTCTGCTGCAAGGAACATAATGGTTTTGTCACACTGCTTCATTTCCTGGAGCAGTTTAAAACACATCATGCACCATGATTTTTATTCTTGGTTTTATTCTTGGTTGAGCTGGGGCAGCCTGGGAGGTTCGGGTGGGGAGACTCCATCCAACAGAACAAGTAAAATCCTTTAAGGGCAGATAACATGTTCCTTCTCTGTTTCTAATCCAAGATCAAGACGCCGAGTATCCTAAAGTATACCCAAGGTTAGATTTAACAGAGCACATGTATTTCAGAAAGTTTCAAAGAAAAATGACCAAAAGAAAAATCCATTCAAAAACTGAAAACTCCCTCAGTAGGTCAGTGAGAGAGAAATAAAACACTTCAAGCTCGTGTGTTAGAATCCTGCAACCATTTTGACTTAACTTAAAGCCAAGTCCAAAAATTACACTGCATGGCTGGTGAAGCTGTGACCTTCCAGGAGCTCTAACATTTTGTATCATCACATTATAAGTAGGGCTACACCATCTCCCAGTTTTCCAACAGACAGCACGAAGCAATTAGGATCACAGATGCATACTTTGCACTGTCTCTTGTAGCTCTAACGAACACAAAGGCTCCAAACAACTTTTGGCAGTACAAGTCGAAAAATACAATTTTGCTTTATATATACACAGTCTACGGAAAAGAAATTTTTTTTTGTACTCAGTAAGATTTGGACATGGCCATGGCTTATAGAAGGAAAAAAGAATAATTTCTTTAGTTTAGCATCTCTTACTCCTACTACTGTTTCTAGACCTCCGTGACTCTTCTACAGCCAATAGAAGTGTGTAATCCTTTAGAAATTTCTCATATATAGACTACCATAGAATATAAACTTGCTTTTCTTAGTCATCATTCCTATTCACTTTACAAGTAATTCATTGAACCTGAAAAGTCTACAAATCACTGACTGAAAGCCATTCGATATCGTCTCTTCTCTCTCAGATACTTGCCTGCAAAATACTGCTTATTCATTAATATTACAATACACAGACCTGTCCAATAGACTTAGTACTTATTCACTGAGTATCCCAAGATTTCTATAAATATTCTCCAACCCTGGAAGATCACATAAACATATTTCAAGAAAAACATACCATGTCAGATAAATCTCAACATCAATAACTATTTTTGAATCTCAACTAGGACTCTGAAATATAAACCCCCAGGAAAAAAAAGGGGAAAAAAAAAAAAAAAAAAAAAGGACAGGTCTTGGCATTTCATGTTAACTTGTCTTCAGGACCACTATGAGTTAAGCAGATGATACAACTTCTCGACTGTAGGCACAGTTCTAGTATTCGGATAATGCTATTTTAGAAAATTAATAGGCTTATCCTATACATGCTCTGTACTAGCTGTACTTGTACTTTTTTTGGTCACAGTGTTTCTTAATCAATGTCTGGGATGATATTTAGTTATTATTAAAAGAGTAGTGGAAAACCACTTTGGAATAGAGATGCTAATTTCTTGCATGTTAATTTATAGCTACAATCTGTTCCAGTTAAAACCAACTAGACATTTAAAAGATTGTACTTGCAAACGAATATAATTAGTAAAAAAAATGCATTAAATTTCTGACAAATTCTGAAGTCAAATGTTTACTTGGTACTTCATTGCTAGAATTTTAAAGATGAATCAATTTTGACCTATGGTTGTTCATATTCATATAACAATACATTAAATTAATCCTAAATATGTATTAAGTGTTCTGTGCTATGCTGAGTTGCTGAACAACTTGTCATAACAATGCTTCCTCGTATTTATTTTGCATATTCTATGGAGATAATATTGCCTCCTTTCCACACTTGTGCTGCAATAAATATTTGTCTATCATACACAGTTTGCTTGCAATTAACTCCGTATCTTAGACTCAGCCCTGTGAACTAGCGTGCCTGTTCTCCTGGAGTAAACACTGGTGTCTCTACTGCAGTAAATAGATTTCCAGTTTTCTTAAAAGGACTCAACATGAAGAAACTTGTTTCACTTTTATGCAGCACAGTCATTCTGCAATTAACATACACCTAATTACTAGTGCTTAGAACAAATGCAAATGCTGCTCAATTAAAATTCAAGYCCAGGCTACAAATGAAACTTCTAATTTTTGTTAAGTTGAAATATGGCATTAGGTTACTGCAAAACGCATTTGTTTTGGTGCTGTTATTTCCTTCCTTTCCTGCAACCTCCTGCCTCCCCATTCAGGATGCTGAAGCCAAAAAATTAAATTGGAGTATACTTTAAACATCAATTAAATCTGAAAACTAGTGTCATTTCATGAACCACACTGTACTAAGGAGAACTACACAAACAGATATTATGAAGCTATTCTCCTAATTAGGCCATAAAATGGAAAAGATGCACATGGGGAATCAAAGCTACTTAATGTGAAGGTATTTTGCCACTAAGCTTCTAGCCTCTTATTGTGATATTTAATACAGCCCTAGATTCTAGCAATTAAGATTCAGCAAAAGATTAGAAAGCTTTGTCGATCTCTCCCAATCCAAATGCCTTGTTCTCATTCAAGACACTAAAGATAAACATTTTGCTTCCAGTCAGCTATTTCAAGTATTAAGGGAAAAAACAAAACAAAACAAAACAAAAAACCAAAAAGAGCAGGAAAAATTATCTGTAAAAGCTGAACACCCACACCTTTCCATAAATGTTACTCCTTTACAGCCATTAAAACTCACACGCATCTTCTCAAATACTTTTAAAAATGTTGTTCCAGAACTGGTCACTGCTATCTGATTTTCATTCTACATTAAGTAACTTAATAGCATGTTGTTCCAAGGATAGCAAGTACATTCAGAAGAGAGTCAGATCCTTTGCCACATATGCTACTTGTATTTTTATGGCTTTCGTATATGGGGTGATGACATGTTAAGAATTCCTCTATACAATTTACTGCAGTGCTATTATTTGCTACTCCAAAGAGTGTCACTGTCTGGAAGAAAAGAAGCACTCTTAGCACCGAAACACTTGGAGGAGAAAGGGGAAAAAATCACATAAGACAAATGGATCCAATCTCAAGGGCAAATTGACCACCAGCATGTTTGCCTGGGTTTTACAATGAGAGAAAACCACATTTTAATTTCAAACAATTATGGAATAATTAAATACAATTAAAAAAAACTTAGGCAATGTCATTATGGCAGCAGTGAGGCATTAGTTACGTTAGGACCAGATTGTTAAATTAACTTCTACACATTCATATGTGCCCAGGCTTTGTCCAGCTGAAGACACCATGTGGTAAATTCTCTGGAACCTGAGGCCACATATAATTTACACAAAGTGGAGGAGACTGCAGTGCTTTCAGTTTTAACACAGATACAGACATGTTTTCTGAAAGACAGACCTGAGGACTTAGCATTTTGAGCTGCTCCCAGGCAACATATGGCTGGGCCAGCTCCTAAGCTCCCACAGCCACCATGTGAAGGAGAAGACCTCGAGGACTGAATTCTGTCCAACCAACTTACTATATTTGCTTTACTACTCATCTTAACTTCTATTAACCTGGCACTGCAAATTTCTGGATTACTTCTTAAATGTTTGATTATAATATTTGATTATAATATATGGAAGCTATCAAAACACAAGTAACTCAACAGAACGGGCAGTTCTATGCACATAGCTTGGTCACACTTTGCTCAGACCTTCTTTACCATGTGAGATTTGAGAACAGCCTCGCTCTTGCTCTCCCATGACACTGAGATGGCTCTTGGTCCACCAGTGCTAGACGACTTCATCTATACAGAGAGATGAGGGCGAAGACTCACCCCATGGCATTTCGATTTCAGCCAGAAGGCTTTGTCTGGTTTCCGCTACTCCCATGCAAAGGATACAAAAGCCACCAAATACTTCCTCTCTACGCATTGCATCAACAAGCTCAAAACCCCTGACAGTAATCTCATAAACCTATACTCACCTAGAAAGGTGATGTGTATCATGACAACAGTTTTGCTATATTTTTGACCAAATGAAGTGAAACCATCTGTAACTTCTGGATAAGCCTTGGATATCTGATGCCTCAAAACAGGATGTTACTATCAGTGGGCTCACACCAAACAAGGCCTTTTAGGAAAACATGGTCTTATGTCCCAAAAGACCATAGGCATGCAGTCTGGGAGAATGATCAGGATCACTACACATTTTTTCATACCTATTCTTCTACTGGCCAGAAATAGATTGACAGCCAGCAGGATCAGACCAGCATTTAGCCTCACTGCTGCGTGAAATTGCTAGGTGCTGGAAAAGCGAGCAGAATTAATTCTGTCCGTAACTACCTTTGAGAAAAGTTATTGGCAAAATGACCTCCCTTTCAGTCTCAGAACACTTTTAGAAACAGGCAGATTTAAAAAAAAAAGCAAAGAGTTTTTAAAAAATAAACGAGTGATTACACAAGTAGCTTATAAAAGAATATCAGGGAATGACGCTTATGAAACATACTTTCTGAAACTAAAATTAAAAAAAAAAACGGAGAGTGAAAAATCTCTTTTCAAGACTTTTCTGTTAGCATTCAGGCTAAATATTTTACTATGTCAACCTTCCCAACATCATCTTCATTCATAAACTTCTAACTAGCTGCAGGTTGATTAAAAAAAATTCTGCTGGTGTGTGACAAGTTGAAAGTAGTACAACATGAAGGTTAAAAATTCAATGATTTTAATACAACCCCTGATTGAGGTAATTTACCATTCATACTATTTTCATTCAATACAAGTTGTCATTTTACCAGCCCATTCTTACATAGTTCAATAATGATAAGGTTAGCTTTGAAGTGATTCTTTTATGTTAATGACATTCTCCACATGTTGGGTCATACTTTAGGTTAAAGAACTGAAAATGTAAATGAATGCCCATTAGGGTGGGTAATAGCTGATCATTAACTTTATATTTTATTAGATCTGCCAGCCTTACTCACTCTAATTAGAGGATAGTGATTTCTTTTTTTCCCCCAGACACTACAAATGTACTCTTTCAAAGTTAGATGCACATATTTTTGTAACATAAATTCTGTGGGTTTTTGTCTTTCTGCATAATTTTTTTTCTAATTTACATTAGTAAATTAATTAGCTGTCTTACAGAAAATTTTCATAGTAATTTAAGTAAACACACTCCTAATAATCTTATTTCCTTATTTTAGAAAGGAAGGAAGCTGCAGAGTGTTGCAATCTGTTAACGCATATGAAGGGAAAAAGCCTGAAAAAAATTCATTAAGAGAAGTTAGCTCTATTCTATTAAAATCCTAAAATTATCTTCTACTACTTTTAATCAATTTCTAAAATAATTAACCTATGTTGTTAACATTCTTTGTGCACAGCAATAGTTTACTTACAAGTTTCCATGCCTTCATCGTCATCATCTGCTACAGGTTTATCATATGATTTGTCTATGGCAGCTCTGAAGCTTTCATTGCAGCCTCGTCCTCGGATAATTCGTGGGCGCGGGCGGTGGAAGGGAATATCACCATTCAGAGTCACCTCAGCAACGGCTGTTTGCAGGCTTTCTAATGAGCTGGATTTCTTCAGACCTAATGAAGGCCCCACATCTCTGGTTGGGGAACCTTAGTGATTTTGGTGGGGGGGGGGAAAAGTAATTAGAATTAGTATTGAGAACTGCATGCTTGATTATGCATATCCATCTTGAAAGTCTTTGGGGACACACTTAACATTATTCACATCATCTCTCAATAATCTGTAGGGAATTCTCTGCAGATTTGTTGGTCTCAGAAGCGAATGAGTATGTCAAGACATAGTCAACGAAACCGACAACATTAGCAATGTCTGGCTTTTCAAATCAGTGAAGAGAGACCAACATCCRTTACTATCATTTTAACAATTTGAATGATGAAGTAATCACAGGGCTTTAAAAACATAGCTCATGAAACCAGCAGAGAGACGCATCTATCGTCATCAAACAAAACTATTAATTATTTTTGTTTTGAGCAGAATATTTCATCTGTACTAGCAACTGATGAACAGAGAACAGATTATGGGCATGAATCCTATTATGTTTAGAGTAACAGTCTTGCAAAGTAGCCTGACTTCTGGCTTCAAGGAACATGCTGTTTGCTTTTAATCGAGTTTTAAAGACTTGCATCAAATTGCTAACAATTTCATAATGAAATGCTTCCGAGAAATATCAGTTGACTTGCTGGGATTTTGTGAAGTTGTTTAAAAATAATCTGTGGAAAGGACCCAATTAATCAGGCAATACCAGTTATCCAGCTGGAAAAGAAATGCATTCCTGGGAGTCACCATGTTGATGTTTGGGCAGCACTACAGCTGGGGCTGAGGGCAGCTCTTAATGCTGCAGCATGTCCAGAGGTGGGCCAAGACAGCCCCAGAGAGTATTCTGCAAAACCTTTTCCCCATCTGGACTCTTCTCAAATTTGTGGACTAAATGTCTACCCTCTCTTTTCAGATACACACATTCACAGTGCAAATCAGCTGACAATTGCTCAATTAGATCTCATATTATAGTTAAAACTGGGAAAAATCTTTCAGGGGAAAAAAAATCACTGTATTTATTTGAAGTGATTTTATTCAAAAGTGCAGTATAGTCTTGGCCAGATTTTCCATAGGATTTGGGGCTGGTGGGGTGGGACATCATCATCATAGCCACATTTCCTGAAGTTATGAGACCAGAGCCCTCACCTAGAATATGGAAACGTCACTTTTTCTCTACCTAAAGGGAGGAAAACAGAGAATAGTGTTGTGGCACCATGGCAGTCCCAGGTGGTGGGTTGTTACTCCATTGATATCACTACCCTCATCTAAGAGAGGCACAGAAAGATAAATTTCAAAGCCAGCCAGCACTGAGAGACAGAGCCAATAACTGAACCCTCAGGAATACCAAACCAATGAACAATACATTTGTAAGCAAGATCTGGTGTGAATAATGCAATAAAGGAAAATTATCTTTTTTAAGTATTTATCTCAGAATAATACAAAGCTCTGGAGTTGATCCCTATTCTGGTAGATATTAGGAGGGAGAAGAGAGACAAGATCTGTCACTGTTCTTTAACAAAGGTATGTGAAGTTACCTTACATTGTGGAAAATTACTGCTACACTACCAAAACCAGCTTCTTTCACTATTCAGTATTGGGTGGGGAGGAAGGGGGTTGCTGGACCTACAGAAGGGATGCAGAATAACAGCATGACAAGTCTTATTCATGTCATTTGTTAACTTGATATGAGATGGAGCAAGGCAGCAAACGCTTTCATTTTCTATTCAGCTATTAAAAGTCTGAGCAATTAGGTTAAACTGAAATCCCTCAGATCAAATAAATTCAAACAGCAGCTGTTAAAGTATTCCCCTTCAGCTGCCCTACTGATAAGATGAACTTGTAAATAGAAACAAAACAAAAATCCTCTTTCACAGGTCTACATAACTCCTACAATTTGGTTCCCCCAGAGGTCCGGAGTCCTTCTGCTTGGAACCTCAGCCAGAAATAAACACACTCCAACAAATGAGAAATTTTATCACGCTGAACTCACATCTCCTAGAAGAAGCCACCCTCACTCATTGGAGGGCCGAGGGTCATGAGGATGGTTGGGGCACAGCRCAGCTGCTGGGGCGAACACGAGCAGCCAGCTGGGACAAGGGGGGTTTGATGGCTTCCCAGCTGTGCAAACAAACTGCAGTCCAGGTTCACCAAACCTCTGAACATGGGCTGAAGTCTAAGGCAAGTATTTTTACATAACACTCTCTTTACCAAGTAAAARAACTCCAATTTAGACAGTGCACTATAAAACTATCCACTTTCTAGMATATGCCAAAATCTGCTATTCCTCCACTAATACCTGCAGTATACACGAAATGGGATTTTATTTTGGTTTTTACTTTTCAAGATTGTATTTTGCTAAAAACAGTCCATGAGACAGGAAAAATGAATGCAACGTTTTGAAGGAAAAAAGAGGAAACAGGACAATCATATATAAACTAGCTGTTTGACAGATTCAATTTCATATACAAAAGGAAAGGGTATCCTCTTACATGGAAACTTACTGTAAACTTCCTTATTCCAGATTCTGCTTTGCAACCTTGAAATGAAATGCTCATATATCTTTTCCTAATTACTGAGTGGCTCTTTTTGTAAACAGTAATTATAAAGAAGGCATTTATGTGCCCATTTATGTTCATAAAGGACATTAAAAAATTTCCATTTCCTGCCACCCAATACAGATCTTTGTGAGAACTGTATTTATGTCAGTTGTGCTTTCCCAAAGGAAAAGCTAGATGGGATATGACCTAATGTTCCTTGAGTACTGTAAAACTAATAATGGATTACAGAAATGATAGGAATATTTATTGAACTTGGGTGGCCGTGAACACAAACGTGGACAGGTTGCAAAATTTAAAAGAGGGAAATGTCCTTTTGCAAGCAACTTAAGCAGTGTGATCATAAAGCTATGTATATTTTAATACCTTCGCTATCTTCTATGGCCACTTCATAGCAAGTCTACTATTTTCAAAATACATAGTTAAGCCTTCCTGTAAACTGAGTTCAGAATTTATTACTAGAATTCAGCAGCCAGAAAGTGAGTTGTTTACCCATAATCCATTGAGAAACAGCAAACTTTCTTTAAAATTGATTCTGTTTAAAATTTATGAGTCACATCAAAACCTGGTTTTATAAATACAAAAATGTCAGCATTTTCTTCCAGCCTTTACAGCGCTGGTGGTAATCATCAGAAATGTTATCTGCTCCGAACGAGTTCTACTTCTATTTTGACACCAGAATTTAAAGTAGAAAAAAAGAAGAGAAAAAGACACATCTACCTAAAGCATCTTTATATGACTGAAGGATAAAAGGGATTCTTTTATCGTTTTCAAAATTTGAAGTTTATCAAAATTTTCCTTTCCAACAATTTTATTAACAAATATCCTTTGAGGTAGATTCATCCCTCCGTAGCACAGCAGCCCCCCTACTGTGACTGCCACCACGAGCGCAGCCTCCCCGCAGCTCCGCTTACGCGCTCAGCAGTACGGCTCCACTCCACGTGCCACACGCCCCTATCCATCTCCCCAGGGCTCTGTAGGATGCTCCCACCACCCCGCCAAGCACAGCCCCTGCCCACCACGCATGCAGCACCACTCCCTGTGTCCCCAGCTGGCCAGCCCTTGGGGACAACGGCCAAGCCTTGCTCTCCAGGCCATGCAGCCACCCTCTGCTCATGCATGACTGTGCTGGCAGCGTGTGCATCTGCTCTCACACGGCACAGACAGCCCCCACCACATAACTTCACAGCACATACAGATCCAACGAGACATTTAATACACATAGATCACATGAAGCCTACGTGTTGCTCCCTGCTCCAAGCCCTCTCTTTTTCCCTTTAAAGTGCTGATGCTCTTTAACAACTCGTGCTTCCACATCTCTCATCTATGTTAAGTATTTATGCAGTGCCACAAATCCGCTTGGGCGATTTGCAAAGGCAAAAAGCATGGTGTCAAAGGATATATGACGTTTCCTTCAGTGACTAATTTTAAAGGCTATAAAAGTAAATTTTCCATCAGCACTTTCTTTTAAATGATTTAAAATGACAAGTTTGTTTCTTTCTGAAACATTATTTTTATTAAATCTCAGGTTAAATGCTACCAGCAACTGATGCTAAAAACTTCTTTAATTAAACCAGTTTTGAAAAGGCACAAAGCCTACTTTCTAAACACTTTCTTAGACATTAGCAGTGAGTCTATTTATTTACTAACATCTGCTCCATTAGATTTGATAAATTCTTCTATTTCTAGTTCAATTCATACACTAAAAGAGTAACATTTCAGCTGGGGAGAGCAGGGGAGGAATAGAGCAAGCAACTGCATCAAAAATATTTTAGTTCTGGTTCCATTTCTTTGATTTTTTTTCTTTCTTTTTCATTTTCACAATATGTACATGGAAAAATAACCACCTAGAACTGTAGTATGCTTGGGACTCAATAAATGAGCCATGCTCAATTGCTACTGAATATACTTCTAACCTCTAGGATGAACTGTAAACACTGCAAGGATTAGGCACTTCAAGTGAACTATAGAAAGAAAAATAATTAAAAATCTATTATAGTAACTAGGGCTGGTGAGTTCTACACTCGCCTTTTCAGCCAATACTATTAAGTCCAACTTTGACTGTAACGGAGTTTGTTTTTATTTTTTCTAAAGTAAATATATGCTGAAGTTTTCTGGCTTCTAGAGTTCATTAAAACATAGTTCACCACACATTTGAAGCATTTTTTTTTCTTAGAACCAGACGATTTTTAAGCCAAACTACAGTAAGTGGTTTGTTTAACAACCACATCCATCTTCAGTAATGGGAGAAATCCAGTGTTTATATACAAAACCTGGTTAAAAGCACGCAAGATAAATAAAATAAAAGTACAGTAAAAGGTGTTTTTCCTTTTTTCCAGCCACTGAGCTTGCTGCTCACAAAGTATGTAACTGCTTAGTCCAGATGGTTACGGTCATGCTCTTTCATCCAAGTTGTCTCACTTGTCTCTTTCTTGGAATTTAATCCAGGTGTTACACATAGAGAAAAACTAAACTCGATTAATACCACCCTCTGTTGATACGACCAAAACCACTACGCACTTTAAAACCTAAGCATCATATTTTACTAAAACACACAGGTTTTACACCATTCTAATCACATCCCATTCAAATAGGCAGGCTAATAAGAAAATGAAAAATAATTTACAATAATTTCGAGTTTGATCTGTAACTCTTTTTTATGTGAATAATGCTCAGGGGTGAAGGCAGTTCCTAAGCACTGATTCTTACCACAGACATTAACACAACTTCATACATTCACACTCTGATGGCTTTAATCCTTCAATTTTAATTTTGTGTACTCATTCTCAGTTTGTAAAGCTGCAAGTCTGTGGCCATATTCTGCAACATTTTAAGAGCTAGAAGTTTTAGCTGTTTAAATAAAAATTATAATTTTATCACTTGATTACCTACAGCTTTTCAGTATTCCTACTCATGTTGTAAAGTGTGGTTTAACAGAGATGCAGTTGTGAATTATTAATTGTAAATTCTTTATGGAATGCTCTACTCCCCAAATCATGCTAAAATAAATAATATTTTTGGGTTAAAAAGGTGAATTGTTCCTAATTAGAGCTAAGTAATGTTATGGTGTCCTCTGGATCTAGCCTAATTAAAATAGCATTCCAAAGGTCAAAAGCTAACTTATATTAATAAATCATAAAGGTCCATAATTGCAGTTGGTGCATTATTTTAATTACTAATAAAAAATATGCTTTGAAAGCTATTTCTCATTATCATTGTGTGAAACGTTACAATGATGGTATGTGGAAAAGATTATATTTACATATTCTTTTGTTCTGTTATGATGCCTGGGTTTCAGCTCCAAAGGCAAATCAACTTTCACTAATAATCTTCAACTCAACTCACAACATGTATCTGATGACCACTTAAGGCAAAGGTAGCAGTTTTCTAATTAAAATAATTCTTTCCAAGCACTGTGTTAGCACTGTAGTAGCCAAACATTCGACTCTTCTACATCACCTCTCTGTACATTAGAGTTTAAAGCTAGGAGGAGATTTTCCAAGATTTTTTTGAAAAGGACAAAAAAATCTAAAACAACTGTGAATATTTATGAGTTCCAAGAGTAGAAACAGGTGCCTGCCTACAGTCACATGTATGACCTGGTTGAATATACTACCCTAGATACTTATCTCCATAGAGATTTTTCTTTTTCTGTACGACTTGATTATCCACAACAATAGAAAGCAGCCATGCAAGTACTGGAATATTCATGTTTTCATGCAATTTGACTGGCAGTTCAGTAATTGTGGTAAGCTGCTTTGACCAAGGTTTCTATAGCAACAGCCTTACTGTCAATTCTTACCTGTTTTCTGGTCATCCATTGTACTGAGCTTAGTCTCGTCAGCTACTGTTAAAAGGTAAATGTATAACGGTTAGCCCAGTTAGTGCCCATGCCCCACATGCATCCAACATTCCTTCTGTTTTGCATATTGTTTTTTCAAGTTAGGGAACCTTAGCAATGTCATTCTTCATGCAAATAAACTGCAACAGTAAGCAAACATTCTGGGTAGAAATGGCAGCAAACTAGTAACCTTCATGCAATGTCAGTCATGTTCACATCACAGGCAGGTACAATATGTTATTTACATGTTAGCACATCACAACTAGTCAAGACAAGTCAATACCACCAACCTCACTGTCCCCTGAGGAACAGGTGAATTAGGGGTTGCAGTTAAGTTATTCACAATCATTGTAAAGGAGCGAATCGTATTATATTTTATTACTCCGAGTAGGGAATTTTGTGCGTTTGAACAACCAAAACTCACTGTTTAAGGTTACTAGAGTCTGCACTTCAGAATCTAAATTCAAGGGCAGAAAAATAGATGGGCTTGTTAGCTATTACTTATTCTCAGTTGTTTTATCAGTTAAAATGATTATAGTTGATTGCCTGTCTTAGCCGCTGCTACTTTATCGGGCTTCTGATATAAATATTAAAACTTGGGTCTCAAACAGATGTTAGACTAGCCCCATTTTCTAATTCTGAATGAACTCTTCAAAAAAAATACTTGCATCTTTAGTATCTTAATCAAAATCCATCTACAAAATGAGAGACTATGAAGGATCTTTAAGGCTAATTGCATTGTAATCATGAACTGAGAATAATCCTGTCTACCCAGAACCACAGCATGGTACAGTTTTACGCAGTTATTCTACATGGATTTGTAAATGAACTTTTCACCTCCATTTTAATAAATACTTTTAATGTTTATGTATAATCATATATCCAGAGGGCTATGATATTTAAATGTATGGGCATTTAAAAGTGGTACAAACAATACACAGGCCACTTGGCCATTCACGTTAAGAATACTTTACTTCCCACCAGCAGACATTACGTGCAGTAGTACTGCACATAAACAATGTGTTGGAATTACAAAATCTATATACTTACAACATGAAAATCAGGTTCAAATAAAACAATTGAAAAAATATCACTCACTACCTAGATCCATGCTTTTGGATTTTCGTGTTTTAACAAACTCCAACTGACTGGCATCTGAAAATTGCTTTGTACGCTTTTCTGACATGCTCTGGCGTCCAAAACCCTCTCGCTGGAAGGCAAGCACTGGATCAACATCTGGACTAAGAGTGCTGTAGGAAGGGAAAAAAATCATGCGAACATTTATCAAGATCACGCAACCTTTCACTCTGCAGAGAAAAGCATTTATTTAGCACGTGACTTCTACCAACGATAAAGTGCACATTTTTAAATAAACCACTGCAAGTAGTCAGTTACACACATGGTGGATTTGTTTTACTGCATCACGCAATTCTAGTTAAAAAGTATCAAGAATTTCACTTATGAGCTTTAATGAGAGATGTACATATCTGGTGCACTATACATATACTATCAGAATGTACAGACCCAACATAGGAATCATCTGAGGGAGAACAAACCAGCTCCTTTTCCTTCATGAGAAACAAATATATTCTGTTGATAGCAAATTATCAGATTTTTCTTCATCACAAAATGTCTTTAGAAAAGCATAAATAGAATCTGTCCTGCCTGAAGCCCACAGAGCTTTAAACTTCTTCATTTAAAGACTTTGCATTAAAATTTTTCTCCATATGTGAAATTGCTTGTAAATTTTTCACAGCATCTCCTGGTTTTAACCTGGCTATGACAGACAAACATATTGTTACTCATTACTTCCCTACAGAGCAAGTATTCGCCACAATGGTTCCACCACTAAATCAGAAATGGGGGTAACCGGATTGAGTTTCGGTCTCTTCTGCAGGTTTCTTGCATGACCTCAGCTGAGTGAGTCAGGTCTCCAGCGAGCAGTGATCGGTGTTTCACCATGCTTCATCAGAAGCATGCTGAAGATAGATTTATTAATGTTGGTCAAATGTTGGCAGAATCATGAATGCAAGAATGCAGGCAAAATGTGTCACCAAGAATGCTAGGCTTGCAATGTGTCACCATGGCCACAACGCATGTTAAAAACAATAATTAAAAAAAAATTGCACAATTGCTTATTGCTAATAAACAATATGAAAGGAAATACACACAAAGATCTTCTGACTCCTGGAAAAGGGAAGAGTATTAAAAAGAGCCTGAAGGTAAGCCCAAAGAATTTAGATTTCTACTTCAGCTGGCACAAAAAGAAATCAAAAGCACAAAATACTGAAAAAATGAGTATTTTGCACCATTGTTACCTATCTTATAGGAAAAAGATCCCTCAAAATCCCCCCTTTGATTGTTGTTGTACTTCAAGATAAAAAAAGCTAAATATTTTGTCACTGAGATCTCTAAATAGACTAAATGCCATCCAAAATATTGCATTGTAAAAGAATTATTTTCTACTTTAAGGGCTAAGTATAATACACATCTCATACCTAGTGAGAAACAGGCAAATAGTGAATTTCTGCAGAAACCAACTCATACTTTTAAATTCTGTAACATGCACATGTTTACGTATGCCATGTACTATAATTTATAGAAGCACCTTTGTTCAAGAAACACCTGGGTATTAGGTACAACAGTGAAGAGAGGTAAGGAAAAGTGTCCAAAGGCATCAGGTACTATAAAGGATGAAAATCTCTATCCGCACTACCAGGCAGCCTAGAAGAAATTCAGTCTAGTAGTGGCAGATTTACAAATAATAAGATACGTGCATGTGACAAGCATGTAATACTTAAGTGAGAGCAGGATCAGAGCTTATATGAATAAAGTCAATGTCAAGTGCCTTTTGACTTTAATGTTTCTGGCTCAGGCTCATAATGTTTTACATTTAATTACTGCAACTATTTCAGAGATGTCTGCACAATTCAGCAACGTTTTGAAGCATATGCTTAAAAGCTCTGATGAATCAGAGCCCGAACTCAAAAATAACTATTTAGTCCTCACATTCACTCCCACAAAATAGGGAAAAAATTATCTCCACATGATAGAAAGATAAAACAGACAAGGGCAATATACACTTCTAGCATTTACAGCAGCGCAACACGTAGCTGAGTAAGAACCACCTAAGTCTGAAAATGTCCTCCGAGTGACTCAACTGAACTTACAGGGTTTCAACACCTTTCATAATCAGATCATAAATGACTTTCCCAAGGCCACACAGGAGTTTCTGGCTCACTGCTAGTCAGCCCTGCCTCTGAAGGCCAGAAAAATGTGGTTTTACTAAGTGAGAATTTTCTCTAGCAACATCTGTTAACACAGCTCACATTAGTTAGAGATGACTGGCTTCATCTTGCCGAACAAAATGTATCCTGTGACACTTTCTTCAAAAAGGGTGAATTTCTAAAACTATTTGTTTTGGCTGTATGCTCCTTTTTTCATCTGAGCTTGCTTTGATCCACATATATAAAGCTTCTAATAAAGCTGAATATCATTTTCATGTAAATACAGCATGCACATATATATTCAACTTGAAGTCCTAAGAACTGAGTAAAACTCCAAAGTTAAATAAAACTTGAAAAGGGCACCACAGGTCCCGGAGAGAGCAGTGGGGTCTGGACACAGCATCAGCAACCGGGAATTCTGGAGATCGGATCCCAGCGTTTCCACTGACACCGCCCTTAGGGGCTTCCTCTCTGCTTCCCTTATCTGCCGTTATCACACCTACCTTCCACACACACTTACTAGGGGGATTATTACTCCATGTTTGCATAGTACCCTGAATACTAAAGGCGCTACTTAGCACCAAAAGTTACCTGCTCCCATGACATCAGGACATCTCGTACCTTTTTACAGTACAAATATCTGAGCCCTCTGTAGCGTCATCAATTTTCATGTCCTGGTTTATTTCTATTATTAATGACACACGAGTGTGTTTTAGTAATTAAGGAAGGCACAGATCACAGGAATTTGAATACAAGCCCGTTGCCTGAAAGTATTCAAAAGCCCCCGTGAAGATCCACAACTGGAAAAGCCAATGAGCACAGAGAAGGAACTAATGCCCCTAAAAATGCCTCATTTTTATATTTTCAACTACATTAATAAAAGACAGAAGGTGAATTTAGTGCAAGTCATTAAGCAATGCCAAATGCAATTTACTATATTCTAGCATACTTAACAAATAAGATTTCTGGATGACAGCTGATCCTTAAAAGAATGTAACCGTCTTCTGACCCTCGATGTTATTAAAATTCCACTTATTAATCCTGTCTTATTGCCCCTTTGTTTTCATAACATTTTCATCAAGGATTAGGGAGATATTGTGAGGCTGGAAAAGCTTACATTTTCTTCTGTGATTCAGAACAGCTGCCATTCTTGTTTGGATAACCCTTCATCCATATTCTTAGTTTTACCCTTTGTGCCTTCCAGCCAAATCATACAATGCACCTTCGTTTTACAAGTCTTCCTTCATCCATTAGCAGCAGGAAATTAATGCAACAATCTAATTCTACTGCTATTTAGTTTTTTACAAATAGAATACATTAGATAGTAAGGCGCTGCACTGATCTACTCTTTTAAGTGCAATTGTATCTGAAGACCTTTACAATTTCTCATACAGACACACGTTTGAAGGTTTTGAGCGTGATCAATTCCACAATATCTACTCCCTATTTTCTTTTCTGTTACTTTCATTTTCAAAGAAGTATATGAACAGCAAGATACGCTGCAGAAGTAAATGTAAAAGCATCTGTAGGTTTCAAATGGGTTCTTACTTTATGCCGTAGGTTTTTGCTCATACTCTGCTAAAAAAATTCCCTCAGCAATAAGCTATTATGTGCAGCCTTGAGTACTATTCTGTTTAAACGTCTCAGATTCTCAGCTCTAAAGCTTTTACAAAAGACAGATGGACTTTTCAAGGGCCCAAATTACAAGTATGACTTGTCCAAGAGAAGAGCTACAACACTAAAAAAAAAAACGCAAGTGAGGATGAAAAAAATTACCCTTTTATACAATCATTAGAGCAGTCTTAAAATACAGAACTCAATTCCTGGATATAAGATGAAATAAACTAATATAAAGCAAAGAAGAAGCTGACAGGTGCATATCAGCTGGCAGGTGCTATTTCTGTTTTATTAAGATATTGCTGACACATTCATAACAGGCTCAAGAGACAAGAAAAATAAGAAAATTCATGTACTTCACACCATTTGTGGTAATTATCTAGCTTCAAGAAGTAGCAGTGTACAGGGGTGGGCTTTTATTTTGCTATTACTATAGATAATTACAGGACTTGCAAATTAAATCTTAGATCTGTATTAATTGTACTAACTAAGCAATAAACAGTATTTCTTTGCCAGGAACCTAAGCAAGTCAATAATGGAGCTCAATGCATTTCTCATTAAGACTCTTGTATTAAAGTGTATAAAAGTAATTAAAGAGTCAACCTAAGATCCACAGAAATTATTTTTACTATAGATTAAACATATAAAGTAAAGTTACTTTCCACAGTTTTAAATGTGGAACTACTACTTTCCATATTTTTAAATATGGAACTATTACAGTACACTGCCTTTGCATGATAGTTACAAATCATACAATGATATGAAAGATATTTCTTCATGCAGAATAAAGAAATCTTAACTAGTTCTTGTTGCACAACCATTAACACTAGGGCAAAACAAAGAGCTGCCTTGACCTCTAAGCAGATTTTAAAATTACTCTACATTATTAGGAAAACAAAGAAAGTATACAGAAATATTGAAAGGCTCCTAGATACATAGTGGAATATAAAAATAAAATCTCTAGACTTAGAAATATTTACAGTGAGGTTTATAAATTAACATTTCCAATGGGAATTATTCTTCCATCTTTCATAAACTCAAGTGTTCAAATTTTGCAAAGTTTTTTTTACAAAAGCTAGCTCAGTTGGCAACTAAATTAAGATTAAATCATCAAATTAACACAGCTATATACTGATTTGGTCTTAATAACAATTAGTAATATTTCCACAAATGTGCTTTGACAGAGCACAAAACTGCAACCAGAAGTAGAAACAAATTATCTGTATAGACTTCCTTCCTGAAACAGGGACAATTACCAGTTTGAAAATAGTGACATCTAAAAGTGATGGAAAAAAAAAGATTAATATTAGCAGTAGCCAAAAATTAAACTAAAGAAAAAGACATAACTGCAGTCATCTCTTTTTTCTTTCCTTTCGTTCGAGGAGATTGAGTGCGCCCTCAGTAAGTTTGCAGATGACACCAAGTTGGGAGGCAGTGTTGATCTGCCTGAGGGTAGGAAGGCTCTGCAGAGGGATCTGGACAGGCTGGATCGATGGGCCGAGGCCAACTGCATGAGGTTCAACAAGGCCAGGTGCCGGCTCCTGCACTTGGGTCACAACAACCCCAGGCAACGCTACAGGCTTGGGGAAGAGTGGCTGGAAAGCTGCCCAGAAGAAAAGGACCTGGGGGTGCTGGTCGACGGCCGGCTGAACATGAGCTGGCAATGTGCCCAGGTGGCCAAGAAGGCCAACGGCATCCTGGCCTGTGTCAGGAATAGTGTGACCAGCAGGAGTAGGGAGGTGATCGTGCCCCTGTACTCGGCACTGGTGAGGTCACACCTCGAATACTGTGTTCAGTTTTGGGCCCCTCACTACCAGAAGGACATTGAGGTGCTGGAGCGTGTCCGGAGAAGGACAACGAGGCTGGTGAAGGGTCTGGAGCACAGGTCTTATGAGGAATGGCTGAGGGAACTGGGGTTGTTTAGYCTGGAGAAAAGGAGGCTGAGGGGAGACCTTATCGCTCTCTACAACTACCTGAAAGGAGGTTGTAGCGAGGCGGGTGTCAGTCTCTTCTCCCAAGTAACAAGCAGTAAGACAAGAGAAAATGGCCTCAAGTTGCGGCAGGGTAGGTTTAGATTGGATATTAGGAAAAATTTCTTCACCAAAAGGACTGTCAAGCATTGGAACAGGCTGCCCAGGGAAGTGGTGGAGTCACCATCCCTGGAGGTATTTAAAAGACATGTAGATGTGGTGCTTAGGGACATGGTTTAGTGGTGGACTTGGCAGTGCTAGGTTAACGGTTGGACTCAATGATCTTAAGGGTCTTTTCCAACCTAAACGATTCTATGATTCTATCCACTAAACCATGCTCTTACCAGTCTGTTGACTCATTAATTGCAGCTTTAGCCCATCCACCAGCATCAACAGTGCCAAACCCAACATCATCGTGGGAACTGGATGACGACTGGTCAGAGAGATGAGGAGGGAGTACCGACAGCCTATCATCTTCAATAATGACAGTGTCATCTTGGGGCATGTTCACCGTTGGAGACAGCTGATATTTACCTGAACAATAAAAGGGAGAAAAAACCCAAAAACTAAATAATGGCAGAGAGTGCCTTGAATAATATATAATCACAGCTGATAAAATGTCATGTCAAACTGCAATGCTACTGATAAGAGTGACACAACACAGATAATAAAATTAACTATGTCTCACTTTATACACACCTTCCTGTGCAGAGGTCTGAAAAGTAATATACACTAGTTGTATCTGTGGCCTACTGCTAGAAGATCACAGAATCACAGAAGGGTTGAGGTTAGAAGGGACCTCTCCTCTGGTCCAACCCCCCTGCTCAAGCAGGGACACCTACAGCCAGTTGCCCAGGACCCTGACGAAATGGCTTTTGAATATTTCTACTCCACCACATCCCTGGGCAACCTGTGCCAGTGCTCAGTCACCCTCACAGTGAAAAAGTGTTTCCTGATGTTCAGAGGGAACCTCCTGTGTTTCCATCTGTGCCTATTGTCTCAGGTTCTGTCACTGGGCACCACTGAAAAGCACCTGTCCCAGAAAACAGTATCTTCTCTTGCATCAAATTGTTTGGTAGAAACGAAGAATTAGTTCAACGGAACAGGGACTAACAGAGCTCATCACTACTTCTGATTAATCTTGCCCTCATGAAATTTGAAACTTCTTTGATTGCTATTGGGAACTTGGAACGCTTTAATAATGCCTCCACAAAGGTAAGAATTGTGAAAGGTGATGAGAACTCATCGCTAAAGCTAAATGATTCCAAATTTTCATTCTCTCCTTTAAAAAATAATCTGGAGGCACATATGAAAAATTTGGGAAAAAAAATTACCTAATTCTATTACGACCAAACTCAAGTAAGTTTTAACACTATTGTTAAAATGCTTAAACTAGAGCCATCACATACATGAAAGAGACATAATAAAGACTCAACATTATTCTGCCTGTTCAGTAGCAGACTTCATTGGGTTAATTTCTGAGAGTAGCAGTTAAAAGATGATATTTAGAGGATTCTTACAAACTAGTAAAACGCTGTTTCCAAGTAAAAACCAGTTTTAATGTGCATATAAATATTATAAACTCACTACCACTGCTGCTTTTATAGGGATAAATATATACACATAATTATATTTTCCAGTAATCATTTCAATGCATAAGATTGTATAACAATTTTCAAACTGCTGTATAAAAAGCAGAAGCAACTTTTAAACCTATAGAAAACTTTATGCCACCAAAACAGACTAAAAAGCTATAAAGAATATCAGAAGGAATATTTTCATTGCAATGCTTTGTAACATAACTATGGTTAAACCCGAATAACTGTTTTTCAGGATACATGCATGAGATACAGAGTTGGGAGGATGGGGTTATATAATATTATTTGGAGTAGAATATAGAATTATCACCATTTAAAATTTTAACTTGGAATAAAGAGAGGTTATTTCAGTATCTAGAAACATTAAGTTAAAACTTGCTCTAAGGAAAATAAAGATTTGCAAATCTGGATGAAAATTATTTAGTTATCTGAGGCAGTGGCTAATTATTAAGTGTGATTCTTTCATATTAGCCACATATAATTTTTTATGTGATAGAACATATTTAAAAATATTTTTTCCTCCTGGATATTGATGCTCAACTTAAAAGGATCTGTAATTTTAAAAGTGTGGTCCTAACTCTCACTACACGCATTCATTATTTCTAATGAATGATCATGGCATTACATGAATTTTATTCCTGGAAATGTATTATCTTACTAAAACAATTAGCAAAATTGTCACATCTCGTGAGAAGAAAAGTACTAGCTTAATCAACCATTAATTTGACAACAAGCTGTAAATTATTCTAAAACTATGACGCACTGCAGTAATAATATATAGCAAAACTTATATTTCCGTAACATAAACTGCTTCTATGGACACATCAAATATTTTCACACTTCATTTTTCCTACAGATATGGAAAAATTGAGCAGAATTAGGGGAAAAGAATTTTATCCTCTTTTCTGGAAAGGTTTCAGTTACCATCACTACCTTTGCATGCGTTCTTAAAAACAAACAAACAAATAAAACCTTATGTATAAAGCTAAAATCATTGCTGCACTAGATAATACATTTTGTATAGCTTTCCAAGGGAGGAAAACTGGCTTCAAAAGAGATCATTTAAGAAGGCTGAAGAAGTGGCTGAAAGAAAAAGGTACTGCATGGTGAACATCTCATCACTGTCAAACTGAAATGAATGTGTTCAGTTTGCATAACAGCTGATTCTTTGCCCAGCAACAGCTTCTATGATGGACAGGTTAATGTTTAGCCTGGTAATGTACTTCTTTCCAAACATAATGCCTACAAGACTGTTAACTCTGTAGTTAATAATGTCTCCAAAGAATTGATTGTGAAAAGGTATAACCTTATGGCATTCGGCAGATTGAACCTCCCATTTGAGAGGCTACAGTAATTCAGTAACATTTTTAACTTTTCACTACCTTTCTTTATATCTGACAAGGGTGAAGACTGACATTTTAATAGTTGCTTTGGAATTAAGGAGAAAACCCATCTGACGTGCCTGTGCTTTTCACTGCAGATGAAGCTAAAAACAGGTGAAAGGCTTCACCTCCAGCAGATGGGTAGACAGACCTCACCAATGGACTCAATACATCCTTTGTAGAGAGCTCAGCTGAAGTGGACATAAAATACCCTTGGAGAAAGCAACTCTGCAAGTGTTGTGAGAAACATTACAAGGAAACATCAAAGAAACGTCAAACCTAGTAATCATCAGTATATTTGACTGATCTACAAATCTAAGATGTTGCTCGAGCTCTCTACAAACCTCTCCAAGACAGTAATTTTCCCTCGGGCTAGAAAAGTGCTATAAAATTTAGACTCTGAATACACTTCAAGTCCATTTTTGCACATATTAATTCAACTTCAGCAAGGTAATCTGCAATAATATGTAGTATTTTGGACGGTGTAATAAGGAAGGGAAAACATTCTCCCTTTCAAGTGTGACTCATCTCAGGACAACGAGGCTCAAATTTCTTGAACCAGTTACCAATCTAAACAAGCGTAGCCTGAGGACAATACCAAATGGCTGGTCTCCAGGTCTATGAAGACTTTCAGCTTAGAAGGAAAAATATGCCAAAGAGCAACACTTCAAACCTGTAATGGTATAGACCAGAAAATAGTTTGGACCTGAATTAAACCACCAACATAAAGCCCTCAAAAAAACCCCTGAGCATCCACAGTACATAAAATGAACAACAGGCTTACTCATGAAGAACCCAACAACTGCATGTCCTTTTAAATCTTGAAAATCCCTGAAGTTTGGTTAATCTATTTGCTGTAATAACTTGGCTCCTATACTACACTGCGTTCTCATGGTACCTCATCTGGCATGGTTCTTGTGTTTTTGCTACTGCTTTCTCTTTAAAGGAAGGTCTAAGAAATCTGTTGAACACCTTACGATATGTTCAAAACCAAGTATTACTTTATGAGTGACTCTCGTAAACATTTTGATACTGTGGGATTCAGACCAATGGTACACTTCAAGCCTCTTCCACAAGTAGAGGGCCTTTCTTCCTCTGACATGGCAAGTGATTCCTAACTCGCCTGACCAAGAAATSAGCAACAGCTACTCTATGATGAATAATGAAGTACTAACCAAAGTAATAAATAAGAGAAATCATAATAAAAGAAAATAGTCCTGATGATGATTATAATAGTGATGAGACTTCCTACAGGAGAGACACAGAGAATTGTGCAATGAGAAATTAGAATTTCTCCAGATCTTCATTTACTTATTTTTCACTAACAGGATATTTGTCCCCTCCAATAGTTTTGGCAAAATTTCCCATAGATACTCACATCATCTAATTTTCCAAGCTAAATAGAGGTGGGGTTGGGAATACATATGTGGGGAATGTCTAAGGACAAAAATGTCTCCGCTACATCCAGGCTTTGGATCTCAAGAGAGTGCTCAGATCTGTCAAGACGATTGTAGCAGACCACCACGTTCTGATGAGATTCCTGGCTGGGGAACTGCATTATGCTTGTAAAGGGTTATTTTCATTTCATTGACACACACACTCTACACCTCTAGCTAAATTTTTTTCAGTAGWGCTTCCTCCTGATTCTATCCTTAAGATAGCAATTATTTATGTAGAGAACAAAGTATTTCCTGTTGTGTAGGAACTATCAAATTTTACAAAGTTCTGGGGGATCCTTCAGGATGAAAAGCAGATTCAGTGCAAGCTATTGTTATTCTGTGTACCCCCTGATAAATAACTTCTGTTTAGTCACCATTAGCAACAAAACCCACCACGTTCATAAAAAAAAAAGTCAGCAACTAGAAGAAAGAGATGAAAGAGGACTTTGTACTAAGTTGTTGAATAAGAATAATTTATATAGACAGCAGCTATGTATTTGTGTATTGCAAAACTCGGGAGCATAATGGATGATATACAAGAATAGTGTATCAGAAGAAGAGACTTGAATTTTTAATCACAGAGCCAAGCAAACCAGCATAACACAGTTGTTATTTTGAATGTACTAACAACATGCAACCTGAAAATATTAAAAATAAATAAACAAACATAAGGGTTTATTATAGCCATCTAATTCTGAGACGAGAAGACCCAGTTTGTATAAATAAAAAACCACCTCGTCAGAACAAAAATATCATTCCCTGAATACAGAAAGTGGAATCTCCTCTCCATCAGAAATTTTCAGTGAAATATTATCAAGTGAAAAGGCATAAGAAGATCTATAATAGCAATAATCATCTAGAAAAGTAGATCAACCTAAGAATCATCAGAAACATTGAAAGATTTATGTAGCCTTTTTGCAGTAAGCAAACATTATTTTACACAATTTAAATCATGTTCTAAAATTGGTATTTTATTCCCACTCTCACAGCAAGGCTCTGACAACCAGTTCCAGTTCTTGCTGTCAGTTATGGATCGAAAGAGTAAGGAAATTGTCTTAAATACCTTTCCTGAAAATTACATTAGATGTATTTAAAAGAAACAAAACTCTTAGAAGTTTTGTTCCAACTTTAAGCAATGACTGAAAAGAGCAGGCATTTCCAGACCTTGAGATTATCACTTTTGAATAGTCTAACTGAGGAAGGAAGAAAACTCAAAATCCATCAATTTTATCCAATTGCAAAAGAAGCAGAAAGACCTACTCCTTCACACTTGAAATCAAACTCTGACCTCCTCACCACAAGGTACCGAGAGTAACTAAAAGTTTACAGASTTAAATCCATTGAGGGGTAAATAAAAAGACATCAGGTGATTCAGAGAGCCGGTAAGTCAGAGGGCTCCTTGATAGGGGGAGAGGTCTCAAGGAWTCAGCACTACAAAAAGCACTCCTTTTGGCTTTGTTTCATGGTCAGGACCGGCATGGGAAGGTACAGACCTCCAGGCTTCCTCAGCCAAATTGTTCTTAGGACTAATCCTTGCTTTTAGGCCAATTTTCAAGAAGGGAGGAGAACTCTGCAAGAGTCATGTAACACCACATATACATTCTCAAGAAAATAAAAAAAATTCTGAGTTTTTTCTCATTATCAATGCTAATAGGACAGGAATTCCACTGCATAATAAATGATTGAGTCTTACAAACGTTAGCTACTCTGAAACAAGCAGCTGCACCTATCTTTCCCAACAGGTAATAACAACTCTCTGTTGTATGGCACTGCAAGAAAATATGCATGCAATAATATCACAAAAGATTATAAACACTGCAGTTTTAACTTAGCGGTACTGATTAATTCAGAAAAATTAGCATATTAGAAAACTGACTGCTACCTAAAAACTGGGTTTAAACATGACAGCTCTGTGAAGCTGCTGTGACTGGTGAAGGGAATGACCCAGTCCTAGCAAGACCAGTTTTCAGTTACACTGGACTAGATCACATTTACTACGAGGTTCAGGCACAATTTGATTTTCCATGTGTTTCCAACTAAAGCATCAATGGATTTAAGTCACAACCAACCAATTTTCTACGTAGTTCCTGGTTTCTGAAAACAATACAGAAAAACGATGATTCAGAGGAAATCAAAAATCAACTTCAGGTTATAAAACACTTATAAAATGCAGGATGGATTTTTTTTTCTCCTATGTCTACATTGCAGAGGTATGCAAAAGCATTAGATTTTAAGAGCTTTGGAAAGATTTTTTTTTTTTGTTGAAAAATCAGTTACTGGCTACTGTTAAAGGGATGATACCAGACTGATGAACCACTAGTTCGATTTGGCATAGCAAGTCCTGTGTTCCTTTGAGGTGGAAGTAAACTGCATTGCTGACCCACATGCACACAGACTCTCTCAGGGTTTCTTCTCCCATCACTGGACAAGGTGTTTAGGCGATAACTCGTTAACATTTATATGAGCTCTATGTGTAAATCCTCTGCAACACTGATGGAAAAAGCAGAAGGTAGTGCTTTGTAAATGTTTTATCTGAAGCCTTGGCACCACAAGAATTAGCCCCTTCTGTGGGAGAGTAGTRCTAAAGGCTTCAAATTATTTTATCACTCCTTAAAATTGTCAACAAATAAATGTTTTTTTAAAATTGTTTTCTTTAAGAGTATATGACTTTGAGTGAAAAGGTTTCATGCTTCCTTGATTCTGAGGTATACAATATTTCTTCTGAGCTGCACAAAACATAATGCAACAGAACAGAATATGATTTATTTCTAGTTACTGTTGCACAAATGCACAAAAAAAAAAGACAAAAGACTTAACTGAAGAAATATCTTAAATAGCAAATTTGTGGCTTTTCTGAGTAACAAGTGTTACTCTGCTACCACAAAGAAAAAACAAACCCCAAAATACAAAAATTAAAAAAAAACCAAAMCAAAACAACAACCCCAAAACAGAGTGAAATATATATACAAACTGTTGACTGGAAAAAGCCTAAGTGGTGGACTTTCATTTTCTAAGGCTGAAAATCAATCTGAAACAATTAAAAACTAAGTTCAGCCTTGCTTCATATCAAGTTTATAGCAACATCTTCTACTATATTCTGTGTGTGTCAAGCACACTAAAGAAAGTCCCAGATTTAATGGCCACGTCTTATGTTAAAAACTTGCAACTCAAGCAAGCAATCGTTGTTTCTTCTGTCAGATGCTATTTTTGTCAAGCTGCTTTTTGTGTTTAAATTTGAAAATCCTTTCAAACTAATCCCATCCTAGTCAGTAAATCCGACCACTCCTGTGGCAAGGCAAGTCTTTATTGCCTAGCTCTGTACATCAGAAGCTGAACTGCTGCAGAGCAACCGCTAATAACCTCATTATCCACTGGGGCCATGCAGATGGTGTGGCACAGAATCTACACAAGGGATGCTTAAAATTAGTTAAAAGGTTTTAAAATTGGTGTCCTGCAAAGCAAAAATTCAAACAAATTAATGAAATGGCCTAATAAGTATAAAGGGATGCAAGTTTGCCTTATTTATTTTTGTACTTTAGTATGACTGAAACAGAGGAGAAAAAATGCTGAAATTAATTACACATTCCCATTAGACACTGACTTTCATGCGAATGAAGACTCAACATGTAGACTAGACCAACCAATAATTTATTGTCCCAGATCAGACACTGAAAAACCATGTTAAATGCTCCTGTTATTTGTTCTATCACCTGCCACGGGATATGAAATTCACTTTATAATTCCATTTGACTTTCTTTCTCACATTAACTATCCAGAAGGCTTGCGTGGAACAATTTTAAGGCACGTTTTAAGTTGGTCGGTGCAACCTCCGCGTTCCCTGATTCCCACATAATACATTAATCACCCTTCGATGAATCACAGAGAGGAATAACAACACGCCCCGATTGGCAGAGCTGATTTGACTCACCCATTATCCTACTCAGCGCCGCGTTCCTCGTGGGCGACTCGCTGAGACCCTCGATCCCGCCGTAGAGGGAGTGGGAAATCCTCCGTTCCCGGTCGTCCAGCAGAGTCTCTATGGGCAGCTCTGGCCCAGAGGGGCTCCCAGGTGACTCCAACTGCACAGAGAGAGGAAAATTAGCGCCCAGGGTCCATTTAGCAGCATGGGAGAACAGTAAGAACTTGCCTAAGGCCTAGACCTGTCTGGGCACCAAATGAGCTAGAACTTCTCACCCTGGACAAATACAATTTGCAATGACAGCTCTGCTTAATGACCAACTTTCTAAGCCACTTTACACTGCACCTCCCATGGTGCCCTGTCAAATTTCAAATCCTTCAGCAGAAAATCGGTGAAAAAACCCAYTGCATTTTGGTGTCTCTTTGTTGGATAATTTCTTAAACAGACAGTTTTGGCTTTTTTCGATACTATCAGGCAGACAGCTGGGCCATCTTTCCCACAGACAGCCTGTCAGAACAAGGCCCCTGTCAGGAGCGCGGAGCAGGAACTCCATTTGGAATTGGGCTGCTGGCGCTTTTTGAAGTCATGCAATTTGCTTTCAAATGTAATCATCATGGAAACCCCCAGGAAACCCCACCACAGATATTAGTAACCAATACGCAAACACTCAAACGTTTTGTAGTTATGAGAGAAAGAAAAAAAAATAAGTCAGACTTCACAGTAACTTTTATTTTTTTTCCTACTTATGATGAGTTCTATGCTCTGCCCTTCCTGGCTGCAGGGTACAGATACCTCACGTGGTTCGTTCAGTCTGGAAGTTTCCCTGATCCCTGACACTGCTGCAGCACCCAGGCAGAGCCACAAAAACCAGAACTGGCAAGACCTGAGGTGTCCCACCACCCCAACCCCCGGAGCTGTCGGGACCCTGCCCACCATGACTCCAGGCAGACCTCCCCGGGGCATTACGAGACAGATGAAGTAGGTGGTGGAAGAAGTGATGGATACAGGCTGCTGGGCCACATGCACAGGCGAGAAGACTGCGTGTACGGCCACCTCCCCACCGCAGCTGCTCTCCGTCAGAATGCTCCCCTGAGCGACTTCCCAGCTCAGCCTTCGTTTGCAGAAGCTGGTCATCCCTTGTTTTCCTGTGAATGCCTCTCAGATTTTTCAAAAAGAGAGGAAAAAGTCGAGTTTTCCCCAGTGAGCCCCAGGGAATCAGAGCTCAGTGGAAAGCAGCGCCTGTGCGAGGCAAAGAAAAACAACTTGGTATCATCTAGCTGGGTTTCGCCACGGGCAGTTCCGCTGCCAGCGCAGGCCCCGGGAGCGAGGAGGACGAGTGCCCATGCGCTCACCGGTCAGCTCGGACACCCAGTTYGTCAGCGCCCAGTCACACTGCAGAGACAAGAGACTCCCCAAACCGTCACCCAGCCCTCGCACCATCCCACCTTCCTGACCCTAAAGCTCTTGGGTCAGCCCAGCTCTACCACCCTGCTAGTGCTTGATCATGCTACCAAAGGAGCTTCGCTGAGACCATTAAACCAATTCACCTAAACAGCGTGAACTGAATCCAGCTCTATTAAAAAAATAAACAAATATTAAAAAATAGATGCATTTTGTAGGGTAATCGTATGAACTCCCACATCAAAGCATTAGCTGTTCTCACCAACACGCCTCTTCATATTGAAGTGTATAGTTAAATTTCAAGAACAACATCCTTACACAAATCCCACAGCATATATTTTATATGTATTGAAATACAGCGGGGACCAGATACTGCAAGATATTGAGCATGCTGCAAACTCTTTGAAGCCACTGGGAACCGGGAATGCTTACTCCACGGGACCAGTCTCTAAACGAGCACAAGAGGAGTAGTTCATAGTTTCAGGAATTACAGTAACAAGCAACATGTTTGTTGGTTGTTTTTTCTTTAAACAGCTGCCCATTATTAATCACTCCACCCGCAATCCCCAGATGAGTAAGAAATGTATGCTACAAAAGATTTTAAAAAATCTGCTTCAAGGGCTAACAAAGCACTCAGCTGCAGTCTCCACAGCAGAGGCTTTCAAGTCAGCCTGATGGACTAACGACTTCTGACATTCGGGCGCTGGCGTAACGCCCGGTACACGGAGGGGTGGAGGTTTGCGAAATGCCGCATTACAAAGTCGAGGAGACCATGATCAGGAGGTCACAGAGTCTGTAGAAATTATTATTTTTGTTCAAAGCCATCATCTGTTTAATATAAATGAGACATTTAATGAAGTTCCAAATTGTAGACTTATCTCTCCCAGTTTGATAAGCACTGGGGAGATTTACTGCATCGGAGGGTCAACACAATTAAAATTGGAGGCACGTCAAGCTGCAGGAGAATAATAAACTTGCAGTGCAAGTGAATTAGACTCAATAAGCTTTAAATTGTGAAATGAGGATTTGTTTTATTAGTTTTTTAAATTGCAGATTACAACTGACAGCTTTACTGAAAAGTAAATTAAACAGTATTTGTAGCCTTCGTTATAAAGAAATCTAAGGCAAATTCAAAAAGAATAGAAATGTTAAATTTGAAACACTAAGAAAAAAAAGCATAGCAACATTAGCCTGCTTGAGAGCTTAAACTTGCATGGTAAAGGCATTAAATGATAAACTAACCTTTATTTCACTGCCTTTAAATAAGGTGTGAAAATATCAAAGTGCTTTGGGATTTATTCTCCCAGTGCTATATGATGGTTTTACGTAACAAGTGTCCAGCTTTTAGTGAGCCATATTGCATAGTCCTTCTCCATGTGACAACACATCAACTTTCAAACTCATTTGTAGGAAGGTCTCAAGAGATTTTCAGAAAGATACTGACAAGAAGAAAGCTCTGAATCAGAGAAATACATAGAAATTCACTCCTGGTAATGCAGTAAAGTACAGGCTAAATAAAGGAAATAGCAGGAGCGCTGTGTTTAGATGGCTGTGTTTTGTAAAGTGAATCACATATTTTATCATTTTCATGGGGAAAACTTTTTCCATTTCTAATTAGCATCTCAAAAGACGGGTTTAAACAAAGGCATTGACAGCCAACTACACAAATATTTTACAAAAGATACAATGCCGTTTATAAAATAGCAAAAATTAGACAGGAATTACACAACCGGCTTTCACAAAAAAAAAGTCTTTTCCCTACATTGTTAACAGAAAGTTTGTGTAAGAAAAAATACACTGAATTTGGAAACTGCGCTGTGGGCAAGACAAAGAGACCGACAGTCCAAAGCAAGATTGCAGTTCAAATAAAGACTTGTTCTTCCTGATGCATTTCTAATAAAAAGCTTGAATTACACATTCCAGTTCCTTCCCTTAGCCGATATCAGTGCTATCCAGTATAATTTAATTTGATTAACTGATAAAGAGTAGGTAATATAAACAAAGACGTATGAATTCCTGACCTTCATTAAAGGCCTGGGAAGGAAAGCAAGCTAGGCAGCAACTGGCCCTGATACTTCGCATCAACAGCTGCCCCTAGCAGGAGCACTTCTTGGTGTGTTAGTTCAGAGTCACAGGGTGGTTGAGGTCGGATGGAACCACTGGAGATTACCTAGTCCAACCTCTCGTTCAAAGCAAGGTCAGCAAGAGCAGGTTGCCCAGTGCCTTGTCCAGTTGGGCTCTGAATACCTCCAAGGACAGAGACTCCACAACCTCTCTGGGCAACCTGTGCCAGTGGTTGACCACCCCCTCAGAAGAAAATTTTTTTTCTTATGTTTAAAGAAATTTCTTGTATTTCAGTTTGTGCCTGTTGCTTCTTGTCCTGGCACTGGGCAGCCCTGAAAAGAGTCTGGATCGGTCGTCTTTATTCCCCCCATCAGGTATTTATAGATACTGGTAAGATCTCCCTGAGCCTTGCCTTCTCCAAGGTGAAAAGAAAGAGTTCCCTCTCTGGGTCCTAGCACTGATCTATAATAAATGATCATATTTGTAAAAATGCAATAAAACCTCACATGCTACAGATTGCCTGTAGCTCCTTTTCTCTCCATTCTTTTAAAATAAAAATAGAAGTAAGTTTTTCTTTTTTTTTTAAATAAAAAAGGTCTCTACCCTGGCCTTTTGTCATTCAGATAAGAACCAGCTGTTTGCTAAAGCACTGTCTGTACTAACTAGCCCAGCTGCTGCTTATCTAGATGATAAAAGGACAACTAATGCGGTCCTTTTTACTTAAACACCACCATCCATCCTATCTGAAGTTATGCACATAAATATGAAAAAAGTTTATGCACGAGAACATTGCCAAAATATTCAGAGCATGAACAAACTTTTTTTTTTAAAGAAACAATAATCAGACTCCCTTTTTCCTTCAGAAAGTAAATGATACAAATACTAGCATGCAAGCATTATGGATTTTAAAGAAGTCAGTATACAAATGTGCTATATATTACATTGCATCCAGGGTACTGAAGCTCTTTCTATCACACAGAATTATTCTCCAGGCTTTCTTTTTCCTTTCTTATCTGTGTACTGTGGCTAAGACGTCCAAAATGCTTCAGCTTTCTTTTTCAACAGAGATACTTTTACAATACTACTACCAATATTAAATATGGTTTTCTTTGTTACCGCCCAAGTTGGGATCCTGCTTTAGGGACAGACTTTGCAAGACATGAAAATGTAGATAAATAGCCAGTAAAAGGGTCAGGTTTGACTTACATGCACAATCATGCACTAGTAAATGTAAAATTAGTACAGTGTTTCTAAGAAATACTGCATTTTTGTTCTGACAATGTTAAAAGGCAAGCAGAAGACAAAAAAAATGCTTTCAGAATGGTGGGAAGGAACATACACAGCTTTGCAAAATGTAGTTAGATGGTAGGTTATGGGGTATGGGGAGGAACCTGGGCCAAGATGGAGCTTGCAAGTCGATACCAGGGATAGAAAACAGATAAAGGAGAAAAAAGTCAAAATAAATGGGGAGAGGTAGAAGGCCAGAACAAAAGACACAAGATACTACAAAATAGAAAACCATGTACATACTTTCCCAACAGCTAACCTTTTAAAATATTTCTTGGGATGTTTACTATTGGAAGTTTACCTAAGTACACTGAAAATCATGCACCAAAAAGACCAACAAAGGCCTAAAAGGAGACTATTAACAAGTCCTGTATTAGAAGCTCAGGTAAAATGTGCCACAATTAAAAAAAAAAAAACAACAATATGGCCCAAGAAATGGAGAGAAAGAAGGACGAATTTAAGCAGCACCCTTCAGAGGATGCTCAGACTGAAGGTAAAATGTTCACTAACGACATCAGACATAGGAAGGTACACAGCAGATCAGTTGGACCCCTTGATGCAAGAGTGAAAGGGTTACTCAGGGACAAGTCTGCAGCAGGGAAGCTCAATGATTTCTTTGCCTCAGTCTTTACTGCTGAAGACATTGGGGAGATTTCCACACCTGACCCCATTCTTTGTAGCAAATAAGGAGAGGAGTGAGATCAGTCAGAAGAAAATACACAGTAGCACTAGGCCAAATGGGTAGGTGAGAAGTTAACGTCACCCAGGTTGGATCACATTCTCCCAAAAGCCCTGAAGGAACTCAGCCACGAAATTGCATAACTGCTGGCCAAAACATTCAACATACTGTTACGAATGGCCATGGTGCCAGAGGACTGGTGGTTGCCTATACATGTATAGGGGATCTTGGGAACTACAGACCAGGTGTCTGACCTCCTTCTGGATAAAATGGTGACATCTACAATAAAGAATAAAATCACTGAGCATGATGGACATGGGTCCATGGGGAAGGCAGACATCCATGGGGAAATCCCACATCACTGGGATGGTGGAGTTACACGAAGGTGCCAGTAAGCTCTCCGAGCTCTCAGGCAATGAATCGGACATGACATATTTGCATTTTCAAAAAGGCTTTACCAAGGCTTCATATCAAAGGCATTAAAGAAACTAAGTTTTCATAGGACTGCACTAAGTTTTCATTTTCTGGATTGAAATCTGGCTAAAGGACTGGAAACAAAGATCAGTCTTCAGAGTGGAGAAGAGTCAGCTGTAGGTTCCCCCAGGGATCAGGGCTGGGAACAGCTTAGGCTGATGAGCAGCTTTATCAATGACTTGGAGAAGGGAGTCAACAGTGAAATCACTGTGTTTGGAGAAGAGACTAAAGCCTTTTCAATAGTTAAATGAACTCCAGAAGGTCATCACAAAACTAATCTAGCAAGAAAAGAAAAAACCCAAACCTGTCATATCAATTTCAAAGTAGGTAAGTAGGTAATGCATGCATGGAAAAATGATGCTGAATGTTTTATACTTCCACACACACCGGAAAAAAATAGATGTTTGCTGGTTTCCTTTCTTTTATAATTTGAAAAGTCTCATTTTGAACTCATTTGAAAAGTCTCTCTCACTGATCTGTCTACCAGTCAATTTATTTAAACAGTTGATGAAGTCCTTATACGGTCTGGATTCATGACTGTGTCTCCGCTTCATGGTATGCTCCGTTCTCAACTCAGCAACCGGAGCAAAAATGAACAGGCMTGTAGAAAGAAATCTGAGGATCTGCAAATCATTTGCAAACCTTTTTTTCAGGCAGGTTTGGCAAGACATTAATTCTGTCAAAAAAGGGAGACAGAAGAAAAAACAACCTTGAAATATCTCATTTTGAGGAAAATGGTGATGCTCTCTCTCTTAATGGCAGACAAGTGCTGCCTGCGTGTGACATGAACTGGGTGCAGATGAGCAATCTGTGCCTCTACGCTGTCCAGGTTGCAGGACTGAAAAGAGCAGGATTCCAAAAGTAACAATTACCTTTATTTTCTTGAATCAGCACATGCTGCCGCCAGCTGCACGGATCTGCCTGACAGTCATGCCTAAGCGCTGTGTATGCATTATGGCCATGCAGCCAGCAGCTGTTTGCCCATACAGGCTAATCACAATAACATCACTAATTAACAGAACACGGCGCAAGGAGCTCCAGTGTTTCTCCTTAAATCTTGGGCTCCTCGGTAATTAAAAAAATGTCAACCTTGAGTTAAAGATCCACAAAGCTGATGGCCATGTCTTCTGAAAACTGAGGTGTTAAATACYGGCCGTATATGAGTATCAAGTCACTACTATTGTTATTCTTCCCATTTTTGCCACTGTCTGCACAACTTTGGAAATGTACCTTAAAGTCTTTCTGTGCTTATAACGGAAAGTTGAAGAATCAACACACAAAGCTGATCACAGAGGGCAAGGCTGAAAGTTGAAAACATAGATTTGAACAGCATATTTAACTTTTTTGAAAGAAGGGGAGGGAACCTTAGATATATCCAAATCCCAAACTAAATGTTTTTATTACACTAATCTAACAGCATCCATCAAATATTCACTGTGTGATTTTGTCTGGAGTGGCTGAGATAATAAACAAAGCTTTGCAAGGTTTGTAACAGTGCAACTTACAGAATTTACTATATTACCATACTCTGTGTAGACGTAATGCAAACAGGAAAAAAACTCAGATACACAATTTTGCCTTGGAGTTCATTCATAACTACCACTCACTCCATGCTTATATCAATATTTACTACAAGATAATTCACTTAAAAACCTGGATGGATTATACTCTATCTCCTGGTTAGTCAATGAAAATTCTTTCTACAGGCTACTCTTCAGTTCAGTAAAACCACAACAGCAKAAAAATGATTTTTACCTTCTGGGAAGTTCGTGGTCTCTTTTGAGTTTACAGTTATGTAAGAGCTGATGATGTAAATCATCTCCTTACTACCCCTCTGAAGACAAGATAATACTCTTATGGTGTTTATGTACATTTTTATCGTTACTATAATTGCTTTGGAGGCTTAGTCTATAACATGAGAACTGGTGAAGCTGTATGAGAATAACGCTGGCATGAAAAAGGAGTATCAGAGGTCACTTCACGAAGTTTTGAATCAGTTTCATGCTCCAGTTAAGTAGACTTTGACTTCTGAAGCCTAAGAAAGCTTTCTGACAAAGAAACAGCTCCTCTGCAGCAGATCGGAGGCAACTGTCCCTCCCTCTCTAAACCCAGGATGCCAGGGGTTGAGCTGTCCTCTCTTCTAGACAGCAACCAAAATACAAAATGCACATGAAAATTCTGGTCTGAACTGAAACACAGAGAAATGGCACTCTGCAGAACCGTGCTGTCAAATGAATTCTACTCCCCCTGCAATTCTTAGGGCTGATTATGAAAATGAATATTAAAAACAAAAGAACAGTACTCATACTACTAACTTTCTTAAAATCCAATTCAAAGTCAATTTTACTGAAGAAAAAAGCAGACTGGGTTGCCTATCTACCTCAAAAGAACTCAGCTTGATTTTGCAAATGCAAAACAATTACTGGACTTGAAGCCAGGGAAAAAAAGGCAGCTCGTTTTTTTTGTTCTCTTCGCTGTTGTTTTTTTAACGGCCAGATAGCAAATGTTTTTATCATCCAGATGTTGTGCATAATTCTTTTTTGCATTGGCATTATCACCCCTTATACAGATTCCCCTTCTGAGACACTTGCAGCTGCTCTGCGGCACGGTGGGAAATCCCAGGGCGCTGAGTCCTGACCTCGCGCCGCGGTGCGGGACTGACCGTGCCACTGGAGTGGAGCGGAATGAACACTGCTGTTGGCGATGCACAAAAGGGAATGTAATTGAGCTTGTTCCACTTAACTGTAGTTCCGCAAGACTAACAAGAGTGTAAGCTATATTTTTCTCCATAAAGTGGGCACATACAATGCTGAATCAACACAGGAAAGAAATCAGCTGAACAGGATCTTTTTTGTTGCTGTTGTTATTTTATGGTGACACCTTTGGAGAACCAAAAGAGAGAGAAAAGCATAGAAAACACCAGGGAAATACTTTCTCAAAAGGTAAACATTTCTTTTTGTCTTTAAGAAAAAACAGTAAAACCCCATTTCAGAGGAACATGCTGGTAAAAGGTGTGATTTATCAAGATAGGGTCTGCCCTTCTGATGCTTTTACTTCTAATCTGCAAGCTCCTGAATTTGCTGCCAGTCAGATGTCTTTTGTTTTTTGTTTTTTGTTCTAATACTAAAAATCTTTGCTGAGACTGTATACTAGRCTGGTGGCAGCTACAGGAATATTCTAAGGGGACAGCTTGTGTGCCAGCATGTCTAAGTAATCTAAGTTGCTGAATTAAACATCCTATAGCTGAGGCTGCCAGATATGGCCAATATCTGATGCTCCATGGGAAGTAAACATCAGTGCAACGCTCAGTCGTGCAGTGCTGCTCACCAGCTGGGTCTCAGTCCACACATCCACTACTTAGGGGCTAAGGTGACTGAATACCATACTCATATATGGTATTCATAGAATCATAGAATAATTTAAGTTGGAAAAGACCCTTAAGATCATCGAGTCCAACTGTAAACCTAACACTGCCAAGTCCACTGCCAAGCAAGGAAGTAGGGTTTAATTGCAAAATGCCAAGAAAAAGATTTCTCTCTTCACTTTCCATTTCATTGAAGTCTGGACATTGCAAGACTTTCAGAAAACCAGCTTCTTGAATACTGCCAGCTCAGCAGGTAAATACCTTTATGCCCATGCAAGTTGTGCTTTCATCATATTAAAATATGCAAATAGTATTGACATCGTTATTTCCTTTGGATGAATGTGATGAAAGCAAGAATTCCTGAGAAAAAATAGTTACAAAAACTATTTTGCAAAGATGATCACTACACCAATAATTGCGTATCATCACTTTCCCAAATTATTATGGCTCATCTCACTAGCTTATTAAGGAGTTGGGAAAACCCACAAAGAAATGGTGAAGTAGGTCCATCCTGCTTCCTCTACAGATACATTTTAGTGTATCTGAATCTGGTTCTGACATCAGTTCTTTCATCTTGGAGCACATATACTGTAGACTGAACTGTGCCATTTTTTCTATGTGATTTCTGCAAAATAAATTAGTGAATGTTAAGCAGATGTAGGGCACCAAACTATTCTTAACTTGAGTGAGAAAAAAAATCTATTGGATTTATGGAGCAATGTCTTTGGTTCATCATTGCTGGATTTGCTCCATCATGCTTACAAACACTGTCTTGGTAAATTTGTACGAAGACGACTTTCACTAAGAGAAGAGTGAACATCTTCCATACCCTTTTGGGGAAAAAAAAAATAATATATATACATACTAAACACAGAAACTGTCTAAAATATTTCACCCTTTCTATGTAGTAACATATAAAATACACTTGAAATTGAGTAGGAATAAGAAACAGTCTCCAAAGGACAGTCTGTGCTCTCTGGAGTCTGAGTTCAGAATTATGGCTAGAACAGGACATCACCAAATATAAAAAGGTCAGAACTCCTTCAACACCAAGTAAGAAACTGTGTGCACCCAAGTTAGCTTTCTAACAGTGTGTATATATAWACGTGTGTATGTGTATTAAAGCTGTGTATAAGCGGTTAATCAAGAGGAGCTTAATAGTTTTAGAGAGGCTAGTGTCCTTTCAAACATGATTTTATAATATGCTATGAACTGGAATTTTTTAAAGATCAATTTTATGCATTAAAAAATAAACCAGTCCCTTTCCCCCTAGGCAAGATCAGCAGTACTAAACCAATTTGTGCACATCATTTTTGACGCGTATTTCTTGATGCTCAAGAAATAACATTTCCGATAAGACCTTACCGGTGTTAACAAGAATGACTTTTAGATGTCTTAAGAACAGATGCTTCCCTGACCCTCCATTCAGCTGCACCCTATTTAACCCAGTGCATTTCACCAATTTGTCAAAATCATTTTGAAGTCTAATTCAGTTCTCTACAGCATCTGCAGTCCTTCTCAGCATCATATGCCCACATTATTTCTGCTATACAGCACTGTTTACATTAATCTTGAAGATAAACTATTAGAAATCATGAAAATGTTTCAAAACATCAACACATTAACCCTCCAGTGGAGGAGACAGAAGCTGCAAATAATATCAGAAAAAGAATCACCACTTCACCCTAAATTCAGTATTTCATACTTCCCTGCAATGAAGGCCAAGACACCACATATTTAAAATCCAAAATAACAGAATTATTTGCATCAGGTTTTGCAGAATCTTTACATGGAACTTTTAATTGCTTAGATAAAATATAATAATGAAATTTAAGAGCTCTACTCTTAATTAAAAAAAAAACGAAAGTGACAAAGAAGCAAGTCAGTTAACACTAAGTCTAGAAATGAAACACTCAGTAGACCTACACAAAAAAACTCCAAAGAACAAAAATCACTTAAACAGTGTGATCCAATTACAAAATCAATACAGTTTTATTCAGTGTTTCCTGTTGTTCATTGATGAAGATACTCAAAAGAAAAACTTTGTTGATTGGTAATAAGGTTAGCATGTCTAAAACTGAAATTCAGACCATTTTGTAATTCTCTCTTTCTTTAGCTTATCAAATATTATTTTCCAGGTCTCAGAGGAAACATGACATCTCCTAAAACACAAATACCTTAGAAGTGAAAACTCCCAGTCCTCATATCAAAAGAGTATTACCTCATTGCATTTACTTATTCGCCTCGCCACAATAAGCTGAATCATTCCCCGTTTGTTGCCTTCAGTGGACATGGACCTCCTTAAAGTTTCCATAGCATCTTGATTTGTTTTGCCCAATAATGATTCTCCATTTACTGCTATTAGTTGATCATTCACTCGAAGCCTGCCATCCTGGAAAAGGAAAGATTACAGCTAGTTACATCAAACACGCACAAAAGAAGTTTAGTCTGCTGGAGAGAGGAAAAAAACAAAAGAAAAATAATCAAACAACTATGCTTAGTCCTAATAGTTTATGGCCAAATGAACACTGGTATAATAGCGTGCATTTCACYCATTGTAGGAAATATCTATTCCAATTACAGATTTGCACTGCAAGCTATTATCATAACCTGTTTGCACAAATAGCACACTAATTGAACTGTACCAGAGATTGCTCGTATCCTTCCCAAGGATCTCTAACGGCTGTTTAAATCCTGGGATGCGCAAACATGTGAATCTGAGTAGAAATCTAAATGTTACCTCTGATGGTGTAATTGGAAAAAGCCAGTTACAGAGCAATCTCATTCTTCTTGAATCTGTGGTTATTTTCAAGACAGCCTTGTTATGGAAAACCGAGGAAGACAAAGGTACACAGATGTTCCCTCTCACCTTGGATGCTGCTCCACCGTTAATAATGGACTTGACGAAGATTCCCAAATCGGCATGGTTTTCTTTTGACCGGTTACCTTTGACGCTCACACCAAGTCCAGCTGATCCAGAGTCATTTAGTGGAACTTCAAATGTCAGGAATTCCCTGGTGCCATCAGGTGTGAGGACAAGCTCTTCTTCTTCTGCTTTCTGTCGGGAAGATTAACATGGGTTTATAGAAGAGCATTTATCTTTGGGAATTCTCTTCCCTCAGCTATTAGCATTAAAAACCCCTGCTTTTAAGTACAATGCCACAATATTTTCCACAGTAATTATTTGAAGAAACGTGCACAAATAGTGTATTTTCAATCACCTCCAGCTGATGCCTAGATTCAGAAATATCTTATGTTTGCGTCTAAGTGCTTTTCTGTCTAGTAAAATTATTGAATCGTGTGTCATTACTGAATGTACCATTAATACCAACTCACATGTAAACTGCTATTTCATTAGCCAAAAGAGAGCTGTATCAGAAATATTTTCTTACATGCAAATCTACAGAATTTTAAAAATATCATCATCATCTATGGTAGCTTTGCAGTCATGGGGAGAAACTAAGTGCAAGAAAATTAAATTCAAAAATTCCTCATTCACCTCATTTCATTTAAAACTAGCTGTGTTAGGAAAAACAGAAAATTACACAGCTGAGATCTGCAACAGCACATCTCTCTGCTGTTGCCAGGCTTAGCATCAAATCCAGCTCTGAGTGCCAATTTTCCTGTCTTTCGCGGCTCTGCCCTTCACCTCTGTCCTCTTACCCACGTCTTTGGTTCTTCGCTGCCCTCCACACCCAGTTTTAGCCTGGCTGGGACAATCCCAGGTTTTGAACACCGGGAATTATAGTCCCAGACCTGCCAGTGTCCCTGGCGAGGAGCTGCTCAGTGACACCCCCCCACCCGAAAGCCGTGCGTGCGCAGGAGATCGGCCTCTCGCTTTGCCTCCTGCCGAGCTGAGGGTGGGGGTGGGCTGGGAGCGGGGGCCCCGGGGTGTCCCCAAGGAGCAGTGGCACTCGTGGGGGCAGCAGGCATGGGCACAGCACCCAGGAAAGAAAATGGTCAGGCCCTGAGGAGCAATGCTTATGCCCAAGAGGCTGCTGCTGAACGGAGGAACGGAGGGACGCGCTGTTCACCAGCCCTGTCCCTTGCAGTAGGCATTGTCCGCTTGTCTCTGACCATCTTTCATTATAACAAAGTGGTTGTAACTACTTTTGGTTATAACTTTATCAATTAAAGAAAAAAGTCATGCCCTTAAAGGCAATTCTCTGCAGTGGGCCCAGTGTCTGGCCTCCAGAAAGATGCTTATGAACCCAACTGTGCTGKTTTTTTCTCACCCACATGAAGGAGACAGATTAAGAGAACGTCCACCAGAAGGTGCACAGTAATGTCCAACAGTCGGAAGTTCTTCTCCGGAAGAATTAAACTGGCCAATTTCTTTTCATAACCTTAGCAAATGCGTCACCTCCCTTACTGACACTGATTTTACACCGACTTTTCCCATGTCACTCTCACCTATTTGTAAAGCTTGTCCCTCCTATTTTTCTCCTACTCCCAGGTACTTGGAGCAGGACAAAACACATCAGAAGTTAACGTGCACCTACTGAGCCATCCCTGTTTCTTAAGACATGAGAAAATGCAAAGGCTCTTTGAATGACAGGCTCTTTGAAACCCAAACACAGACTACGGCAAAGATGGATGTGAAAGCCTTGTGGAGTAAAGCAAACTGAGATGATCAATTTGGGCACAAGCATGCTAGTTGTGTCGCCATTGACCTAGAAATGCAATGTGAAAATGTCACGTGGGAAGGCAGTCAGACTGCTGAGAGAACCAGAAGAGCCGAGGGAAGAAAAACAGGAGCTCTATCTTTTCCCACTTGGTTAAAAGCATGAACCTTAATGTGTTCACCAGCCCTTTCCCTTGCATTAGATACTATTTGCTTGTCTCTAACCATCTTTTGTTTATTACAAAGCATAATGCTTCATCAATTAAAAAAAAAAAAATTAGCACCCCCTATCCAAGTGCCATGACTAAGCTGGCTCGCTTATGAATCCCATTATCCAAACACATCTCTTGGCCATGCAAATCATGGAAAAAAACCTGGATCTAAAAAATAGTTCCCAAATTTTGGGAAAATTACAACCTTAATTTTCCTGTTTGGGTCACAAAAGCACTAGTTAACAGCATACATTTGAGGTGCATCTTTTGTCAGGTGGCTGCAGAATAAAACAATCTGAGACAGATGCACGTTACCTTTTAGTTTCTGTAACACTGATCACTTTCATATTCCTTAATAAATAGTAGGAATAAAAGCTTGTGAGCCAAAAGGGAGATAAAGCCAAGGTAGGATGTATGGGTAATCCAAGGAAGCACATAAGCTTATTGGATTTTTCTTTACTACTGTTATCATAAATTTACAATCAATCCCCCCCTCCCCTGGTATTTTCTAATGTTCTAAAAAATATGCCAGAACTTCAGCCACAGCCATCTCCCTTCCAGGGCAGAGAACTAAACTGCTTCCCTGCACAGCCCCTCCCTGTCAGGTACACTGCTATATGCTATATGCCAAAGGGTCAATTGGAGAGAGCTTCTCAGTAAGCATCCCCAAGGACTTGGCTAATGGCCTCAACGCTACTTCTCTTCAACGAGACCAAAGAGCTGCATTATCAACTCAGCACTGTTCTTAATGTGAGTCTTCTGCTCGCTTGTTTTCTACAGTCTTAAATAAGGAAAAGATCTAATGCTGATATTGTGCTACAGACACCTGAGTGTGGACATGATATTTAAGGCCTAAACCTGGAACAAACTTCTCCTTAGCGGCTGCACATAATGAGTAGATCGTGCATGTGAAGAAATGAGAAATAGCAGCCTCAGCACTGGAAGAGAAGTAGTGAAGCCATGAGAAAATTGCTCAACTCATCCAAAGAAAAAATTACCGTTACTGGGCTAAGGCTAAATTGCTTTAGGAGCTTCATCAGGTATCCACAGCTTTTTTCAACTAAGCCAGCTTGTTTCACCACCATACCTGTGTCTGCAATTTTAGGGACATGAGAAGCCTTTTGCCCTCTAGAATCTGTGTGTCATCTGTCAGTACCAYATGCTTGAATGTAGATTTTTAAAAAAGCAAGAGAGAGAAAGAACAAACATTTCTTTTTGATATCCCACAATTTTTCCTAAGAATACTTAGGAGAAAAATGTGGCTTTCAAGAATAACTGAACCATTAAGATTCAAGGACTATGGATATGAAAGTACTGACTCTAATATTTGTGCCACACCATGGTACCAAAGAAGATCTTACCATATATGATATGTTGAGCACAACTTCATACATACAAACCTTGGAACAGAACTATATAGTGATCAGGAACCTCTAAGCATGTCATAAAGGAGTCATTCTCAGAGAAATAAGCAGGAAGATTTTAGCCTGATAACATAGTATTTTGAACCAAAGTTGTAAAAACAAAACCAAACAAAAAACCAACAAAACCTCAGATTGGCTGAATCCTTTGTTCCCCAAAGCCCTTTAGAGTACAGAAACATTGCATGTATGGCGACTCTCCCCAATCAATTAAATATCAACTATTACAAAAAAATAAAATTTGCACTGAAATGGTGTTGAACATTAAGTATCTAAATGTAACAGACCATAGAAATTCCCTAACACATCCATGAGACAGCATGAAAATGCACAAAAATCTAAAATGCAGCATTTAAAAATTTCAGCTGAGAACACAATCGCTTCCTAATTGCAATAACTTCCATTTGATCTTGATATACTCTAAATTAACAGCTTCGCTATGTCAATCAAACACCTCAACACTATTTTCATGATTAGTTGATTTGTGGGAGAAATTTATTCCTTCATATACTTTGACAGGCCAGCAGTAAACATGCAAGCAAAATTATGTACTGTGAACCCTGAACAACAAAACTCAACTCCCTTAAGATTTTTCGCACACTATGTCCAAAACAATTAACAGCAGAACAATATTCTGTTCAGACAGAGTCTGCTGAAGAAAAGGTCATCTGAAATGACTTCAGCTGGATGAACGAAGCTGCTGAAGTATGTGATTTATAATAAAAATTCAACTGGTGATAAAATATGTAGGTGATTTTTTTTTTTGCTTCAAATTCACACTTAGCATCAATTTATGCTAAATAACATGAGATAAGTTTTTCACTTTTTAAATATAACATAAATGTATCATAAATTTAAAGATAAACTTCCTGACTAGAGCAAACTTACAGTGGTGCTTCGATACATACATACGGAGATTAAAAAAAAGACACTGGATAAACAGGAGGGAAGTTATTTTTCTCTTCTACATAACATTGGTTTATGATCTGATCATAAAACCCGATTTAATTTTATAAACAACATTAAAATGGACCTTGACACTAAAAGTGCAATAAGTCTATTTCATCATGTTAGTAACAGCATCTCCTCTTTATCCTTCTATGTTTTAAATACTATGAAGAAATTCCTTGCTTGGGACTTCTTCCCTTGGTAAAATCTCATCAGGGTTCAGCTGGTGAGTAAGCAGCATGAGATGCGTGAAAAAAGAAACCTAACAGCAAAGAAAAACCTCCTCCCACCTAACGGGGGAAGCAATTTCCAATCAAGCTGGGACAAGTTTCCGAAGTGGCTCGCTGCAGCTACAAATCTGGCTGCATTCTCTCCAGTGAAGTTCATTCTCTTGCAAGCTCAGACATGCTGTCTTCTCAGCAGCTATTATGTCACTGAAACCTGTCTGCAAGTTACTTTGCGATTAGCTATAGAGAATAAGTTAATCATGGGACTTTCAGCAAAATCCAGTGCACTCCTGTTTTCTTTCACAGAAGCAATTAATAAAGCTCCATATCCCCACTCTTAGAGGGTAACCTGTATTTCCAAGTTACATATATAGCACACGTGAAAACATTTACAGGGCTCTTGTATGCACATGCATGTACATACATAAACACCCCCTTCTTACACGATGATGAAATTCACATGGTAAATTATGTAACTACAGCATAAACCCTACCCAACGCCTCCAGTCACCCCACCTACACTGTTCACTTCACCTGCCCCCAAATCCTGTTGTGTCCAGCCTTCAACATCACAGCCCTAAGCCTGTTAGCCTCTGTTTAATTATTATTTTGTTAACCTATCAACCTTTTGCCTCACAAATGCATCTTCTCTGTTTCGAATTTGTCCGGACTGAAAATCTCAAGTTCTTGAAAAATGAGTTTGAAGTCCCATGAATGTTAAAAGCCCACCAGGTCTAGGAAGTGTAGGCTAGAAAAGTAAAAGGACTGGAATTTGCAAAATCCCAGGTTTAGTTGTTTGGCTCCGATAATGGGGAATTCCAACCTAACATCACAGCCTTTTCCAGGATATTTTCAATCTTTAGAAGATTTTAACATAGAATTCATTATTCTTTCTCACAAGGCACCCGYGATACTAAGAAATCATAGCTCCTATACATTGGGAAACCAGTAAAATTTGTCTCATTATTATTAGAACAAAATAGAATTCTTATTTTAAAACATGCATGACATATGCAAGAGAGAGGAGATTTGACTTAGCTATTGTGCAAAAACATTCTTGACATCAGAGATGACTCAAACTGTTTTGTCCTTCAAGTTAGGTGGCTGACATTGCTGTCATATCAGGCCAGCTTATAAACTGAGATACACCAAAAGATGATGACTCTGACTTTTATCATATGCCATCACATATACAAATGTAGAACATGTAAATCGAGCAGCTGTAAGGAAGCAAAACAGCATCCATGGTCAACAGCTGTTTTATGGAGGGTGACGTTTAGAACTTACAAAAATGTAGCTGTATTACTGCTGGAGGTACTGAGAACAGCAACGTAGGTCGCCTGTACCACAGCTCTCCAACTTCAGCCAAGGCCTCTCCTGAGGAGGAGTAACTGAGACCTGATGCACCCTCCAGTGGGTAGGCATTAAAGATAAATATAACTACAGCAGCTCATTCAGATTTAAAACTGGACCTCCGGCAGAGAAAAGCCTGCCTACTGATCCAACAGTGACATGCACACTCCTATGTGGTTTCCTCCCGAAATACAACAAGGCCTTTTATCTTTAAAAATCAATCAATCAATCACGTTTTGCATTGCAGGTTATAGGGGCCTAAAGTGTCTACTTACCTAATTATAAAATGATATAGGGCTTAAGCCAACTAAACAACTAAAATTCTTATGCTTGCTTTCTTTTTCTAACTCTTCCTAGGTTAAATATTTTAATATCTCCCATATGTTAGATAAACACTAATGAATCTTATTTGCACGTATACACTGAGACTCATTATTCATATTAGCTAAGTTAATATGTCACATCTGGCAAAGACTGCACTCTTGTTCAAATCAAACAGCAGCTGCTAAATATCAAAAACTACCTTTGAATTCTGAGATTTTATGGGAAATGTGGTCTGCTTTAATTTTAATCCCATCAAGGAAAAGTTTTTTGCATATTATATGTGGATTAACTTTGGTACGTATTTATATGCAGAAATGCTAGCTGATGAAAATACTGCAAAACAGGCCCGTTACATTTCCAGTTATGTCCATTTTAAGGATTTAATTTAATATCAAAAAACATGTTCCACATTCAAAAATGTCTTCAGTTTAATGTTTTTGATTCATTAAAAAAAGGTTTAGGAAAAAAATAAATGTTTTGCAAAGCACAAAAATTCTAGCATGTGATTTTCATTTAGTATGAAAATCAAAGCTTTGAAAAAACCCATGTTTAAGTACATCCACATGTTTGTTATTCATCTCTGTAAGAAGGCCATTGCTTGTCTATGCTAACATTATTCTCCCTAATGCTAACACTCTGATCTGGGCTGTCACAGAAACTGGTGTAAGCAGTTGAGATTCTATGTTTCAAATCAACTGATCAGACCGCTAAAAATATTTTGTTGGTTATGCATCTCAGAACTTCACACAGGGACACTAGTTTRTTGCCGTTACCATAATGACTGTGCTTTATTCAGGCCAACATACCCTGTTCCAAACTGTTGTTCCTACCCAAACTTTGTGCTCCTACTGTATGTGCTGAAACAAATACGCAATTGTAATGCTGACCCCATTTCTTTACAAGATGCTATCCTAGAGAAGTGAAAACCAAGGGATTAGATACACAGCAGGTGTCTGCTCCGCCAAAGAAACCTATAAAGCTACAGCTCTCTGTGCTATCCCTTGTTCAAGAAAAACTTCAATGCCCAACACACTAATGACACAGCTCCCTAAAAATCTTTATACTTCTCTCACTGGCCTATTGGATGTACAAGACCTGAAAGGCTAAAGAAACAGATAGAGAGTGTCTGGGAAAGCCAGACAGGAAAACAAAGTTGAAAGGGAAATAATGCCTTTGTAGGAGGCCATGGCAAGAAACACGTTCCACATGAGGCAGTGTCCGTACAGGGCACTGGGACTGACCTGTGTCTTACTCCTACTTCTGTTGCAGACTTCCAGGCAATGGTGGCAAACCACTTMATCTCACTATTTTCTCTGGACTTAATAGCAAGGAAGAATCAACACCAAGAGTGTAAAGCCAACAGTGCAGTAAAACAAGCTTTGCACACAACCAATGAGTTTTCAGAGGTTTAATTAGGAATTTTAAGCAACAGTGTGAACTTTGCACTCACCTAAATTAGGCCAAGTGTTTGAAAGAACCTGATGACCTTATTGCCTGTGCTAGCAGATGACCAACTAAAGGACCTGGGGGCCCCTTTCAGGCTCACCCCCTATATCCGTTGTTTGAATTGTAAATGCCTTACACAGTCATCTCTTATTATCCAAAATAATGTAAGGTCAGTATGTAGGAAATAGTATAACAATGGTGAATAATGATGCGCACACCAGTGTGGCTTCAGGATGACCCTGCAACAGTGGCACTGAGGCAACCCTGTCACAGAACCTCAGCGGAGGGACACGTACGTTGCCTTCCACGGAACTGGCAATCGGCCAGCAAGTGTTATCAGTGCAAGCTTTGAGAGAACGGCTCCGGCTGCCCCACAGTGCTGCCCGGAGCCAGCCCGCGTGCGCCACGCTGCAGCCCAGGTAAATCACTTCCAGATGATGGAGTCAAAACCATGAGCCTGAGGGTCAGTCCCAAGCACAGCATTACACAGAAGTTTATGTGGATTATCACTGAACGTTCCAGGAAATTCAGACTACTCAAAGAACATTCATAAACACGGTCACTCGACTGCTGTATTAATTATTCACTAGGAATTAATGTCTCAGCTCTACTCATTAATGTCCCAGAACATGCTTTTCAATACTAGAGTACCTCCTATGGTAAAAGACTGTAAACACAACAGTATCCTGCAGAAGATCACACATTCACTACCTCTTTCTTTCACATGGCCACTGATCTGTTTCTTATGTCACAACTTTATTAAAAATATAATCTGAAACCACTCAAAATAGCACTAAAAAAGGCTTTTAAAACATTGTAATCACCCTTGTGCCTCACACCTTTAGAAGATAAAAAGGTATAAAAATAATCAGCACCAGTTATTTGCAGTATTCCTAAATATCATGGAGGAAATAACAGCATCAGCTTAATCATCAGTCAAACCTCTCCTCTTTTGATAAAATCATTCTGTATCTAATGATATCAGCACTGCTGCTGGTGTAGGCTGATATCGGTCAATGTATGATCTTGGATCAATTTTTAGACATCTGGATCACCTATTGCAGCAATGGAAATTGATGAAGCTCTAAACTGTTCTCCAAAGAAGGTTCTGTGTGAAGGAAGAGTTGCATCAACTGAATGATACAAAGCTGCTATAAAAGCTGAAGTTCTATGTAAGTGCTAAATATGAAGTGGTGGGAACTTAACTTACAGCTTTTGAAAAATAGCTATGGATACCTACCCAGTGACTACATAGCTTGAAGTAATACAACAGCTTTTCACCAAAAGTAAAAACCAAACACACGCACTCAGAACACCACCATCTTAAAGCTCAACACTGACAGTGCTTTTTCCCCAAGATTAAGCTCCAAGAATTTTCCATACATTAATCAATATAAATTATGTCCTTCTAGGCTTTTGTTAGTATATCTCTCATATTCATAACATGAAAAGTTGCAAACAAAAAGTGTACAAAAATAATTATGCATTAGTTCTTACAAAATGCCTCTGACCGCGGTGGTATCACCCCACTCCTATAGGTGGTGAATTCTTGCATAAAAACTGTAGCTAGCTAATTTACTCAGAACCACACAGAAAAGTCTATGGCAAGAACAGCAATTGAACCCAAAAATGCTGATAGGTTTAGCCATGACATTATCCTTGGATTCTGAAAAAATACAGTGATCAAAATGAAATTTAGATAGTAACAGGAGTATCAGATGTTTGAGTTCAGAAGAAAATAAAAAGCAATCCCATTTGCAATTTCTATCAGGGCTGCTAAACATTTATATATTGTTCCAACACACCAACCGCTCTTGTTATGTCACTGTTTCGAATCCTGCACTCACTAAAATTCATAACATTCTGCTCACTCACAGCAATTTGACATAGAAACAAATGAGAACAGAAAACTGAAGCTTTCCCATGCTGCTGACTGCAACAATCATGAAATGAAATCCTGAATCCTAACTTTKAATCTCTTTTTACCAATAGACAACACTCCCTAGAAAATACATATATGATAATTACTATTTTTCTAGCATTATGCTTACATGAAAGTTAACTTGCCAGTTTGAATTCAGAAAACAAACAGTGAATGACAATTGTAAAAGAAAAATATTACTGAAACACTATTGACTTTCAAAGAGTATGAGGAAAAATTAATTGGCAGATGTTTTACATAGCATAATTAACAGTTCATTTCAATGCTCTGTAACAAGATTAAGATAATTATGCACAGAAACAGAAAAGTAATAATGATAAATTACTAGTTTTCATATTACGGTCAATCTCCTACATTCCAAATAATCACCATGTTTAGAAATAGGTGCATCTGTTCCATGTTGTCATCAGCTATACAAATGGTACAAACTTGTGGCTGGGTGAAACAATCTTTCAACCGAGATACAGGAGATTTCCTTGCTTCAGGAGTAAACGGAGCGCCTGTTCCATTTGTCAGCAAAACAGAAGGTAAAAACAGCAGTACCGTTTTCACCAAGGCACAGTTACTGGATAGAAGCTGAAGTTGCATTAGCAATTTGCATTTCTTATGGTTAACTGGAGAGCAAAGCTTAAGTTCTGCAAGCTTACCAAGTCACAAAAACTCCTCATATGGAAGTTCAAGAATGAGACTATGAGAATCTGTATTCTGTGATGGTGTGCAAAATATGAAGTCATATGCTTTCCTATATAGGTAGTAAGAAATAACTCTCTCAAGGATTTCAGGCCACAAATAAACTAAGAAAAATCTAATTTTCAAGGTTTTCTTTTATTACATCTATGAAGATTCTTAACCACTGCATCCAAGTGCCACAGTATTAGCGTAAACCATTTCAAAGTAACAGTTACATGAATGTAACTCCTGAGTGTTACTAATGTGTTGATAAAGTAGGCTTTATGTATTTTGGGGTCTACATATAAATTTTATTTCAGGCTTTCCGTTTTCGAGGGTTTTTTCTTTTTTAATTTCAAAGGTGCATTTTTCTTCTATTTCCCCACAAAGACATAACAAMAAAAAAAACCCACAACCATTTTGCCTTTAAACTAAAAACAGACTTGTATTTCACCTCTCTCTCATTTCTATACCTTCACTGCTTTCATCATGCTTTTTTTGTTRTTTTTTTCTTTGTTTTCTACTATCAAGTCCTTGACACTTGGAGACTAAAATCTCACAACTAACAGCACAAAGATCAGAGCAGGCACAGAAATAGAAATTGCAAGATTAGAAATCTCAAAGACCTGAAAAGTAGACAGAGGAGGAATTAATAGGGATTGAGGCAGAACCAAGGAGAATAAAGGAAAGTGATGAAAAATATGTTCAAAAATAATAATTAAACAAAAAAGTGTGTGACTGTATTATTAATGTGCAGCTGAAGAAAATTAGTTCTGTAGAACTGGAATATCACACATATTCAAAGCCAAGTAGAATGGAAGAAGGGAGGTAAATGCAAAAGCATTGTGCATTATAAATGCCCACTGACACCTTTCACGTTTAGTCCATTTTTTATTCCCACCCAGGAGTAGGCAAATTTAAAGAGACCTGTTGTTCCTACTATTGATCACTGTTGCTCTGAGCCTTCAAATAAATAACAAAAAAATCCCACCCTATAATGAATGAAAAACCCAAGACATCACGCAAAAACATTTTTGTATTGACCAGCTTTATAGCTTCATTCCCTCACTAACCAAATATGTCTCCACATGTTTCCTAATTCTCTTCCTTATTTCCAAGGCTTGCTAGGGCTTTCTGGCTGGTTTTTCAGAAATCCCTAGCTATTCATATACTCCCTGTCCCTCTTGCATAATCCCCTGGTTAACAAGCAATTTTTAGCTCACATCTATAGAGAACAGATCCTTATTTTCTTTTGGTCTTTTCTTAGATGAAGTCAGGAAGTTGATCAGAAAAATCATAGAGAAAAGATTTCACCATGGAACTTGGTACAAAACATAACTTTGCAACAGACGAGCAATTGCTTTATATAAACACCCTATAGGCAACCTGCCTACTCTTAATGAGGTTTTGGGGCAGAATTTCAACTCCTAAAGCCAGGACACTTTTATAAGGCTGAACCCACAAATTATTTTCAGTTGTATTCAATTACAGGCAGAAATACTGTCCTCGGCTTTGATTTTTGATCTCTTTACATATCAGCAGTACGTGGTAAGAAACTATGAAGATAAAAACGTACATGCACTAATGAGATGTACTAAAAAGATACTGCGAGGCATGTCTGAAACAATGATACACCCACGACTTTGCAGAGCCCTTATGCAGATGACTTTCAGACTAGAAGGACGTCAAAAGACAGAGGGATAAAAGTGAATATTGCTACATTCAACCCAAACACCCATTTTAGCAGTTACATTCCATTGGCCCGAAACATTAATAGTATATCAACCAATGCACCCTAGAGTGTTTCACTGAGATGGCTCTTAACATCGCTTTACTAGTCTTGACTTTCTTTTTATCCCAGACACCATCTCACCATTGCTGGTAAGGCATTCTGAATCATCTAGACAAGCTGCTTCTGTTTTTCAGCAGGCTAACTAATTTCAAATCCCAGCACGAATCCTCTTAATTTCTCCATGATCAAATTTATTATTTAATTTTGAAATAGGTAATTGAATGGAGTTTCTTGAAACATGTTTTAACTAAGATACAGTGCAACTTTAAGGTAATATATTATTGTTATATCCTCTGTTAATATTTCATAAAATAAACGKTTTTTTTAGAAAAACTTTTTACATATATTAGTATAATGTGTATTAACACTGATCCTGTTCCACTGACTAAAATGGAGTATATAAACAGTATACAACCTCAATATACAGCCTCACTGACCCATCACACACAAACCTGTTACAGCTTTCAAAGGGTTAAACTTGGTATTACTTTACTTCCCTATAAATTCTTAAAAATAACTAACAAACAGCGGTTTGCTATGAGGATACAACTCAGACTTAAATCCAAACTGCCCAATTTCTGTGTTTGTATCTCAGGTTTCAGTCATATAATCGTGATTTAAACAATTAGTTTCAACAAGTAACCCAAACTAACAGCCTACTCTTATCAGTCCAACTTCAGGCCTTTGGCTGTGTATAAAAGATGTAATTTCAAATAGCACTTGAATGTACATAATAATTGAATGGTATATAATATTCAAACAGTATTTGAAATCACATTAAAAAACGCCATTAAAATGTAAAGCTAGAGAGAGCCATCTACAGTATATAAGGTGAAAGGAGGATCTGTGAAACTTTGATGGAGAAGTGCCATATCAATTTAAAAACATTTGGGAGTCTTCCAGTATGGAAAAGACAAAGCTCTTACCGTTTCCTTTGGAATTTGTGACTGGCTTTGTTCTGCATTCTAAAGGAAGTAAAAAAAATAAATAAGAACACGACTACATATGACATATACTATCTATCAGCAGGGGGATAAACAAAGAGCTCTAATTCTGACGTGAAGTGGTAATGGAAAAATGAAGGGTGTTCGTCACACTCCCTGATTCAAATTTGTCTAAACAAGCACTAAATGAGAGGTGAACAAAAAAAMCCTCCAGCAATCTTATGCCAGTGCACCTGACTTTATCTGGCTATGAGGGAGGTGGTTATCTGGCCAAGGAAGGATAACAGCTGCTTGCACCATTTGCTGGCTGGTGGAACTTTCTCGTTCAGGGATGTTTCTCCCCTGGCCTTTCCCTTCTGCTCTGAAGGCTTCAAAGAATGACCTCAGCAGTCCAGATGAACCCTTCCAAATATTTTAAACAACTACCTGTTTTTTAAAACATCCATTCTCATTTTAACAAGGGATTTCCCTTTTGAGTGTGTTTGGATGAACCAGAACTACAGCACTGGATATCCCAGGACAGGAGGGTGCTTTCAGTCCACCACAGATGGGACCCTCTTATACCTCACATTCCTCACCTGTGTCTCAGGGCACATAAGGGAAACATACTTCATTGGAAAACCTTTCTGCATCCCCCAATCAATTCTGGAAACACACGTAAGGAACTATTGTTCTTCCAAGCCCACATCCACCCATATTTAAAACCCCTTTGAGCACCCAGGAGCCACCTTGCTGCTGGCTGGATGATCACTTTGGGACTAACCAGCTATTTCTTTCCATTCAGCTGGGTCAAAATGAAATGCTAGGGTTTACTGGACTTTTTTGCTTTGGGCTGTTTTGCAGGAGATTCAAATGATTACGCACAAAAATGTGGTGGTCAAGTAGTAACAAGAACATCCAGTTAGCTTTAACCTACAGCTAACAACCAATAAGAAAAAAAGATGAAGGAGCCAACTTCCCGGAACATGTAAAGGACCTACATGTACCAATGGGCATATTAACTTGTAGGGTACAGGAGACTAACTCTGCCAGCCAGTCTGTGCTGGTACTGAGAATTAAGCTCGAAAGCTAAATAACCCAAGTCAATCCTTCAGTGGATTCACATAGTCAGTACCAGGCTCTAAGAAAATCCTTCACAGCAAGTTATGTTCGGTTATGTGAGGTAACCACAGTGTAACAGGAGCTCTACTTAACCAGAGTAATCCTCACTCCTTTCACAAAGGAAGGGGGCAGGGAGGGAAGATTTTTAAGAGACAATCTGCCTCTCACACTGATGTGGACAAGCCCTAATATATCACCTGTCTGGAATTAGGTTAATTCTGGAAGCAGTAAAATGCCTGGTATTCTGGAGAAGCATAATCATACTTCCAGATCTCCCTGGTTAGAGCTGACTCCTGCCAATTTGGTTTTATTCCCTGCGTCCATGTTTTACTCACTTTTACCATGATCTGCATAGAAGCTGCTGCACTGGATGATGGTTCTCCATCACACGCACCCCCYCTAATCTGACAACACAAACTACAAAGATCCCATGCTAACCTATACGGGCTCAACTTAAACATTCCCATAGATACAGCTACACATTTTCGTAGATCCCTTCCAGACAATAATGGCAACATACACCAAAGACATTAAACTCCACAACTCTCCTGAAAGTTTATTATCTTCATTTCACTTATAAAGAAACTCAAGGATAAGTAACTTTTCAAAAGACATTCAACAAGCCATAACCCAAAACATAAAATCTAAACACCTCTTTTATTGGGATTACTATCTGTATAAATGTTGGCCAAATATAAAATGGTTTTAATACTGAGTGCTCCTCAGCAAGCAACATCAAGTCCTGCACTTTATGAGATGGATAATATCAAATAACATGATTTTATGCATATGGTTTCTGAGACACATCTCATTCAGTTAATATTTAAAGCATACATATGTAGAAAATATGACAGAAACACGGGAAGGATGCAAAGACAAATTGTTCCTAAGTGGCCAAAGAAGGTTTGCAAGTGAAAAAGATGAACTGACATGAACTGACATGATTTCAGATCATTCCCCTCCCTCCTTCAATATTAATTTTTTTTTTTTTTTTTTTTTTGCACATAAAGCTAGTAAAAGACAATGAGAGGAGCTGGTCAAAATGCCTTTTTTATTTTTCTTTTAAGATTATTTCTCTCCAGGGAATAAAGAACAGCTCTTATGATGGGTTTTAATTCAACACCTTCCCCAGCAATTCTGCTCCTGCTCTTTGACAGCTGTCAGCAGAGCTCACCTAACATTTCTTCATGTCAAAATGCAAACAAACAAATCCTTATGCAACGAAGRATGATCACACACATGTACTGTCAGATCCTCACAATACCATTTGTCCAACTGGAGCTACAGAAACGTACACCAGTTCAGCTCTGGTCTCTGACTACACAGCGCAGAGCCCACCTACTACCTGACACAGCCACGATGACATCTGGCTTCCCGATGTTGATGTTTGCCAAAATAGCTGAGASAGTATTGCCTGAGCAGCAGCAGGGAGGCTACTGAGGTTGAACTCATTTAAGGGGCTCCTTTGCTGTTATTTTTAAAACTGAATCAAGTATTACTATGGCTAAATCTCTGCCATACTCACATCCTATCTTTGTTTACAATTATTTAAACAAAATACCGTGTTAAATTATGCATTATAACTTCCTCATTTGAATACAGAAATAATATACACAAAATTAAGACATTTTCTTACTTCTAAGTTTATTTAGAAAACTTGAAAAGCATTTTCATTCACCTTTATGTAAGATAGCAATACTGTGAAAATTACATCATAGGAACTTATAAACAGGTTGCTTTCACAGCAATAAGGCAGGGCATAATATGATTTCAAATTGTTGATTTCTCTTCATTTTATGACAACCTTCACTTCAGTACCTGAAGTCATGTTCCAAGAATATTAAGGTAAAAGTGTGGTTCATTTGCAACSTTCCCTGCTACTTTGACTTCCTAGGTTTAATTGTAGTTTCGAAAAGTAAATGGCTAATGTTAAATGTCTTGAAATGGCCAAACAAAAACTCATTCTCTTTGCATTGAAAATAACACAAATCCAATAGAAAAATGAAGCAATCTATTCATCACACTAAATGTCACTTATATTTGTGTATCTTCTCATGATAATGCAGCCAAATAAGTTATTTTTAGAGCTATATATAGCTATGATAATACAAATAATAACTTCAGCAGTTTAATTGAATACAGAACAAAGTAAGACTGCTACATTCACAGTCTACCTTTTCATAACAGAAATTATCTTTTATAATTATCAGAGAAATATCTGTATACACTATGCAAGTGGAACAGGTACAGTATGAAACATCATTTTATTTCCATTTCATGTAAATTTCTCAGAAACATTTTCTGAATTACCCTGCTAAATTAATAACTGCAGGGTTTCCATTCCACAGAGATTGCATTTATATTCAAAAAAGGCTACTATTTCTTATATATTCCACTTTTTGATAGAAAGGTATTTACATATCCTGTTTTGGCATAATATTTTATGCTCTAAAATATTTTAGTGAACAGGTAGTGGGACAAATGGCAGGCCTTCAAACATAGATTTGTCCATATGAAAGATATGAAATAATCTACTTGTCTGCATGCATCCAAATAAAGTCCATCCAATAGCTTCTTCTATAATAAGCATTTTCACTCAAAATAAAACTCTCACTTATACATTATTAACAAATATTTAATTCCAATAGCAGGTCTCAAAGAGAATAAAAAACATTCATGTAAAATGTTCTAAATAAAGCAAAATAGCTGTTTGGTTTTTTTTCTTATATTCAGTGCTGGCCATGCATGTTTACTAGCAGGTGACAAGATCAAATCATTTGCTCATACTCATCTAAATCTCTTAGCTGCTCTCTATTTTACGCACCAGTTCCCTTGGATGGAATGTTTCTTCCTGTCGAAAAATCAGAAGGCCGACGGTCCCTCCCATCTTGGTGCTTCGCAGCAAGGACACAACTTCTTCTTGAGTTTTTCCTGTTAAATCAACTCCATTTACCTGTGACAAAGGAAATATTAGAAGTCGGTAAGACTCCAAAACAGGAAAAACAGTAGAAATTCATATCGAAAAGTGATGTGAATCATGCGGGAGATATTAAAAAACCCTCACTGAAGCAATCTGCTTATTGGCTCAGTATAGCTTCCATTTAATAGAACTAATTAAACATGTATACAAATACAAATAAGAAGCAAGACAGCAATATTTCCCTCCTCTTTAGCAGGAACAGTATACTCCAGTATACTCTAAAGCCAACTAATTCCATCTACCAATATTTTTTACAAGAATTTCTGCATAAAAATCCTTTGGCAAAAATCAATGTCTGATCCAAAACTGGTCCTGTTTCCACATGCCTTGGTGTTATACATAGCTTTCAAATATATCTTGCACAATGAATTGTGTCAAAAGTAGAAAACAATTTTTTTCCCCCCAAATAACCTTGGAGCAGCTACTCTTTATTTTGCCTTTGTTCAGCAGTCCAACCCCTTGGCCTCCACACACCTCTTACCAGTACAGACAGGTATGGAAGACATACAGGTAAATTTCCCACTCTATGAGCTAATTTGAGTAAGGGAGAAGCCAGTGAAAGACAGGGTATTCTCAGGCTTGCCTGGTCAGAAACACTTTGGAAATGTAAGGCAAATCAGCTAACGGTGCTAAGCAAGAGAGCGTGGTGCTCAGAAGAAGTCAGCAAACCGTCTTTTTCCTTTCCCTCGTAAGAGATCACAGCTCACGCAATTGAGATGCCATAACCGTCGTCTTAAATGCTCCTCAGTCCCCTTCTACCCAAGTCATCTAGGTTACCTTGAATTACAGTAATTACAGAGGGCTATCCTCCAGCAAGAATTCAAGCTGACTTTGCCAATTTTGCGGTAAAGTGAAGTTAGGGCACTGAGGCAGTTACAGTCTCAGCTGTACCTCCAGTGCCATTTGGCTTAGGGACGGTAATGAAGAGCTGTGGGTGGTAACATCTTATATCACTCCAGCTGGATTTGCAGGAAGATCTCTGCTGTGCGCCTATCTAAGAGAAATTCAATTCCCTTGAGGACATCCTCCCTTCAGGAGGGAAGTGGCCTTGATTTTCTGTAGCACTACCCTCCTCTTATATTGTGCCTTTAAGTTAATTCACTAAACCTTTTCAGGGTTTTGTCTTCCATATTTGGCAACATCTCCAATAACTTCTGGTCTGTCACTCCATGCTGATTTAATGCATCTTCTTGGGTAACCATTACTTTGCTTCAACATACTCCTCAACAGCAATGCAAGACTATGGCACTATATTCACATACGGACATGCAAACTCATGTATTCATAGTATGTCCGGGTCCAGCTCTTAAAACATTTATGTACTGAAAATGCACAGCCCTTAATGTGTTACCTAAAAATACAAAGCCAAAATATAACATGAACTACTAAGAGCTTTTGAAAGTGAAGTAGCGCATGGGCTCATGGGCTCATGCCAAAACACAGATAAACAACATGTAACACTTCATCACCTCAATTAATCGGTCTCCAGCTTTTAGTCTCCCATCTTGAATAGCTGCACCTCTTGGAAGGATGTTTTTCACATAAATTGGAGCAGAGCCACCAATTGGGACATCTCTTGAAGTAATGCTAAACCCCAAGCCTTCTGTACCTGCACAAAGAATGTAGAATATTACTTGTTAAAACACATATTTTATATTATATATTATTTTTACCCAGCAGAATGTAYGCATACGTCACTGATACAATCCATGAAAATACGTATATAAGATGTAAGAATTACTGCACGGCAAGAAAAGAAAAAAAAGGCATATATAGAACGCTATAGCTGAAGCACTGAGTCTTGGCACAGGTGGCTCAGCAGGCCCTCCTTGCAACTTGCTGTTCTGATGATTTCCAAGTCATTGCCATATTTCCAACTTTCTATTTCAGACGAGCTGAGTGACAAGGAATCAGAACAAAGCATATCTGATATCCTATCACTGCCTTTCCCCTTGTCAATCTGGATCACATCAATGATCCTTTCTTTCTCTTCTGTGACTTTTTCAGCAACGTCAGTCAGCCAATGCTGCTGGCCACGGGGCTTTGTCAGCTCACTTATGGACACTGGCAGATGACAGACAGAACCAGAGCTCAGTGGTCTCATTTCTTCTGCTCTGAGGGACCTCAGGCTGTTTTCCATCAACAGCTCCTCCACCCCAGGGCTTCACCCCGGCTTTGCTGGGTTCTACCCCACTTCCTGCCACACAGGCAGGGAGCAGAGCCAGGCTGCCACTACTGAGGTCCTGCTGTGCATCCAGGTGACTGACTACACTTGGCTAAGACTGACTGAAGCTAAACAGAGACATTTAAGATGACCTGGAGAAATCCAGAGAGGGGGTCCAGACAATACGGCAAATGAGGCTTGCTCATGTTTCAGAGAAATTATGCCCACAATTTGTTATTGAAGTGTAGCTTAGGACCCCACCAGCTCTGGGATTCACAAGCCGAGAGGACAAACAGAAGCCTTTCCTAATATGCAGAAAACTCATTTGTGACCGTCTCTTTGAAGCAATCTGAAGTGTTATCAACAACCTTTGAAACACACCCCCCACCCAACATTGCATCAAGTCTATTCAGGACGTTTAACCTAGCATGGAACACAGACGGCCATTCAGCAGAGAGCATCCCTGACAGTGTCAGCACCTACAACTTCCAGTTGAAACATCTCAGAGGTTGTCAAGATATGCCTACAGTTCAAGTTCACTAGCTAGGCATACACATGCCCAACCTACATTTAATCTGACCTGCTAAGACAACCTGCCATTAGGACTTGGCAATATCAGGTATGGTCCCTAAAAGTTGCACAACACATCCCTTTGCATAAAATCACGGGGACAGACAGAAGCTGAACTTTTATGCAACAGTCCTCAGCTTTAAGCCCTGGGAAGTTGAACACAACCTATGTGAAAGACACACAACTACATAACCATTTGAGGTTAAAGCCTCAATTAATTTCTGTCTTACTGTTCCCCATGTTCATTTGCTAAGTCTGCTTTTTTACTGAGCAGGCTCATATTCACACATGTGAAAAGGAAGGTGGAGTCCAATATAGTCAACATTAGCCTACATGTAGATTTCTGAAATCTGCACGATAACATTTGATTAAAATTTAGTAAAATGTATTTTATTATCAAGATGATAATCATGTTAAGAAGTAAGTTGACACAGGTGACAGGGCTGGGAAGGATATAACCTTTTAAAGTGTTAATCTTAAAAGTATGTAAGGCCTCATGTATCCACAGCAAGTGCATGCAGCTTGTATTGTTCAGGAAATTTGGATCAATTCCTCCAGGCTATCATGAGACAACCTCCCTTCCTTATGTCTGCAGCATTCAAGATAGCTGAAAAACTGACATTTGAATTTGAAAGTCTTCATCCACTTTCAGGCTGATATAAAATTTATCAGTGCTATTACACAGAGATGAAAAAAATATTAGATCTCATAACATCCATATTTTACTTTGGAGACCTCACAATTGTAATGCTTCTTCAAATGTTCATAGAGCTCTTTAACTCCTTGCAACATGTGAAAATGATCTATAGAGGTTTAAGGTTTTTTTAAGACACATCTCAGCTTTTTGGAATTTATCTTTTTCTTATTTTAAGGATCTGTGTTGAATGCTGCTCTTTGAGTACAGGTTTTGTCTGCTAAAATTTCTAAAGTAATATCAAAACATGACTGCGTACCCAGGACAATATTTCATTATTAATAAGCTTAATCCCCATAGCCTGATTACGGCATCATTACAGATGTCTGGTTCACACAGTCCACTTTAAACCCCCGCGGAAAAAACAGACGTTGAAATGTTCACATTACAAATGCACACAGGATATAAATTTGGACTCTGGCATTTTCTGCTGTCAACTCTCCAGAAAGCCTTTACCAAAGCCGGCAGAACGCCACAAATCCACACTGAGCCCAGCTATTAGCAGAAGAAAATTCTAATTATTTGTTTCTGTGGAAAGAGGAGGCCTCAACTGGGCTGCACTTTGCTATGCTGCTCTGTACAGCAGAGCATGAGGCAGCTTTTGGGTGTCATTTTCCTCTTACTTTTTCACTGCTTCATTTTACTATTTGTGCACTAGAGCTGCCCTTAGCTGTATAATACAGCTTCATAAACTCCTATGCTTATTGTATACAAATTAGAAGTTCACAAGATTGGGAAATAAACAGATACATTCGACCAAGGACAAAAATAAATATGACTTCTGTGACTGGATTGATTTTAAGCTTTTTTTTTTTTTTTTTCTTTCTATACACATAAACTGATTTAGTCCTATCAACTGTTCTGTTGATAGGAATGATATAACGTCTTAACATCTCCCTGCTGCTAAAATATTTCCAGTTCTTAGAGTGTAGAACTGCATTATAATAATGAGGGAACTGTGCAAACATACTGTAGGCTCCTCTGATATCTCTGATTTATACTAATAATATGGGAGAAACTGGACACACATACAGGCAGAACCAGAACAAGAGCAGAAAACAGAAGGAACTTCCAACTTTTTGAAAACACGGGAGTCATCCTACTCAAAGCTAGGAGCTTTACTTTGCAAGGTCTAGATTATTTGAGCTATGTACAACTTAATCTCTTAGAGATTTTAAAAAGAAAGGAGGTAGAAAAGGTCTTCCTCCCTCTATAGCTGTCATCTCTGACAACGATCAAATTACATCGAGTGATAATAACATTTAAAAATTACCCACTAATTTGTGTAATTTAAATTCTTAGGCTTCTTTGATAAATCAGCAGCTCTCTCGACAAGTTAGAGCTTCCCTCTTCTCTTGAATGTGATGCTGAACACGCCTTCTAAGGTCACATTACCCTCGAGAGCTCAGCCAGCTCTGAGCTGAAGACAAAGTAGTTCTAGGTGAATAAAAAGGGCAGTTACAAAAATAAAAGAACTACGTTGTACAAACAGAAGAGGGGCAGATTTGATGCTTCAGTTGCTGTTTTGGAGGAAATTGGTTCTAGCAGCATTAAGATGGGGGGGCAAAAAACTTTCACGGAAGTTAATTACATACATATTCAAAATGAACATCATCATCTTATTTGGTATCAGCCTGATCATAAACTGACAGGATGCTAAAAAAATTATAAAATCTTACTAGAGGTGGATAGGTTTTCTGTTATCTCCCAGTGAAGAAGTGTTTAATTTCTCACTAATGCTAGGATTATCTTCTTGATTGTGGAAAGAGTGTGTCTGGCATAACATTTGTGTCTTTCTAAGGCTCTTCTGCATGAAAAATTGTGCGCTCCTCATCCAGCACCAACTGCAGGTCTAAATTCTCAGCAGCAAAATGTGCTGCTGGGTAAAACACTGACAGAGCACAAGACAAAAAGCAAGCATCACCTCTGCACTGCTTCCAGTACTTTCATGTCACTCTCAAAAGGACATCAGTTCAGAGACCCAATAAAGAACATCTGAAGGACCTACACTGTCAACTTCTTACGTACTTCTCTTACAGTTTCCTTCCCTTTCAGGACTGCAAGCAGAGCTAGAAGTAAATCATGCACTTCTCTTCTAATTTAAGAAAATGCAGATGAGTTCTCAGGTACTTCAGTACAGATCTCCCTAAATTTAAAAAAAAAAAAAAAAATCTCACTTCTGAAACAATGGAAATTTTTGATAACCAGACAATTGGGCAGCACATTTGTTAGTACTTATGCAAGAGAAGCAGAGAACATTTCAGAACAACCTAAATATGGAAAATCCATGTGGGTGAACAGTCCTCAGATGGAATAAAGGATTGTTAAGGAAAAGTGCAGATTCTTCATGAAAGACAAAGAACACGCTCTCCCTTTCCTAAAACAATAAGGGAGGTTGGTTATGCATATAAATGGTTTGTGACATAAAGTCACAAAAATTGCAAAATAAAGCATCCACACTTAATGAAAGTATTACATTATAAAATGATCCAGAATAAGGAGCGAGATAACATTACAATAAAACTAAGCAGAAGGGCCAAACACTCTGACGATAATCAGCGCAGACACTCTCCTTCCAAGCATTTCAAGTTCCTGCTTTTTCACAGTAGACTCTTTCTTGAGATCCATGTGCAGATAGATGATTGCTGAAATAATTATCCTACTCTTTTAGCTAGAAAGCAGTTTTTATTAAGGACTGGACCTCATTCAAGAGCTGAACAGCAAATATGCTCTCCTTGTTGTCAGGGGCTTCACTAAACTAACCAAGACTGTTTTAGATACTTCCTGAAAAATTATTTTACTGCTCCTAGTTTAAGCCCCATATTTTCAGAATTTGYGTATGCATACTCAGGGTAACCGTACATGCAAATGACTGCTTAAAAGGCTGACTGCTCAGCTGTCTATAAAATTTCTGCAGCCACATGCACAATCAAGACAAATTAATTGCATGCCCATTTTTGTGTAGTTGAGTGATTTGGAACAACTGTTTTTCTCCAAGCAAAGCTCAGAACTCTCAAGAAAATCTTTGATCAACCTAATAGAAACATTCTTCCCTTTTTGCTACAGCCTACTAATAAATAGTGATCAGAAATGTTTTTTAAAAATGGAGAGATGAAACGATGCAATTTATGTTTCTTCAGTGGCTAATAATGCCCAAAATGATTTGCTTCACTTTTGAGTCTCATTTCTCAAGGTCAATTGCGTAATTTAGGAATCTACATTATTCATTTCAAAAGTGAYGAACACCCATACTGCATTTGAACCGGAATTCTAAAATCAGTCTAAGAGAACATATCACTTCAAAAGAAATTTTAAATAAAAATTTAAAATGTCAGTTCAAAGTCTGGCTCAAGAAACTGTGTGGGAAAACAGAAGAGTATAATGAAAAATGTATGTAAATCTGTACACTTCAGATACATGATGCAGGATATCTTACAGACAAGTTCAGGGTCCTGTCTTGTGCGCTCTGCTATATAAACCCAAGTAAAACAAGTCATCATCCATATACGTGCTTTACTCCATAGTAAATATGATGCCATTTTAAATTAGCATACGCCCAAACTACCCATGGCATCTTATTTGTGTCTCTAATGACTTCTTGCAGAAAGGAACGTGGGTGCAGCAGGGCTGAGTGTCACCGTGCCACAACACTGAGGGCCCAGGCACCTGGTGGGACTTGCAGTATTTAAGCTTGGCTCTGTACGTAACACGGAGCATTATTAACCACAGAAGGGCCAGCAAGCCAAACAGGAATCCAACAAGAAACTCTGAAGAGCAAGGAGTCTCGTAATCCTCCTCACAGCTACAATTTAACCATTCTTCTCTGTTGCACTGCACAAAGGTGCCTCCTTCCTCTCAGGACTCACCAGCTCCTAGGACATGGCTGCTACGCCCTTTCTGTGATGGACCTGGTGATTCCTACAGCTTTCCTGCTATAAGGTATCCTGCAGTTGTGTCACTCATTTCCTTCTCTTGAAGCATTACTATTTTGCAAGAGAGAAACATTCTTTGGACCAAAAAGGAAGTGATGATCCCAACTCCCACGGCCGGTAATTAAGTTGCTCTCTGGAAGCAGGGAGATGTGAAGTCCTGATGCACTGAATACTTCAGACAAAAAACAGCAAAATATTTGGTGGAACTGGGCCCAACTTAAAAAACAAGAGCTCAGTTTTGACATTTTACCTCAAGAATTACATATTTAATTTAGCTAGACAAATATGTAGTTATAGATAGAAATGATCTGATGCAATGAGTATTATACTTAAGGGCAATCAAATAAAATGAAGCTAATTTAAAGACTGAGTACTTCAGGCTTGTCTTAGTACAGTGATGTCAAAACCAGTGTATATGAATATATGAATTCAATGTCCAATTGAAAAGCAGTCTTTTGACTGCTTTAGCAAGTATCAGGTATCAGGCTAAATCCTGAGAGTTACTCACTGATCAAAGACTAAGCCTTAGAATCATTTGTTGTATAAATAATAAATAACCAGTTATAAGTGTTGGACTAAATTTCTCTCAATTGCATTGGCTCAAACCCTTTCAGTCAAAGAGAAAACACTCTGGAATTGTCCTGGTGTATATGAGGTCAAAATTTGTCCTAACACTCTGGATGTTATACCAGTGGTCTTATTTTCTCTATATACTAGCTGTAAAGAATGATTTTTATTTATTTATACTTACTGTGTATCAGCTTACACCAAAATATATATAAACACAGGCTCACTGTCATCTCTTGTACTATCTTAATTTGTGTGAGCTATTAAGTTAGACTGTTATACAGCCTTAATGGCATTAGAATATCAGCAATAACCCCTACATCTATATGCTAAAAGTTCAGGCCCTGACCTTTAAGGAAAGATAAACAGATATCCATTTTCATTTAGAAAAGCCAACAAACATTCTGCATTGACTGAAACATATGACTGACCTTCTCTTCTGACTTTATTAAACAGCTAAATCCTATGAAAGTTCAGGTTATTTTAAAATGCCAAAACAGCAATAAATATTAAGAAATCATAATTACAGAAGCACATACTCTAGGGTTATCTTACCATGTCATTTTATATAATAAAGCTCATACGATATGTAGAAACACAGCTGTAATAAAGAAGGTCTGTCTGTATTGAAAAAGAGTCAATTCTCATACACTACATCATTAACCAGAATGCACAGGTTAAATTGAAAGTGAATTTCAAGATGAAGCCTTACATGCTTGTATGCCTTAATGCACCCCACAAGGAGTTTTTAATCTAATGATGGTAATTGGTGAAACAACTGCTGTCTGTTAGCTACAAAGAAAGCACATTTGTTAGATATCTATAAAGCCTGTATTATTACAACATCCTTCATTAGAAATAATCAAAGACAATCAACATCCCTGTTGCACTCATATTTATAACAAACTACTTGGGGGCATCCTTAAGTGTTTTGCTTAATTTGTTGCTCCACATGTATATTCTCAGAGTGATCAAATGAAAGCCAAAATGGGAGGACATTCCTCTTTCCACAGTGGATATTAACAAATGAAAGACAGCAATGATAAAAAGGTATCCTTACTTACGCATTTTTTTTTAAATATCATCATGCATGAAATACAGTACACTAGAATCATAGAATCATTAAGATTGGAAAAGACCTCTAAGATCATCAAGTCCAACCGTCAACCCAACACCACCATGCCCACTAAACCATGCCCTGAAGCGCCACATCTACATGGTTTTTGAATGCCTCCATCACTTCCCTGGGCAGCCTGTTCCAATGTTGACAACCCTTTCAGTGAAGAAATTTTTCCTAATGTCCAATCTAAACCTACCCTGGCACAACTTGAGGCCATTTCCTCTCGCCTATCGCTAGTTACTTGGGAGAAGAGACCGACACCCGCCTCTCTACAGCCTCCTTTCAGGTAGTTGTAGAGAGCGATAAGGTCTCCCCTCAGCCTCCCTTTCTCCAGGCTAAACAACCCCAGTTCCCTCAGCCGTTCCTCATAAGACCTGTGCTCCAGACCCTTCACCAGCCTCGTCGCCCTTCTCTGGACACGCTCCAGCACCTCAATGTCCTTCTTGTAGTGAGGGGCCCAAAACTGAACACAGTATTCGAGGTGCGGCCTCACCAGTGCCCAGTACAGGGGCACGATCACCTCCCTCCGCCTACTGGCCACACTATTTCTGACACAGACCAGGATGCTCTTGGCCGCCTTGGCAAGCTGGGTACACTGCAGCTCATGTTCAGCTGGTTGTCAACCAGCRCCCCCAGGTCCTTTTCCGCTGTATCTTACAGATCACTTTCCATCAACAGGTAGCATGGATCTTCTTCCAAAACCATCTAATATATTAGTGCCAGCAGGGCTAAATTACCTTATAGAAGTGGGGAGAGTATTTATGAAACAGTATCCAGTGCAAGAGGACCAAAATATAACCTCACATCACAGTCAAAGAATCCATACCACATCAAAATTATATTCTCGTATCTTAGAATCATAGAATAGTTTGGATTGGAAGGGACCTTTAAAGGTCATCTAGTCCAACCCCCCTGCCATGGGCAGGAACATCTTCAACCAGATCAGGTTGCTCAGAGCCCCGTCCAACATGACCTTGAATGTTTCCAGGGACGGGGCATCTACCACCTCTCTGGGCAACCTGTGCCAGTGTTTCACCACCCTCATTGTAAAAAATTTCTTCCTTGTATCTAGTCTAAATCTACCCTCTTTTACTTTAAAACCATTCCCCCTTGTCCTGTGACAACAGGCCCTGCTAAAAAGTTTGTTCCCATCTTTCTTATAAGCCCCCTTTAAGTATTAAAAGGCTGCAATAAGGTCTCCCCGAAGCCTTCTCTTCTCCAGGCTGAACAACCCCAACTCTCTCAGCCTTTCTTCATAGGAGAGGCGTTCCATCCCCCTCATCATTTATTTTCGTGGCCCTCCTCTGGACCCGCTCCAACAGGTCCATGTCTTTCCTGTGCTGAGGACCCCAGAGCTGGACGCAGTACTGCAGGTGGGGTCTCACCAGAGCAGAGCAGAGGGGCAGAATCCCCTCCCTCGACCCGCTGGCCACGCTGCTGTGGATGCAGCCCAGGGTACGGTTGGCCTTCTGGGCTGCGAGTGCACATTGTCGGCTCATGTCCAGCTTTTCATCCACCAGCACCCCCAAGTCCTTCCCGGTAGGGCTGCTCTCGATCCCTTCATTCCCCAGCCTGTATTGATACTGGGGGTTGCCTCGACCCACATGCAGGACCTTGCACTTGGCCTTTTTGAACCTCATGAGGGTTCACTTCTTGAGCTTGTCCAGGTCCCTCTGGATGGCATTCCGTCCATCAGGCATGCCGACTGCACCACTCAGCTTGGTGTCGCCTGCAAACTTGCTGAGGGTGCACTCGATCCCACTGTCTACGTCATTGATGAAGATATTAAACAGTCCCAGTCCCAGTATGGACCCCTGTGGGACATCACTCATCACCAATCTCCACCTGGACATTGAGTCATTGACCACTACCCTCTGGATGTGGCCATCCAACCAATTCCTCACCCACCAGACAGTCCACCCATCAAATCCATACCTCTCCAGTTTAGGGAGAAGGATGTTGTGGGGGACCGTGTCAAAGGCCTTACTGAGGTCCAGACAGACGATATCTGTAGCTCTTCCCTTGTCCACTGATGTAGTCACTCCATCATAGAAAGCCACTAGGTTGGTCAGGCAGGACTTGCCCTTGGTGAAGCCATGCTGGCTGCCTCGAATCACCTCCCTGTCCTCCATGTGCCTTAGCATAGCTTCTAGGAAGATGATCTTCCATGATCTTCCCAGGCACAGAGGTGAGACTAACTGGCCTGTAGTTCCCCGGGTCTTCCTTTTTTCCTTTTTTAAAAATGGGGGTTACATTTCCCTTTTCCATTCAGCGGGAACTTGACCGGACTGCCACGACAGTCCACCCATATCTCCCCAGYTTAGAGAGGATGTTGTGGGGGACTGTGTCAAGGGCCTTACAGATCTTATGAGCAGCTATAACACCACATTTGTTTTGTGCAAAAATATTGTGTTCCCATATTCTATATTCATTTGTTGGTGCTTTTAAATTATATTAAATTTATATTTCCACTCCTGGCTAAGAATTCTTTTATGTAATGTCTGAGTGATATTTCTATAGGCTTCTGGAGACACAAAAAAATAGGTAAAAATCACTGTAGTGACTGAGAGCATATTTGTAAGCACAGTGATTCCTTACTCAGCCAATAACAATAAGTTTTTCCAAACAGGCTGATCTGAGCTGATGGCCTAAAGAATTTATTGAAGGAGCATCAACAACAGAAGCAAACTGTCAACTCAACCTTATGTCATCCAAGTTTGTAGAGCTTAAAATTCAGCAACCAGAAAGAAGCAATCTGGTGGTTCATGTGAAGTTCATAGAAAGGAAAACATAATGATAATATGACAAGTAGCCTGGTACCTGTGAAACTGTAAAATCTCTACCATTCAGTGCATTGTCTTCAATACCTTTTGATAAAAAGATTAATTAATAAAAAATATGAACACTAAGCACATACAATATCCTAAGGGGAATGGACTTTGAGTTCACGGAGAATATTGTCACATGGGTAAACTTACTGCTGTGTAATGTAAACCCTATTCTTGCTCCTAGAGATCAAATTATGTCTAACCTTAAACATGCTTATTTTAATACCATAAAGTCTACAGCATGTGTAATGCTTTAAAAAAATAATTTCGCAAGAGCTAAGAAATACTTGCATCTAAATGTCATTTTATTACACTTCAAACTATCTTAAAAGCATCTAGATGGTAACTGCAGAAGAATACCAGATTTTCTCGCTAAGGACATTTAACACATCTTAAAAATTCCACGGATGTACCAGTGCATCTACATGTGCACATGTAACACAGATGTTGAGATAAGCACGCACCGCTTTCTCCTCTGCCTTTAAATAGTCTCTCACCCGCATTCAAACTACATTAGCATAAGGCTTAAGATAGGAAATATCACATTACATCTCAACCGTTTAAACAAAGACTTTCACATCCCAGCGGAATAAAAAAAGCTTTAGCTAGAAATTAGAAAGTCCAATTTACCAACTGGATCCAACACACACTTAAAATCTAGTGGCAAAACCACAGTTATTCAATTTGAAAAGTCATGGCATTGGTAAAGTACAGAATATGGGTCATTTTCACTTATTTACTTTTATTAGTTAAATAGTTCACCACTCCCTGGGTCTTGGCCAACAGAATTTGTAGCACTTACTGCACTTCTCTATTAGTTGAGAGACAGAAAACAATGTTAAAGCACTCTTCAAAATGGCCTTCTGCAAACATTCTGCACAACGCAAATGCACGGTTGGACTCCTGGGCGCGCTGTTAGGGACAACTTAGCCACTTGGCTTCAAAAATCAATCCATCACTTCCCCCGTGCTTCTGCAAGCTGTCCTACGCAATACAATGGCACTGGACACACGTACATACGCTACACACATGCCCCGCATGCTGTATGATGAGCACACTACTGCCTTACCTTTTCTCAGCTGTATACTGAGCCTCTTCCCTATCTTTTTGGTGTTATACCCACTGTTTGCAGTGGAGGTGAGAACTTTCTGAGGTGATGGTACCAGGCCCGAGGGTGGTTTCCCTGATGAATTCACACTATGAGGTAGCTGCGAGTAGGAGTCTGTCTGATCGGACTGGTTACCCGCTCGAGACATTCTTTGTAACGTGTGAAGTCCAGAATTGTTAATACTTTTGCCATCAGTGTACTGGGAATCAGGGCTGAACCGGCTGGAATAGTACGTGTTCTTCTCACTTTGGGACAACTGTTCATACTGCTCTTTATTTGCTGCGGGGACCACATGGAACCAAATGAATGGCGTACGCATGGCTTGGCGAAACATATGCTGTGCTCTAGGTTTCAAAATGAACAGAAAATTAGCAAATTAGGACTGGCAGACTACAAGACATTATAAGCATAATTACTGATGTTAATTAAGCAACATGAGCTGACAGACACATTGCACTCAAGCATAAACCATAAAACTTGAATCTGTTCACTAGTCTACTTGGTCTGCTTTTTGCTAAGGTTTATTGCCTTAGGGTAACACAATAGTTAAATATGCTTAACAACTAACATACCAAATATCGGACTCGGAAAAGCAAAAATCTTAACCACAGTCTTGAAATGCAGACAGTTCTATGGCAGGACTGCAGTGTCCTTTTGTTTTGAACCTTGATAATTGCTTTTTTAGACACAGTAATCACAGTGACAACAGAATTATTAGAATGAAAATTACACTTCATACAAAGACTATATAATTTCCATAATTTGCTGAGAGTATATGCAGTCTTACAAAAAGTTTAGTTTACACTTTACTTTTTGTAAGTTAGTAGTCTTTCAGAATACGTTAAGAAATARGAAAAAAAAGCTGAACCCTGCACAGACAGACATCAGGCTCTAGATCACGATCCAAAGCACACAAAGTCAACAAGTCTTTTTGCAGACTTAACAAATTGTGATTCAGAACCACAGAACAAGCAGAGACAAGCTGCTTTCAACCATATGGTACAGGGTCGTGTTCCAATCCAGGTTAGAGTCAAAGAAATAAAAAACACATTTCAAATGTATATTAAGTATAGGGTGATCAGAACAAATGATATTCCTTTGGCCCTCAACATGTTAGGGTTTTCAGAACGATATTATCGTCATTGAAATCACTCATTTTCTGCATACCTCTTTTCTGCTTTCTCTTTCAATTATCCGTGTGCGAACTACAACCAGATTTCACTTTTAAAAGTCTGCCTGATTCACCATTTCAGGATTCTACCAAGTCCAGGCTTCCACTGAGAAATATTTATGATSTCTCAAACTTCTCCAGGAAGTTTCTGCATATAGAACCTTTAGTTCTCATACATACAAAACCACAAATGTTTTTAAAATGTTAAAAATAATGTCTCCATGCTGTCCACATACATTGAACATGATGCATTRCAAGTATAAAAGCAAAAAATCACATGGGAATTTCATGATAAACAGTTTACCAACACAAGAAGAAAAAAGTCCATAATATGCAAAAACRATCAAATGAGAAGTGCGTATACTATAATAACGATAATTATCCTGAATTTTCTGTAGTTTGGCTAATTAAAAAACACTAACATCCCTTAGTGTATCTATTCTTTATTAGAAAGGCAAGCTTAGACAATTTTTTCTTAAATACTTTATTTCCTCAAATTACTGCAAGGTGCGGTGTTAAATAATGCAATGTAACGTGTGGTAAGTATACTTACTGTTCAAATCTCCTATTCCGAAGGTCTCCATCGTTAATCCTGACAATACAATCATTCTCACGAAAAAGGTTTTCTTGTTCAGCTTTCCCACCTTTCTCCAATCGCTTTACCAGCAGCCCCAGGGTTCTGGAACATTAAGATTACAAATTATTACTGTTCTAAGAATTTGCAGCACAGAAAATCCTACTGATTTAATATTTTATCATAATCACTACAGAAACTAAATTTTAAACCATCTTTACCTTAAAGTAGGATATCATAGTTTCAAATAATTTGTAAGCATTACCTGAATTATTATCCCTTACCCATGAAACAAAGACCCTAGGTGAATCGAGCATGTCATTTGAAAGTAAGAACGAACAGGCAGTGTGATGATAGCACACCCATTCTTGCAAAAGGCCTAGACTTCTGAGCAGTAAAAGCTCCAACAAGCACCACACATCTGACAGCCAGCATCTTTTGTGCTAGTTAACTGAAGGTGAACAGGTTCAACTTAAAATTTGAATTTCTGAATTAGCGAAGAATACCACAGCCRTCACTACTGCTTCTGTGCAAGTGAAATGTGGGGTCATCTCACGTAATAAGCAGCCTATAATGAAGGGATGATAGAGGATTCAGGACCTTCATGTGAACCAAATGCTTTTATTTTTAAGCCTTAAYTTTTTTTATCAAACAGCAAAGAGGAAATTAAAAGCTTAAATGCCATTTTTAATTCAGCGTATTATCTTACATTAATTGGTTCAGTAATGACTGAAGACAACTACCATTTGATAACCTCTGTGCAATGAGTTGGTCACCTCTGTCTAGTGCTTACCCACAGTGTCATCTTAAGGACATTCTTAGAGAGAAAAGGTAAACAAATATTCAATTATTTGAAATCATGAAATGGATCCTGAAGAGTGGATTTCTGAGGTAGTGGTAGGAGAATGTGAAAATTCAATGATGTTTGTATAGCTAGGTATACAAACTCTAGGTTTGAAGAAGGATTCAATCTTCAGGATTATTCTTGCATCGGCACTGCATTTGATTTTTTTTAAAGAAGATCAGCTTTACTTTGAAATCCCACAGGACGTTATCAGTGGGTCAAATCACATCATCCAAGTCAACAGCATTACTTTTTCAGAAGTCCTTTCAAGGCATGGCATGGAAAATACTTGGTTGCATGGCAGGAATTGCAAGACCCATATGTCTTTTAGCAAAAAACTTTCAGTGATCATAGCACTTCAATTCACACATACCTCAAAGTAAATGAGCAGTCAATGATGCTTAAAAGGACTCCTCGTGTGCTCAAAAGTTATATATGCAGTTGAGTACTTCATCAAATGGGTCAGAAAAGCAAAATTAACCTATTTCTTCCACTTTAAATTCTTCATTTACCAATTTATCATAAACATATGCAAATAAGACATTTCTTTTACAGAACAGTCATACGTTTTCTCCTACAAGGCAGATGAAGGAGTAAGGAAAACAATCCTAGTAGTATTTCCATTTTGGAACCACCTAGAGACATTAAGATATGATGTTGAAAGGATCTATACATGTAAACAGACTGTGAGGAGAAAAACAACATAAAGCATTTTGACAACACAAATCATCAAATGAAGTTTCAGTCAGACATTAACATTTAAGTGACACTATTCTGTTTCCAACTGATAGAGAGTATTTTGCAAACACCTAACGTACTGCACCTTTGACCTGTCCGGGGTTCCCATCGGAGGCAAACCTTCTCCACCCTCATTTGGTTCCCGATGGACCATTTGGGTGCAATCACTGATGCTATCTGTGATAGGGCTGGACTTTAGCTCAGCTGCTGCAATTAGCAATCTGTCTCTTTGCAATAACACTGGTGACCACAAGGACCAGAAATATTCCTGTCCTGGTTTCAGCTGGGATAGAATTAATTTTCTTCCTAGTAGTTGGTATAGTGCTATGTTTTGGATTTAGTATGAGAATAATGTTGATAACACACTGATGTTTTAGTTGTTGCTAAGTAGTGTTTACACTAGTCAAGGACTTTTCAGCTTCCCATGCTCTGCCTGGTGCACAAGAAGCTGGRAGGGAGCACAGCGGGACAGCTGACCCCAACTGACCAAAGGGATATTCCATACCATATGACGACATGCTCAGCATATAAAGCTGGGGGAATAAGAAGGAAGAAGGGGGCGTTCGGAGTGATGGCGTTTGTCTTCCCAAGTAACCGTTACGCGTGATGGAGCCCTGCTTTCCTGGAGATGGCTGAACACCAGGCTGCTGATGGGAAGCAGTGAAGGAATTCCTTGTTCTGCTTTGCTTGCGTGCGCGGCTTTTGCTTTCCCTATTAAACTGTCTTCATCTCACCCCATGAGTTTTCTCACTTTTACCCTTCTGATTCTCTCCCCCATCCTACCAGGGAGGGAGGGAGTGAGCGGCTGTGTGGGGCTTAGTTTCCGGCTGGGGTTAAACCACAACGATTCCATAAAGCTAAAGTATCATTTCTCTAGAATACATGCATTTCAGAAAAAAAAAAAATCTTGAAAAACACAACCAATACTAGTGTGTATCTAGTCCTATCCCTCCCCATCCCAATTTGATATTCTTTGGGTTTGGGAAGTTCCAGYTTTTGTAGATTCCTTCCAACAACCCAGCATCTCCCACTAAAAAGGAAAACAAAAAAAAGCAAAACCAATCTTCCCAAATTTCCCAAAGCAAAAACAATTTTTCCATTTTTTTTTTTCTGATCACCACGGTAGTGAAACACCTTGTATTATCTAGATATTTTAGGTGGTTTTCTGTTTGCCTTTCCCACAATCCTCTAATCGTTTGCATGACAAAAAATTCTAAAAATCTACAACAGTCACACACTAACTTAATGACCACGTTGTCCTCCATTTATTGTACTAAAATTTGCTGATAATTATGAAGGTATGTTGTCACAGGAAATAAAACAAAACAAATGTTAAAAGTATTGATTCAATCTCTTTTTCCTTCTGTTCACTAAAATAATCTTTGAACAGTCTCAGATTTTTAAAACTGATAAATAATTATAAAAAATAAAATTTTATAGATTGTTAGTTGCAGAAAGCACTAAGTTTGAATGTTATGATAGAAAGRAAAAAGACTTGTATGCCTTCACTACATTATTTTTATCAGAATTACAGTTTTGATACATATAAAACTGATGGTTAGGAAACAAGTTTGTGACTTTTTCACTTGTGAGTTGTTGAATTTCTCAGGGGAGACAATGTGAAGTTACTGAAGAGGATATCTCTAAATGGGGAAGMGATAAGCAAGGAAAGATAAAATTGGGAATGCTACATTTAAGAGAAAACCACCAAAATATTTGAGGGGGAGAGGGAAGGATTGTGTTTACTCTTCCTTTTCTTTCACTCCATGGCCAACAGCACTTTGATGCAGGTGTGGTCCTCTGTAATGCCCGAAGACAATTCAGAATTTGGATGTGCATGCAATCCTTGCATGAGAGCATACACAATAACTGCAACAGATGTTTTGTTTATATGGTTAAATGTAAAAAACATATAAAAATATCAACACGCTAAATATCAAAACATATTCTACACAAAGTACAACACTCCAAGTGAATACTATGTAATATGATTTCATCCCAGTGTCTCCACATGCTTATGATTACAAAGTAATTGTATCAATGGTTTTTGCATAGCATTTTTCTTGAAACGATGCTTTCTATGTTTCGCACTCTGAAGTTATATTAGATTCTTAATGCAAGATGCATCTTCATGGATGGTTTGTCATTCCTTAAATTTACTTCACCTAAGCTCTCAAATCTAGTAAAAATATTACTAACCTTAACAAACGGTAAAATAATTGAACACATAAATAAACTACCAGTCCAAATTGCAAATAATCTCATTAAACAAAGGCTACAAGCTCTACTAATGCAAGACTGCTCATCTCAGACACAACATACGGTGCTCATGAGGATTTTGCTTTTTAACAAATGTTAAAGCTAGGTTAACCAAGGCATATAAAGCTAAAGTCACTGAGAACAGATTCAAGGCTGATGAACAGCCTGAGTCAAATTTGAAACCAGGATCCTCACAGTGCCTTTTAATTTATTTAATTTTTTTTATATATAAACACATGGGGCAAAAGATCCCTTTAGACACAGTTCCAGAAACTACTTCCTGAATGTGGTTCTGCGTAGCAGAGTAAACTCTCCCAGAACTTGCAGAAAATGTATGTTCCTGAAAATTTTAGTAACAAAAGCCTATCAATTTCCTACAGTATTTCTTCAGCATTTTACGGTTAAATGTAAGAATATGACTCTAAAAAAAGGCATTATGGGAATTCATGTTTGTTGTTGCAGTAACTGGAGATAAACAGAGTAGACCTGATATTGCAAATATGCAATAACCTAAAAACTAATTGGATTTTTTTTTTCCCTGCCGTATGCCACCACCATTAATCCTGATAAGTGGAGATGTAGCTCTACTACAGTTTCAATATTACGTTTCCTATATTAGGAAAACATAAATTTTGAAAGCCTGTAAACTAATCTAATATAAAAAACAAAAGTCAGTATATATATTTGTTTAAACACAACCACATAGCATACAAATATATGGGTGCATTTGAATTTGCTTAATCTTGTCCAGTTAAGTTAACAAGTTTTTCTAACTATAACTTCTTCAAGAATGAGATTAGATATTGTGTGAATCTCTGCAAAACACTGCAAGTCTACAACCCTGTCGAAACAATAATTATAAATGGAAATTTGGTACCTGCACTTTTTTAGACTAACGTTAGCTGACATGGGGACAGGAGGGAAACAGTATCAAAGCACAGAGCTCAATCTTTGTATTTGTTTTAAATACCTAATTGGGAATGTAAACAGCTTAGATTATATTAGCATTTGCAGCACCGTATTTCCACAAGGTTCATTACTCTAATTATACAATTAAAATAAACTCAGCTACATGTGTTAACATTTCAGTTCTCAGTATAAATTACAACCAATGATAAAACTGGAAATAAGCAGAGAATGTTTTATTGACATCTAAATTGGCTGACTTAGTCTGGGTAGTTCTCTGAAATTGTGAACTCCCCACATGCCATCCAGCTGTATGGAAATGATGATAATTCATCTTAATAAAAACTGACAGTGTAAATACTATGAGAGTAATAAAAATATTACATTGAGCATCTAGAATATGATTCGGCCATCACCGCCCATTGTACGTACACACTGAAGTTATTTACCTATTACCTGCAAGCTAACTGTAATATAATCAAATCAGACAGAACAGAAAATAACCAATTTAGATGTTTATGTAAAGTCGCTAATATGAAAAGGCAAAAACTAGATTAAGGGGCAAAAATAAGGATTGATTGAAAAGCTGATGTGTAGTGGTTTCATGCAATGAAAGATCTCTGAGAAGTTCTACAAGAACATAAACACGGTATAAATTTCCAGAGATTCAGAGGTCAGAGTAGGCAAATCAGCTTGTTTGTTCAAGTTAAATTATCGTGGCTGATCAATGCTAAATTGGACATAAACTCCTTTGCACAACATTGACGTCACGGCGCTACTGCAGAGGCATTAAAATAACTTTATCAGCTTTCATGCCTGAAGTCCAGAACCAATTCCCAATCTTCGGTAACCACTCCTCAGCTCTTTAGCTTGAATAATACTTCAAATTAAGTTTACATAACTTTTTAAATGCTGAGATCAGACAAAGAAATCCTTGAATTCAGCTTAAAGAGTGAGGGAATGGTACATTCACATCACAGGGAATCTTTTCCCACTGCGTATGTTTTTGAAAACCATGGCTACCTTTGAGACTTAAAAGGTTGGAAATGTAGGAGAGGAATAAATGGAGATGCAGATAACACATACCTCCTAGACGATCAAACAGAATATGATCGTTAGAAAGGCACCTTGAAGGCGATATTAAGGACTCTAGACAATGGCCATTAGATATTACTTTAGTTTTCTTTGTATCTTGAGTAAAAGACTAAAACTTTTACAGTGAAATAGGAAGTGATTTATAAACTCTAGAAAATGAAAAGCACTTCCACTAAAAGCAAAAAAAAATAATAAAAGAAATACAGAATAGAAAAATATATAAACAGTTTTCTAGTACAGGGATTGTGTATACATCAATGCCTACCTTCATTTGAGGTTTTTCATTTTTTTAATAAAATCTGTTAAATTTGTCATTTAAACTGACAAAAAGCAGTAAAATTCAGTCTCTTATTTTTCCCATTCTTCTGAGACTTCCTTAATATTTTTAAGACATCTAGGCTATATAACATAAAAACACAGATGAAATATTTTTAGCTGCCACGTTTCAGCTGTACAGTTTATCATGGATTTTATGGCATGCTTCAATAGGAAGAACAGCTGGCAGAGCCCTACGTACTGCTCTGCATCAAAGTAACGTGTCTGATAGTTATTAACGGATGTTCTTTATGAGGTTTTCAGATGAATATCCAAATCCTTTTCTGTTCTGTTTTACTAAGTAGACTTCACAGTAGTCTTGGGACTATGGGACTGTAAGTTCCATAACATTATTCACAGAGATTTCTGATGTTATCTCATATATTCCTTGTGTCAGTTGAATCTCCTTCCAAAGACAGACGTGGCAGGATTTCAGAAGAGCAGCCAGGGTATAGAGCTTGAGAAGATTTCAAAGACTCTTAAAGTAGAAGAGGCCATATAGCGGTAAATTATGCTATAATTACTATTAAGCTTGCAGAGGAGAATTCAGTGCAGCCCCATTTATGCATCAACATAACATCCCCCATCAGCCAGGATTGCTCAAATGCTATTCTTAAGGGACTGAGTGCCTGCTCTCCTCTCTGAGCACGTAAGAAGAAGGAAGGATTGGTGCTAAAGGCAATTTTGCACAGATTTAGAATTTTCTTTCCTTTTATGCTTTCCTCTCATTCATTTCCTCTTTGTTCTACTATTATCTAAACACTTTCCTGTTCACTTTCTATTCTGCCCTTCTTTCTGCTTTCATTTTCATGCCTCCTATCCTGCTTAGCACTGCACCTATGCTATTGCAAAAATGTGCAAGCAGGTTTTGCAAACAAAACTTTTATCTTGAAAAACTTCACAACCATAAGGTGATGAGTACATATACCCCTCCTCCCTTTTGATAAGGTGATCAAACTCTGTTATCCAAAGCATATGATCAAAAAGGCCAAAAAGGACTGATAAACTTCTAGAGCTAAAACTAGAAGGATAATAAGGAAACATATCCATAGAAGAAAGTTTGACCACGTCTGCACAAATCAACAGTACTTTTGCCAGAGAATTATGGAGAGATTTGTTTTTTCATTAAAAATGTCTCAGTCTTACTAGGAACAGAAATAATTAGTAGCATCTACATAGACGAGGCAGAGATCTTTACAGATTTTGTTCAAGATCAAAAACCAATATTGAAGACAGATTCCTACTCCAAACCCTCCAAAGACCATGGAAAAGTCAAATATTTCCTCAACATAAATAAAGGACATAGTTATGGCATACAATTTTTAGAGGTTTGGGGTATTTGCTTTGGGGGAGGGGATTTTTGGGTGGGAGAAGGCCCCAGCTTATTGCATAGGGGAAAATAGGGAGAATTGCATTAGTATGTTTTTACACTTTTTCATTTTTTAAAAATATTGATTTAATAACCATTGCCTATTGAGTAACATTTTCAAAAGCAAAATAAAGGAACTGGAAAAAAAATAATTGAGAACACAGCATAACTGGAATTGAACACCAAGCAAATATAAAACAACATTGGGCCAATGGACTAAGCTATATGATAAATCAGATCTTTTCTTATTGGACATTCCTCAAAAGTCTTTACTGAGTCCTGTGTTTAGTTTTATATATTTAGGTTTCTACTGAGCAGATCCCCTGCTCAAGTAAGTTAGTTCACTGTAACACGGAGCACTATGCTTTGCAGCCAGAGGAGGAACAAAGAGCAGCCATGTGCTAGAGTGAGAAACAAGTAGGCAGAAGAGGATCCCTGCCAAGCATCTGCTCTCCCTCTGAATCTAGCAAAAGGAGAACCAAGCGTATCTTATCTGCTCAAAAGAGCTGGGGGACCAGGAGAAAAAAAAACCCAACAAAACTAATCCAAAAAGAAACCAAAAACCCCCACTAAGTGCTCCAAAACTGAAGTTGGGTGCATTCCTCTCCCCGCCCACACTGCAGGCTGCAGGCACCTGGAGAAAATGTCTTTGTTCTGACTGAAAGCATGTAGAGGTGTGGGCACAGCTGACAGTAAAGCAGCAGTACAACACGATTGCTTATAATCAATACCAAGCAATGAACTCTGCTTTTCTTCTGCTACAAGGCAGAGAGCATGGGAGAAACGTTTTGGAAATATCCAAGGTCCTCTCCAATTCTGCTCCTCCACACTTTCAAGACACGGAGCCAAGCATCTCGCCTCTCCAGCAGATTATTTTGGGGAAGGTCAAAAAAACTCAGACAGCAATTGCATGTGCCATCCATTTTTCAGTGAGGGGAGTTCTAGTATTATGAAGAAAAAGTAGATAAATTTTAATATAAAAATTATTTCCCCTGCAACAGAATTTGATTTTCAAGTATGTCTTGATCCTAAACATCTATATTTAAAATTGGCTTTCCTGTAATAAAACTTTATCACATCATCCGAAACTCAGGACAAAAAAAGAGTTAAAAGTCCTTCATAGGTCTTGACACAGCTAGTGTCCTTAAAAAAAGTGAGATATTTTGTTTCTGTGTTTACAGCTTTTTCATTTTACATGCTATCATTATGTATAAACAGTTTAAGCTTCGCCTCATACTTGACAACCACATTAACAGCCTGGAAGTGAATTTTACTTCAGTTAAAATTCCTGTTAAAAATGTCAAAATATACATTTCTAAAATCAATTTTATTAAACAAGTACTTAGTAAGCAGCCAACATTCTTAAACCGGTCTTTTTCTTGGCCTTCACACTGTCTAAATCCCAGATAATTGTGTGAACATTTCAACCATTTCCAACTTCAGCAGACTTACTTGTGAGCTTATGTTTGAAGTACCGTTCACTCATGCCCTTTCCATCCCCACACTGAATTTACTAAATTTCAGATCATGAATAGAAGAATTTACCACATTACAGAAGTTTGTTCTTAATACTTGTAGTCCTCAGAAAAAGTAGCCTTAAATTCAAAAAAATTGCATTCTCTCATAATACATGTCAGTATGGCAATGAAAGCATTGGGTTTAAAGTAACAACTGCAAATAAAGCTCTTATGCTGTGTTTAGAATCTTGTGAAGGTATTTGGTATAGAAGGAAAAATACATTTATCATCTCTGAAAATAGGTTGATATTAATTTTTGAGATATATATAGAGCAAGTTAGTTTTGCTCTTAATTACTACACTGAAATTGCTGCTGGGTCAACAGACATGTGAGAACGTAATACCCCTTCATGTGTAATCAAAGATTACTTTTTAAAAAAATGTATTTGCTCCCCTTTTCCTTTAAGATGGAAAATACAGTGTATACTTAGAACATGCATCACCAAAATAAAATTTGCTTATATTCCTGAAGAATTATCATTTTTTCAACATACTTAAAAGCTTCAAATCCACCACTAATTACTACAAAAGTTTAGCTATTTTTCTGAGACTATGTTAATGACCCTAAATGCTAAAACTCTACTTTAGCAAAGTAAGCATTAGAGATGATGCATTCTGTTTACTAATATAATCCCCCAAAGACTTCTTCAATGTAAATGACTTTCTTTACTTCTAGTTTTTGATAATCATTCCAATTTCAGGAGTTCTATCTTGTCATATAACTAAAACAGGTTCACCTTCGCCAAAACCAGAATGTTTCAGCTGGTGTTGGTATTTCATTTTAACCCCAACAGATGGGACAAACTAAATATTGAAAGCGTGATGATTGTTTTCTCTTCTGCTCTTATCAAATGCAGGCGTAGGACGCCTCTGGTTTAGACTCCTACTGTTATCTGGGAACTTGTGGCTCTAAACACTCAGCAAGGAAATGTTGCATAAATATCCACCTGAATTAAAGCAGCAGATTGTAATTTTTAAGAGTCTAAAAGGAAACATCCTTATAATTCAATTTCCCATGAGATCACAACAGAACCGCTATTAAAACCCCACAGTTCTAACTCATTTTAAGCAGTGCCTTCCATTATAGAGTCCATTCCAAGTACGGAGTCTGTAAACTTGCATTTCTTCCTTTCTTAATCAGTGAGACTGCCTTTTGAAAAATACACAATACAGAAGGCAAAGGCACACAATACAAAAATTAACACAACTAAGATAAAACACAGCAAATTACGATTCAGTTAAAATCCTACACGATACGTTACCTTCCGCCTCGGGCACTGAAAGGCACTACATGGATTCCCAAAGGCCCGCCGTCGTTGGAGACTTCTACGAGCTTTACCATATCACTGTGAGACAATGACGAATGAGGGAATATGAACATGTACCGAGAAGGAACCAAAAAACCCCACACAAACATACACAGAAAAACAAAACCATTCCAGAAATCAAGTCATGGCGATGAAAGCATTGTTGAATGCTACATACCTGAAGATTACTCTGACGGCATGAAAGGAGATCAATCATCAAAAACAGTTCAATTAATAAAACAAACAAAAATTAAAAAAAAAATTGTAAACTTAGTTTGCTATATAAAAAAGGTATCATCATTGCATGCATATTGGTTTTATTTCTTCCTTATTCTAAAGTTAAATTTAAAGTAAATTGTTTCAACCGCCAAGCAGAAATACCTTAAATACCACATACAATTTCTCCTCAAAAGCCTAAAAGCTGATCATTGCACTAGCATGCTTTATTTTTTCTTAGGGAGAGCCCATTCTAAGCCTTAACATTAGCTTTTACATAACTACCCCTTAATCAAATGAGAATTAWATTTTTAGTTGATTAAATCCTTCTAGTTTTAAAACACATTAATTTGTTTTATTGTAATTATGTATCTTTTACTGGAAAGCTTGCTGTATCTATATCTCCTTACTAGGCAAAGTTTACAAAGTAAGATTTAACTAACTATAACATTCAAAATCAACCAGACGTCCTCCTGAAGCAACTATGCAGCTCGTTTTCAATTATACTTTTTGATGTAGAGAAGGGAAAAGTGAAAGAGAAAAGTACAGGTTCAGAAAGAGACACACAAAAATTCTAGAAATAGATTTGGACCAAATGTACTGATGCATTTGAAACATGTCCACATCTGGAAAGGTGGAATATAGCACATAAACCATAAAGAGTTATAAATACCCAAATGAGAAAATAATAGACGAAGGCCAAACTTCTCAGTAAATCTGGAAGCGAGAGATCTGAATGAAAGCCATAATCTAAATTTGTGGCTTATGCCTCTCTCCAGTATTACATATTTTTTCCATATTTCCTGGTACTACATATWTATACACAGATTTTTGAGAAGCTTGTTTCTCATAAGCGTACAAATCAAATTTAATCTAGAAATGAAGCAAAGAGCAAGACCAATGCCCTATGATAGCAGTAAAAGATTTTCTACTTCCTTCAACAAGCTCTTGATCATATGGTGGCCCATCATGAAAGCTGGCAGCGCTTAATCTGGATTCTGAGAATAACCAGACCACATATTGTTAGGAAGTCAACAAAAATCCTGCGTTACAGTTTGTTTTATATTTCTTCTACATTAAATTTTTTAATATATTTTTAATGTAGCCTTTACATTTGTTGTATGCCTCAATTCCTGTCTGATTTTTTTAACGTGTTCTTTAAACACCACAAATGGAAGGTTTCTACCCCTGTTGCCACTGTTTACCTCAAGAAAGTACTGCAACAATAGGAGAGCTGAGAGACGTCAGCCAAAAACGTGTTATTCTTTAGACCTGGACCAATGTTTTAAGACTGACAGCATTACAGCATTTGGTAATGTTCCCTGTCCCAGTTTCTGTATAGGCTAACTTCATTTCATTCTCACCGTACATTAAGGCTAAGTTTTCATTAACTAGTATGCAAAACAGCTCACAGGAATCAAGCAATGCCTTTCATCCCAAAAGGTACTCTGAAAGGCCTCTTTTGTTATTTGTATACCCATGGCCCCCTATGATCAACTTTTTTCTGACTTTCCTATTAGCATAAAAGAAAAGTGAGGGCTGAGGAAGAGAACAAGTGAAAATCAGTGTGATTCACCTGACACAGCTTTAAATAAAAAAAAAAAAAAAGGTCAGTTTTCATACCCAGCCTACACTGTTTAACTTGTTCTACTGCTTGAGTCAGTAACCTTCCTTTTTTCCAAAATACACACTTAAGGTCTAGGCACTCATTTTTCTTATACTTTTTCTCCAAAAAAATCCATCTCAAATTCAAAAGTTAAACTCTGTAAAATGGAAAACAAAAGGAAATGATCCCTTCCCAAGAGAGATTGTTTCAATTTTTGCTTCCCAATTTTCTCAGAAGTTTGGGCCAACTACTTTAAACAAACATACAAGTAAGTATGATATCAAAACAGAAAAGAATGAAGTAGCACATGATGAAAAGTCAGTAAGTTACTTAAAAACAACACCAAGAAGCATTAAATTTGACAGAAGTTCTGCAAACTCTATTCAGCAAACAGCATTTGGAACTTACAATGTAACAGATTTTGTAAATGGAACGGTGTAAAACTCAGCATGTATTGCCTAATAGATGTCACCATGATCTTTATCTAACATTTAAACCCTCTGCACCTAATTCATAATTTAATTCAGAAATAATTGGAGCAGAAGATTTATTTTTATTTAAAATTTAAGCTCAATCAATTTAAAAGGTTTAATTTAAGGATAGAAGGGTATTTTCTCATTAATTCCATAGTGAGGTATGGATCAGCTCTTTGCAATGAAATGCAAAAGGCCAAGCTTGCTGTATCTTGTGATGAAATAAAATATTCTTTACTGATTTTTTTAAGATTAGGAGGAGCTTCCCAGTCCTAAACAACATCAGTTTTGATTCATTCACAAAGTATGAGATTTTTGATCACACAGCTTATGTGACCCCATGCACATCTTCCCAGTAGACTCTGAACTTGTGACAGGAATTAAGTTTTTCCCCTTTGAAATTCTTGCCTGTTGATCTATTTGTGCTAGCACTGACCCTATTCCTTCTGTCAAGCTTTCAGAGTTTCATCAAATAAGCACCTCCTTTGAGGCAGAAAATCTACTGTACCATCAGCACTTACAAATGTCAACTTTCCAGTACTCATCTTTAACACAGGCTTTTTAAACTGTTTAAAATCTGCTTTAAAACGGTCCACGAAGCAAATTGTTTAAAACCAAAACGACACATGACCTAAAACAGACTGCCCCACTTTCTTAAGAGTAGTATCACTCATATTATTCTGAGTATTTTGCTAGTCTATGTTCAGTCTCAAGACTCATCATTAAAACAATGTGTTCTGCCAGTAACTTACTCCAGGGAAAAATTGGTAGCATTCTCCAAACCAGTGTCTGCATGTCCAACAGGCTCAACTCTGCTGTTGTCCTCCTCTGTTCGATCTTCATCCTAGATATTAAAAAAAAAGAAAAAAAAAAATCATTTAAACCTGGGTTTAATAGGTTAACTCATTTCAATAACACCATTTTACCATTTTCAGATTATTGGGGTTACCACATGTGTAGTGGAAATCTGTGCTTCCACAACTACAAAAATCTTTTCTGTTGCTGTCTGAAACTGTTGTAAATTGTTTTTTGTTACTTTATGTATTTTTGTAATGATATTTATAGTTTAGTCAGTTTTATATCATAATTTTAATACAGTTATAAAAGCAACGCTACAGAAGCTATCGCAGCCAGCATTTTTTTAAAAGGTAGAGAAGTAAAAGCACAGAATCAGCTGACGGTCAGCAGTGTTTGGGCAAACTCCTTCCGAGCTCTCTCTGGGCAGGTTACTGGGGACTCGACTGAACACACAAGGCAGCTCACGGAGGCTCATTTGCAAAGAGTTAAAAACAGTGTAAGAAAATGCAGCTTGTATGATTCCATAAAGTACCAAGACCTCTTTAAACATTTTATCACAGGCCTTTACTAATAACATGCCAGAAAAGGCTGACATGAAAGAGTTACGTGAGGCTCTAATGCTAGCCAATTGATTCTGGTTTTAATTTGACTTTCCAAAAAGTACACACATTATTGACCACATATGTAATATACAATTTTAATGTCAAAGTTGTGAATGCTGTACTTTCAAATTTAGATGAACGTAATTCAAGGAGTACCAGCAAGAAGATTTAAAACCGTTCTTATACCTGTGTTACTGAGTAGAAGTTTATGCTTTTAATTACCTGTGTGATCAAACAGAAAATACTATAAAGTGTGAACAGTAGGTTTCAAACACGGACTTAGATTCTAGAGCCAGAGCTATTAGGTCAGTAAAATAATACGTGATAAGGTTATGAGTTTAGCACACAGAGTCAGACAACATATTAAATTACTGAAGAGATATTAAAGGCAGGCAGAGGCAGTTGGTAATGTCCAATCGACATTTCCACTGAGAATCTGCAAAAGCAGGAGGCTGGATGCATGAAGCTTCCATGGGCTGTAGAGATGCCTGGTGCATCCTGGATAGCAGCGCGCTGCGTGAAGCCAAGCTACTTGAAGATTGATGATCCTGTGTTTTGAGAGGCTTTAATATGCACTTCTTCGTCATCTATCTCTGTTAAGCACTAGGAAAGTAATGCATTTCAAAGGTTAACCAGCATCTTGAACCTGCCTAGAACTGCATTATGAATGTAAACAAGAACTCAAAATAAAATATTTTCCATAAGGTAGAAGTTGCTTATAAACCTGATATAAAGGGTAATCCATATAATTCATAAATATGACATAAGCTAGTGTTTACATTTCTATATTTACTGATTTCAGCTGAAGCTCTATATGCACGACTGCATAAAGTTTAAAAATAAGTAAATATTCAAATCTCCATGACAATTCTAAAGTTACATGCAAAAAGGTATGTACAGGAAAATCAGAACATTTGGAGTTGTTTCTCATTAAAAAGAAGCATTCCATCTTGTTTCATACAGCATCTTGCAGATCACTGTTGCCATGGGTTTCTTGTTCTGAAGTTAGGGACACTGGTGATTGCAGAAAACTACATAAGTGTTTATATTGCTCTGAAGCTATTATCTGCAAGTCTAAAATCAGAGTTGCTGATGAAACACAATTTTGAATCTCAGCTATGATAAAAGGTCACCACAAATGAATGTGACTTTGTTAATACAATGTTTTTGGCAATTTTCCATGTGTGGTCTTTTCAAGCAAACATGTGATAAGTATATACACATGTAAGAAGAGATTGAAATAACATCCTACCTATTAGTAAGATATGCCTCTGCTAACAAATAAATGTCTGGCTTTATGCTGTGTCATTTTAGCAGACATCTATATATGTACAATGTAAGCATCATTCATCTAGTACCACTTGAGTCCTACACTTTACCATCTTTCAGCCCCACAAGTTTCTCCCTTGACTAATTTAAAGTAAGTCTGTAAACAAACCTCCCCTTGCCACACTCAGTCTTTGCAGCAGTCCTTTGGACTTGCTCTTGATAGACCCACTTTCAGTGCCCTCCTGGGATACAGCCTGCCGTGCAAGACTTGAGCTAAATCCTTGTGGAAATCCTTCTTTCCACCACTTCCCAGCCTTGATAATACCTTTGCTCTCGTTCCCAGAGCCTCCTAATGTCAGCTCACGCTTAAGCCTCTCCACTTATTGCACATCCCGTTTTCTTTCTTTCTGTCCCACCTGGTGGTCCAGAGGTTTATTCTGCCAAGGGAAGGAGCATCCCCCTGCCTGACCCCAAGCACAGCCAGGACGAAGGCAACAGCCAAATTACCTGCCTCCTGCCTATACCATTAGGATATAACACATCAGAGACTGCAAACCAAAAGCTATGTAAAACAGATGCTATCTGGCACCATCACATCTACTTTTTGTGCCTTTTGTATTGAGAATTATAAACACAGCAAGTTTTGGAACCAGCCTCGCCGTCAGTTATCCAAGCAATTAACAAACAGCAGCTCCCACATGCCTGTGTCTGGCTCTTCCCGGACAGCAGACAGATCTGTATCAAAAACATGCATGTGCCTGTAAATAGGTGCTTAGAGGAGGAATCACAACCCTAACGAGAGTACTACTGCCATAATCAACAGATGTAGGATATATCCTTTTAAAAATCTTTAATATTACAGTAATCAGGTCCTCTCTTCTTCTCAAAATAACACAGATTTTGATTTACATTGAAGTGAACGGAGAGAAAAATTGGACACCTGCAGAAGGATTTGACTTAAAATTCTGATTTACTAAGAAAAGTAACTAGCTGTGAAAATCTCTGCATCAAGCAATTAATTCTTTATTTGGAAAGTAGTTTTCTTCTGAAAGGCAAATTCCACCTGGATGTGCTACCAGGAGGTAAAATGAGGAAAAGGACATTTAGAAGAACAAGAAAGCTTCCAAGAACCGACACGGATATTATTGCAGATATATCTCAGAAATAACTGATTTGAGCAAACTCCCAAACTTGTAAGGTTTCTTTTCTCTCTATAAAACCACCAATTCCTGCTATATCAAAAGATACAGCTTTTAATGTACAGCTATAAAGACAGAATTATATTCTTTTTCCAAAATTGAAATAGATAATTTCATTTTTACAGCTCAGAGGAAAATTTAAAGCACCTTTTCCAATGTACTTCTCCATATCCTGATGTGTTCAGTGTAAAATTCCCCCAATTCCCTTTTGCTGAGATGACTCAGCCAGGGCTTCTCACCCAGGTCTCACAGTGCCACCAGACATGGACGTCACTTTCCATAAAGCATCCATGCTATCTGTCATGTATTTAGGCTACTTATATGAAGATTAAACAATATAATGACTACTTTGAATAATGGCATCAAACAGAAAGGAAACTGCTTGAAATTTGTTTTAGTTAGTTTAAGAGAATTAGGGATTTCAAAGAGTTATTCTTACTTAAAGGATCTGTACAAAATTCCTATGTCTTGTAAGAGTTAAGTTCTTTGCACAGGTACACAGTAGCAGATTCTTGCAAAAATAAAAAAAAAATTGCCATTATTCTAAAAATAAAAAAAAATCATTATTGTTCTAAGTTCTGTAATAAAATTAATGACTCAAAAACTGAAAAATTGTCTTAACTGCTCAAAATGGACTATTAGTGCTAGCAGTTCTGCCTATAAAAAGGACCATTTCACAGTTCATCTGCCCAGTGTTAATGAAATACATATGAAAAGTTGCCAATTTGTTTTGTATTTTTGAAGACAATTTCCCTATCACCTCTTAGGATTACAAAATCCTCAGAGTTAAGAAATGTTAGCAGTACACTTGCTAACAGAACCTTATTCAATATATATGAACTTAAACAGTCTCTTTAATTATATTTTCTCAGATTATTTCTGAGTGAAGACTGCCTTGTGTCATTTCCAAAGCTCAAAACCAGCCATGGCTTCCCTATCTTACTGGACATTTTATCTTTCATTACCAAAATATCAGCTCCTGCCTCTGATTAATCCACAATTACTACCAGTCACTACTTCATCTTCAAAGAAGCACCTTCCCACGCAYCTCTGCTGTTCAATACACTTCTAACGAACTCCGCAAAAACATAAGCAGAACTTCTTCACATTCCCTTGTCTTTTGACAATTACCTGCAGAAAACTCAATAGCAGTCAGGGAGTCTGAATAAAGTTAGTGCAGTCACTTAAATTCCTACACGTTTCATTTGTGCAGTCTTTACTTCTAGGTGCCTGGTCTGAGAAAGTGCCGATTACCATCTACTTCAGCCAGACACAATGGGGAATGGGCTCTGAAGGCATGTAAGGGTTATGTATAAATCTGTCTTCTCTGAACACCTAATCTCATCTCTCACATTCAACAGCAACATCTCCATTCTACCAATAACTGAAAAAAAATGAGAGTAAAGGTGTTTGGCTTGGGTGGTTTTGTTTTGATTCAGAGGGATATAATAATTCTTTCATTATTGTTCAGAAAGCTATTGGGTATTTTAGTGATAATGGTTGTATGAAAGAGAGTAACTCTGCTTTCAAATGACTTGAATGCTCCATGGCAAGGTCTGCTACACTGACCAACACAAGAGAAAAAAACTGACTGGTCACTTATTGTGTAAACAGCAACTATCTTGTGCACTGAGGAAATCCAAATTAACACTAAAGAAAGAGCAGCTCTAAGTAAAGTTTATCGTAATACATGTGTGCATGGAGCTGTGCTAAGGTTTCACTACCGGCCTCCCTTCTGCACGTTTTCCTCATTCACTTCTGCAACCCACAGTGTTAAATTCATTCCCTCTTGTGTCTCTACCTGCACCTCCAACACCAACTACAGGCTCCCTCTCCCAAACCTGCGCCCTCCTGCTCTGACTTTGCTGTTAAATTACACTCARTTTAGAGAGCTTAATCCTCCGCCTTGTCTGAGTGCCGGGAAGGGGATTATGGAAAGCCAAGACAGCCAGGGTACCGGTGCTCAGCATCCACGCCCGGCCCTATCCCGCAGCAAGCACAAGCCGGCATCGCAGCCGGCTCAGCCCCGCCACGGAGCCCTCACCTGGGAAAGCACGCTCAACCACTCYGAGATTTAATGTATTCAGTGAAAAGAGAAAGTCTGGGAAACTTAGCTGTAAACTGTAGTAAATCTGTTCGCATTGTACACAAACCAAATTTTTTTCTGACTTGTGAAGTTGAACAAGAGATCCAGCCTCAGCAGAAAGATGACCTGACGTGGGTACACAAGAGCTATACAAAGGAAACGTCTTTTAAAACATAGTTAAACCTGTTTTGTGTTTTTACTAGTCTGCAGAATAACTGCAGCAAAGTATTTTCGCACAGGGTGGATCTTATACAACACTTTCAGCTTTTTACTAACATTAGCAACAGAAAGCAGGGTCTTGAAACGGCAAGCGATTGCAACCATTGCGGTAAACAGGCAGAGCTACCAGTGTGAGCAACATGCGATAAATATACCAGACATACACCCCTCTGCAAATAAAAGCCTGTCAATACATAGCCTCTTGTGTTTCGGAAGAAGAATTCAAGGTTGTTTGTTTTCTAGCATTTAGTTTTTTTAAATTTTAGCGTAGTGAGTGAAAGTACTGTAAGTACCAAACAGAAAGGAACAGTATATAATGTCCAACAGGTACTTTATATTTTACTGTAAAGAAGGACACGTTATCAATAACAAAAAGCTCCTGAAAGATTGCACACCAGTACTTTTTTTCCCCAGCTGGGACACAACAAAAATAATGCTTACTTTATTAAAATATACTCTTCCCTTCATCTTTCCTCTTTTATTCTCTTGCACTTCTCTGTAATGATTACGGAAGAAGAGACCATATTGCTATTAGTCTCCTGGCAGCCGTGTTTTATAAATGTTTGGTCCTTGCAGCTTGAAGTAGGTTCTCTCTCTGTATGATCAGACTTGATAGGAAACAGCTCCTAAGGGACCTATTTTCCTGTGTCTTAACTAGCACAAATATACCAGCATCAGGCTTTTGTGCTAATGTTCTCACTTCTTGATTAACTGGCCAAATCTCCAGAGAATGGCAATTTTCAATCAAATCTGAAGAGCAGTTACAAAGATCACATGGGGAAAAACCAAAAGTTATTGAAAAAAAAAAAAAACAGGGTTTCTCCCTCTTGAACACACATATATGCACAAATAATTAGGTGAGAGCTTTGTGTAATCCACATCAGTCCTATACTAGGTGCACTGCTATTATCAGTAATCCAGGGGGAGAGAGGAGAGAGAGAAACCTTACATTAAATCATCATCCACTTAAACAAAAAAAMCACAAAAAAATTATTAAATCTTTTATATATATATATATATATGAGTTAATATTCTCCTTACATCTCAGTCATCCCTATGTTATTCACATCCTTGTGCAGGATGGTCATCCCACAATTGGAAATGGCAATATTAATATAGTTTCTATATGCCTCACTACTCTAAAATGAAATCTGCCTTGCTCACTCAAATCAGTGAATAGACATCATATAGACACAGGGGAGCGCAGAATGGAAGGGATTTCCCAGGTCTCTGATGAATATCAAATTCATCCCCTGCTATCACAGGCAATCATCTCTTATTTCCCATTTAATAAACTGATCAAGCTGAGCCTTAAAACTGGTTGGCTTCATGATGGCAGTATTTCTGTTGTAAAGCGCCTTGAAAGGAAATGTTTTTACAGATTTAAAGAGAGATGTATTTGATATCCTATTGTCCAAAAAGCAGAACACCAGATAGCCAATGAATATAATTTGATACAACCTTCCTTTGACAAACCTATATGACACTTCATTCAGTTTTGACTAACTACCATTTTTTCATGCCTAACGRCTCTTCTTAAAACATATATTAAAAGCCTTGTAATACTAATAAAAACTGAGCATGCCCTCTACTGAAGTCCGTAGTCTTTAAGGGCTCAATAACCTGTGATATGTCACTGAAATCACACACATATATTCTGTAACAATTTGGTGGCACACACCTCTATCACACAGCTAGCCAGGCTAACGGCAGGAGCACAACACAAATACTGCTCGGCCATTTAATGGAGCTTCCACTAAAAAAGCTTTTTACTAGATGATGCTGCAGTTAATTCTTTTTTACAGTAGGCACTGAAAAGTACGAGAGCCTTTTAAGAGTTTTAGTAGGTTAGACAAAAGGGTTTCTTGCTAGTGAATTTAACTTGAGACATTTTGCTGGTTCTGCTTCTTTAGGGTAAAGAAAATCTCTGACATGACCTTACAGTGGTAGCTTGCCAATAAACAGCATGAAATGCATTAAAACTCAAAGGGGTTTTTTGTTGTTGATCGAACAGGCTTGTTAATTAATGTAGCCGAATGGTCTATGCCTAACAGCAGAGAAAGAATATTGAGGGGAAAAAAAAAGAAAAAAAGGAGAAAAAAAATTGCAAATACTTAAGCAACTCAGCAACCTCATATAAGGCACAAAATGGGATCTGATAGAGAAAGAAAACGATAGCAATGTCTAAAGCAAGGCTGATTCTCAAGCATTTCACAATGTGTACTGYAATCATATTTCATAGACTGTATTCGCTGTTTGAGTGAAAACTACAACATTTGTTTTCCCCAGGCTGAGGGCATCCCRCTCCAGACCGTTTCAGTGACTTCTCCGGGACTACTGACAGTCTGAGGTGGGAGGCAGAGGGAGGAGCTGTGCTGTAAAGTGATAGCTACCGTAACAAATCTATACATCAAGGTTCCTCTACAGATGGCAAATATCAAATGGATAACAAAAATATGTAGCTGTTCCCACCAGATCATATTTAAGGGACATTTTAAAGACGACTCAAGTGTTATTGTAGCACAACAACTATTTCATGGTCAGCCATTTTGCAACAGCTCTGAGTCTACAAATAATATGCACCATCATAATACTCATAGCATATTAGAAAATATTATAATGATGATAATTCAGTGCCCTACATTTCTGTTCATTGACAAGTGGGTAAATTGTTGCCAAACTGAACCTGATAAGAGCTTGATGATCTATTTCTTATATCAAAGAAAGACTTAAGATGAAGACAACATTGGGTCCTTTCTTGATGCCTACACTGACTTGCTATACAATAGTGGCAAAAATCACTTAAAAATGCATTTCTCTATTAATAATGTTGGGGATAATACTACATGTTTGCAAAGAGAAATAAGGATAAGACCTTGGATACGACACACTGAAAAGCAGTAATATTAAAATGGATCTTAATAGTCTTAGCAGCAGCTTAGGATGCTGAGCCACAAAATGCCTCTTCTTGCTCAAAGATACCAGATGCGCTTCACCTCTTCCTTTCCTTATCATCTGGTAACGCTTKCAGTCCATAACCTATTTTTTAAACATTTTAATAGACGCAAAGTATCTTAAGGATTACAAAGCTCAAGACATTTCATCATACAATGAATCTGTGGACAGTTCACTTACAGAGCGACCTATAAGCAAAACCAACCACGGGACTAGCCAGAAAAGGTTTGGCATGACCAGACAGGGCATCCCAGCGCTGACAGTGCCGCCTGTTGGGGAGTCCACTAAAATGAGTTTTTAAAAAGTAATGCAATGACAGAAAGTCAACTACAAGATTAGATGCAATGAGAAAGTACTAACCTCTCATGTGCTAAATATCTGAAATATATAAAGCATGGATTGCCACACTTCCAGTATTAACCAAAGCATCTAAAGAGCCTTCTGAAGATCTGATCAATAACAAATTATAGGTGTGTCCATTGTATTACAAAAAGCAGTACTTATCTCAAAGACCCATGTACAACTATATCAAATTACCTCAAATTGATTGTTGCCTTAAAAATAAAGTGGGTTCATTTTGTGTAACTGCCTAGTTACAGTTTTTATCCTGCTTTCTGTTTTTCCTCAGGATCCAAAACATATCTGTTTCACAGGCAAAAGTCTATGCTCTTTGTTTGTTTTAAATAAGGCTTATCTGCAGACTATTTCCATGTTCAAATCTCTGAAATTTTATACTCTTGTCATATGATTCACACTGACATACAGACCACCAGGATATGCCARTCTAAAACAAATATTAGGGTTCATATTAAATACAGATTCCAAGTCTTACTTTGATGTCAGAGTCATGGGAAATATTTTTAATGGAAATAGTTATCAGCTTTATTTGAAACAAGGCTACAATTATAGGTCAATGTATAACCAAATTCCCCTGTGTCCTGGTTTTGGCTGGGATAGAGTTAAATTTCTTCCTATGCTATGTTTTGGATTTAGTATAAGAAGAATGTTGATAACACACCGATGTTTTTAGCTGTTGCTAGGTAATCTACTTCTCAAGGACTTTTCATCTTTCCCATGCTCTGCCAGGTGCACAAGAGGCTGGGAGGGAGCATAGCTGGGACAGCCAGCCCAGCTGGCCAATGGGGTATTCCATACCATGGGACGTCATGCCCAGTATAGGAATGGGGGGGGGGCGCGGTCCAGGATGCGGCGATCGTTTTGGGGTCATTGTCTCGGCGGGTGGTGAGCAATTGCATTGTGCATCACTCATTTCGTATATTGTATCATTATTATATTATTACCATTGTTATTATTATTATTCCTTTCTTTTCTGTTCTATTAAACTGTCTTTATCTCAATCCGCAAATTTTTTTCAATTCTCTCCCTGCCCTGCTGCGGGGGGGGGGGGGCGCGGCTGTGTGGCGTTTGGCTGCCTGCCGGGTTAAACCACCACACCCTGCAAAGTTTAGCCCAAAGGCCAGGCCCRGTTTTGTGCAGGCTCTTTTATCATCTACTTTGAACAATGCAGGAACTACCTCAATTACAGAGAGATCCCCACACGGTGAGCCAACATGAGTGTGGTACTTGCCATGTAACAAACACACTTCTGGTTGATGACTCCATATACCATTTATTTCCCTTGCATCATGTTAACTGATACATACATATGTGTCTATATACCATCACCTCCCCTGGTTAACTCATATAATACCTACGTATATAGAGAAAATTGCCCCTGCATTGGCAGGAAATGCTTTACTTGAATTATTTCACAACAGGAGTGATTTTTACAAAATGAAGTCTAGTTTTCTTTAAGAACTTGAGTTCTTCCTACTCCACAATTCCAGGTTATACAGATCTGGGATTTCAGGACCAGCAAAGAACAAAAAACTAACATTCATTTTACATGGAGAAGTTGATGTTTATGGAAGGAAGAAAAAAAACACAACATACTTCTAACATGGAATGTTACTATGGCATCAGGGAAATATATAGATATATATGCTTCTGAATATCTATATATATATGTATTTAGAAGGCCACAACAGCAAAGACATTATTTTGTTCTTAAGGTAAGAAAAAAATAAGTTACATCGCAGTGGTACAACTACAGTGTGTTTGTTTTTTCCGTTGAGTAGTCTAAAGTAGGTCAAGTTAGGCACATCCATTAGTTCTCCTATAAATAGATCCACACTGAGTTCACCTGCTTGTAACTAATGTAGAACAACAGAATTTTAAATACTTTTTCCTTTAATCTTTAAGTTAGCTTATTCTATATATAGACATAAAAAATATGAAGTCATTAAGTCCTGCATGATTTTTAAAAGCCGAAGAAGTGACAATGGATACATGAAATTGGGACACACACTTTTTTCCCCTGCAGAAAACCAAATGTACATGCCTCCACCTATAAGTTTATAGATCTGAAAGACTTCTGCAGAGATGTATTATAGATGAGTCACATAGTTTCCCCTTGATAYCAAGACAAAGGAAAGGAGAAAATTCTGCATAAATCACTTCACATTTTCCCTGTAACGCTTGTGAATATGTTATTATTCACCTCACCTTTTCAAAGACCGTGATTTTCATCCTTCTGAGGATTTTTTTTTTTTAAGATACAAAAGGCATTTCTTATTTAGCAACTTGAATTTGTCATTAGGCAATTTTCAAACAGGTCTCATAGCTCTTTTATCCTTATACATTTCTTTTTTCTTTTTTAATCTGAAATAGTCCCTTGTTGCTTGATTTGCAGATCTGTATCAGCATGCAAGGATTTCACTAGCTTCAGCCAAGTACAGAACACTTCGATCCCCTCGAGTACTGAATATAAGAGTCAATTTAGAAGCAAGCTAAAAGTATAGCACTCTGTTCTCCGTCACACAAAACATCATTTTACTCACACAGGCATCTTAATAACAAAATTCAATTCTGGATATTTTTCTTGGCATGGCTCAGGACTGTTTAGAGATGACATCAGAAAGCTTACTGAAGACTTGGCTTTTTAAAAATTTAATTAAAATATCTGTTTTCCAATAAGGTAGAAGTCCCTACGTTGGTGGGAGTTTAAAGTTAGCATGTATTCTTTAACTTTGAATTTCATCTCATTTAGGAAACGTAACTTCCAAATGTTTTGGTTTTGTGTTACTAAAAATCACCCTGTTAATTTCGCCCAAAGAACTAGAAAAACRTAATTATACTATTTTATCATCTTCCTTAAAGAAAAGTACACGGGTTTCCTCTCATTTAGACAGTGATTTATCTTCTGGTCTCATTTGCTAGGATTTGCTAACATATAGCTTTAATTTATGACTTTTTTGATTTAAATTCCTACTGCTGGAAAGAAAAAAATACCTAGGTATCTGTTTTAAAGGTCTTTTTTGTTACACACCACGTAGATGGACAAACACAACCGAGAGAAGGGATCCCTAACTTGCATAGCTTAAAGTTAATTCTTCCCGTTTTGGCTCTTCCTCCCCTAAAGGAACAAAACCAGGCAAGGTCCTGGCCCCGAGTCCCAGGAGAGGAAGATCCCCAAGGGAGCCCCGGCACCGCGACGGCAATGGGGGGCACCCGGCCTCGCTGCAGATGCACGAGGCACCCAAGCTTGCTCTTGGCTGCTGTGCAATGTTTGAGTGATGAGATTTTACCATTTTACAGTTTTATCTTTTACTTCTCTTTTGCCAAATTGCACAGCTGCATGCCACTTTTTGCTTTTCACCTCATCCTTCACTGAGAAACTCCACTAAAATTGCTTCAATTGAGTTTCCGTGTTATGCCGTAGCATTTTCTTTTTTGGTCTTTTGCACAACATGGATTTTACCTTAGGCACCAAACAAATTCACCATTTTAATAACAGAAAGTACTATAACGTTTTTCATTGTTCTTTGCTCTATTTGTTCTGCTGAAGTCAACATGAAAAACAATTTCAAACTTCTCAGTAAATGCTTCATTTACGAATGCTCCATTCCAAGTGCCTACAGGGTTACAATCTGGTCTATGACAATTTTATTAATTTTTTAATCAAAAGCATTAAATCAAATTTAAAATAAATAGTACTCAGTATTTCTGTAGTGCCCTCCAGCACAGTACAGCAAAAGCGCTTCATGGACAATAATGGCTTTAGCTTCACTGCACCCTCAGGAAGAAGATTAAAAGATAGTCTCCAAATTCTTTCTCTACTTGAGGAAACTGAGGCACAAAAAATTTCTTTCCATATTTTTGAGGTTCATCTCCAGTCTTAGACGCTTTCAGTTTTGGGTGATCTCTCTGAGATAGCCAAAGCCTTACTTTCAGAAAAATGTAAAATAGTCGCATGTATTCCTGAAGTGAACCAAAAAGGACAAAAGCTAAAATGACACTTTAAAAATAAAATAGCGCTAAGCAAATTTCTGAAAACATCAAAAAAACATCTAGACTCATCACTGCAGACAGTAAACTCATTCCCTGTTCAGGGTAACAAACAGCACCACAGGCCCCATCACCCCAGGCCCCCACAAAAGGAGGCTGGTGGCTCGAGAGAGGCTGGGGAAAGCAGCGATTCCCTCGGAGCGGTTTGGTCCCGAGCCCGCACCAGCACGCGCACGCCACTCGCTGTCATGCAAAACTCTTACACAACACGTGATGAAACATGATCAACAGCCAAACTGCATCATCACCACCACCTCACTAAGCTATCCAGGGACACCAAAGAAGACCTCTTGTCTAAAATGTGCCAAGGAACAAAGTGCAGGACATCACACAAGTGCTAGAACCACAGCTCCAGAAGCACTCCGCAAATAAACTGTAAGTTATACAAAAAGGAAGGCATTTCAAAAAATAACTCATTTAGTGCCATTTGTTGCACCAGAACAGGTGCAGCTTCTCAACATAATTATTTTTTTAAAACTTTTTCTCAGATAGAGACCTTATTTTACTTTCTGACTCTTTTCCTTCCTTTTTCGCCCCAAGTCAGAGCAGTAGGGACTGAATTCAGCACATGTGACAGAGGCACAGCATTTCCAACCAATTGTATTTCCATTGTGTTGCCCATAACAACATCTCAGCCTGGCATTTCATTATCCTGCAAGGCCAGTGCAAACCACAGATGTGGTCTGTTGAAAGYGGCAGTCCCATCTTTCCCCCTCCCTACATGGTCATGTTCATCACTGGATCCCTCTGTCCACCTTCTCCTTTCTGCYTATTTAAGCATTTGTATCATTACACAAAAGATCTAAATTAGAATTAATGTTTAATAAAAACAATTTTAATTGGTTACGTTTCTCAGGCTGGTCCAGTTCAGTCTAATTAACAGTCTCATAAAAGCTTAGGGAGACACAAGGGAGGAAGTAAAGCATGGCCAGGACTGCTTCTTTCAGCAGCAGAGATGACTCAAAATGTCTCTAACACTGTGGCCTCAGACTGTTGTTTTGAAAGGATACCGTTCATCTGCAATTTCACATACAGCCCAAGGCATTCTTTGCAACATTCAGAAACTTGCACTGCTCTATGTCCAATCTTATCCCTCTTCTATTGCCTCCTTCAAAATCCTACCTATTTTCAACTAATCTAAATAATTGTGTCGTCTTGTTCACTAAAGTTGCCATCTCAGCACTCCCCCTCTTTCAAAACGAGCAGGCTTTCCAGGAATAAACCCCTCTTGCCCTTGTATACTGCTGACCTATTTTCCATAATTTGTTTGTCTCTCTGMCAGTTTCTAATCCACAGCAGAACTTCATTTGTCACAACATAAATAGTTACCTGAACAACTTCATACAAATTACTCAAATTCCACTACCTTCCTTAGATGAGACCAAATTAAGACAGATGCACAACAATGCTTTTAGGTGCTAATTCCTGAGTTCATTAAAAACTAAGATGCATAAACAGAAGGAAAAAAACCCACACATTTTGTGGTTGAATTCCTCTTCATCCATCCCATCCAAAAAAAAAAAAAAAAAAAAGGTGAAAGCATGGCAGTCATGTACACATTAGAGGCATGTGCCCAAGTGCTTCTTTTCATCAAAAAGTCATAGCACTTTATACATAGATGTTTACATAAACAGTCTTTTAAGKTTAACAATAGCATTTTTGGGAACAAAATTTGATAAGGAACCAGAACAACTTGTGTCAATTATCATTAAAAGGAGGTAGACACTGTTAAACCCCACATTTAAACATTCCAATTTTGATGTAAGGTTTTCTTAGTCATCACTTAATCGGTTACAAACTAGCTAAAGTGAAGGTGAAGGTTTCTAAATGTACAGGAACTTATTATCAATTTCCCATAAACCACATTCAAACCCCAGATGAGCCAGTCAATGAAGCTAGTTGAGTCAAAGGGCTCCTTGAAGAAATGTTTATTTTGCTTTAACTCTTCATACCTATTTTCTGAAACTGGAAAAAAACTACTTTTAGGAAACCAGGGGAAAGCAAGCACTATTATCCTACCATTCTGAAGCTTTTTTCTTCAAACTTTGAAAGGAAAGCTTGAAGAAACCKGAAGAACAAGCACATGCTGGGGTTTCAGTAAGAAGCAACTTTAGAAATCGAACTGCACTGAGCACTTCTTCTACTACATCCCTGGGCAGGATCTTTGGGCACTTCCACTTTCCAGTTTCGCAGAATACATCAAGTTTCAGACTAACTAGCTGGGCTATTCTAGTACCTTGTTATGGCCAGCTCTGGCTGTTTCAGAGGACAGTGCAAGAGCCTCTGTAATAGATAACTCAAGTAATTTGCCAACAGGCTTTTCTCTCGTCCGTGGGAAGTTAGGTCTGATGTCATTAGGACTGGAACGTATTTTGTACTTCCTCAAATGCCAGCAAATTTGAGAAAGGACAATACTGGCCTACCAATACTCCTTACTAGATGGGAAGGAGAAAATCATCTGCTTTGTCATCACAGAACTCAAATCTTGAAGAGACTAGAGAGTGAACCTTTGAAATAAGATAAAGGTCACTATATCTTATAACTAAGAACTGATTCAGTATAAAGGCAAGGCCAGTTTAAAAAAAAATAATAAATCAGAAAATTCTGTGACAAAGGCCGTGGTTTCTCACAGAAGTTAATAAAGCTCATGGTGTTCTCACAGAATTATATGATTTGAAGAAAATATGGGGAGAAAAAAACAGATGAGTTTAAAACCTGTGAATCTTCATTTACTAAAATCAGCAGGTTCCCCACTCTTTTTTTTTGTGGTCTATCCTCAGCTACTTACAGGCTCAGAATAGTTCCTTAATATTAATAGTTATAACCTTTTTGCAGTCTGATTTAATTAAAAAAAAAACCCAAACAACAAAATTTAAAGAAATATCTTGCACACATGTATTCTAGACAGCGTAGGCAAGAGAAATCCTTAAAATTAATGAAGTRCTCTTGTCTTTCTCTCTACATATAACCAGGTTGAAGGCAATAACTAACAGAGAGAAAGAACGAGAGTGTATATACACACAGAARCAAAAGAACATTAAAACAATCTTTAAAATAGAAAAGCTAATACTTTCCTAAGGGACTGACAGCAAGATAATGTTACCTAAAGAATTAATAATCTGGAAGAGCAAGTTAAAAATAAAGTGATGAAATTTGCCAGTGAAATACAACTTAGGTTTAAACCAATCTTTTAAAACATGATCAATGAGCTTTGCAAGACTTTCCAGATATATATATCACACTGGTGGACTGAGAAGCCTGGTGACTGAGGAAATTGAAACTTGAATAAATGTAAGATAATGCATTCTGAGAAATGCAATCTAGTCCGAGCCTCAAAGGGAAGAATCTTRGAAAAAGTAGCACCACCTTTCAAAAAAACCCCAGCAAAAATCACCTCAAATTAAAGAACTAGTCAATGATAATACTGAGGTAGATTTCATATATCTGCTTTTTACTGCAGCATCAAATATTTTTGCAGCAAATTTAGCTCTAAAAGTAATTTCAAATGGCAATTCCCAGTCTTCTGCCCTCTTGGGGTAGTATGGATGAATATTAATGTAATATGCACTTATTTATACTGTAGATGAATAAAAACAAAAGAAATGGGCAACTGTATGACATCAAATATTAATGAAGAAAATTAGTCAAAAAGYCTAAGTAGCAGTGAGAACAACAGATTACTGGAAAGATGTCAACACTCTTCTGTTTTATTTACCAAACCCACAACAACTTTTGAGAAAGCAGACACAGAGGATGACAGTGATGTAATACATCTGCAGGTAACCCACGGCCTCGCTATATAGAAAAGTACTTTATTTTACCTGTTTTAAACTAATTCCTGGTCCAGCCAACCTACAGGTAGCACAGACTGTGCAATGCCTGAAGTAGAGCAGGACAACTGCATTTACACTTGTATGTCTCTTTGGATGGGACTGGAAATTATTTYTCTTCATGGTGGAAAAACAATGTAGGTAGAAAAGATTTAGAAACACAGTAAAACACAAGAGAGGATAAAGTGTGCAACCTGTGTATGTGGAGGATAGCAGAGGCATCTATGCCCATCCACGTTTAGACTGGTCATACAAGAAGGGCAGACTGAGAGGTTACTTCTGCTGACTTGTGGCAAGGGTTAAGGAGCACCTCTCGAGCTTTTTGAGGAAAAAACTACATATTCCCACTCATYACACACTACTGTAGACATCAGACGGAGCGAGGCACAGATGCACACATAAGAACCGGCAACCTAGTGGTGCATATGCTGAAGCKAACATATTTAAGCACTAGAAAGTTGGAAGCTCTTTGTCTACGCAGTTCAGGCCACCTAAGTAGTATCTGAGTACTGGGCACTTTGCTATCAAAATGAGGTAGTCGTGAAGAAGAAGAGATGATGGGTTTAGAAACCTACTTTTTCCTGTAAGAAAATCCTGAAATGCACCAATACTGAGCTGTTATATTCTGATGCAGATAAAGAAGAAGGATTAATTGCAAATGCTGGATAGGGAAGAAGATCAGAACAGAACTYCCATGTGGTACAAATCCATGTAGCTGGAAGAAAGGAGGTGAAATGAGGCTAAATATCAGAAGAAAATCCTTAATGGGGTGATATATCAGATTGTGAAAGTCTCCCAAGGGAAGAAGCAGAATCCCCACTGCTCAACACATGTAAAAGCAGCATGGACAAAGAACTACAAGATAGGCTACAGGGAATAACTCAATATATAGCAAGAGAATGGTTCAGATGACCTAATAATATAACAGGATTTAAAATGACTAGATAATTCTATTATCATTAACCACATTCATAGTAGTACAAGCTAAAACACTGTTGCTATGGTAATCAATCCTTATGCATCGTTGCAGAAAATGACTGAGATACAAGGGATGGAAATGAATTGAACCAGCCCTTCCTATTCTCAACGAATTCAATGTACCAGTCAGCTGGGAAACTATCTAACTTGAAAGTTTACATCTAGATTCCCACAAGCCTTTTAAAATATATAGTAAAGCACAACTGAGTGTCTGGCATTCAAATATGGGTTATCCTGAGACTTACACACAGTCAGTTCAGATTCAAGGTAGGAGCAAGGCTCCAGTTCAGAGGGGACGCTGCTGGAAATGGATGGATTGCTCTCATCATTGCACTTCGAATCCCCTTCTCTTAATATTGCTTGAATTCTCTCAGCCCAAAGTAAACCGACACTACGGAGAGACCAATGCATGCACGCCTCTGCTCACATGCTGTTACAGCTCCATCTCGTGAGAATACAAGACCAACTTGTTTTCCATGTGGAAGGCAAGAAAAATGACAGCAGAGGCGATCATTTTTGCTGGCACTTTCTAAGTAGCCCTATGGACAACAAACCGTGGTAGTGAAAGCATCCTACTTTTTATTCTGAATTTATACTCCCAACTGAAAACATACAACTTTTTAAGATTCAAGCCACAGGAAAACAAATGATCAGCAGTCTCTTGATCACATATTATCAACTCTAAATAAATTCCATTCCTGCATGGATGTTATTACAGTGTTGTAACAAAGTGCACATCTCACAGTACACTGGAAAAAGCATACTGGCTTGCTCACTCAGCTTTCCCCTTTACTTATAGTCACRGAATGTTTGTCAGGATATCAGGAAGTTAAACCTGGCAGTAATAAAATCCTTAGAGCCAGGGAAAATTCTGGAACTCAAATTTTGAAAAATGGAGTTTAAATCATTCCTGGCACCACTCAAATAGAGTCTGTTTGAATCTCTATTAGTAAAACTGGAAAACCCCACTAAGTTTTTTAATGTCAACTGAGAATTTAAAATAAGACACTAACACTCCTCCTCCAAAACAGAAAGTTTTCAGCAAAACACAACAGGAATTGAGTGGGAATGAAAGGTCAAATCACTCGGTGAAAAACCACCACACTCTCCCRGTTCATAGCACAGTAAAAAATGGTTACAGAGTATATTTAGGAAAAACTATATGCATAAGTAGACAGAAGAGAAGACGACTAATTCCGTTCCTCAGAATTTCACAGCAACGCTTCCTTTCAAAAAATGCTTTCTCAAGTGAACAAAATATTTCTTTTGGTCTTTTGATAGTCTACAGCATTGTTAAGGAAAATAATTCAAACCAGCCCACACAAACAGAAAGGGTACTATAAATTATAGGAGCCACGTATTCCAAACRGAACATGTTTTTACCTGCTAGCGCTGGTATTCAAATGTAATTCTTACTCAGTGTTTTGTGCAGCACTACGCAAAATATCCATTAGAAACCAGAAAAAAAAAAGATCAAAAACTAAGCAGGCCATATTCTGGTTTGAAAACCAACTATGAGCAAGCAAGTACACCAGAAGGTAAAAGTAAACTTTAAAATCCTCAGTTACAAAATATTTGAAAGAGGCTAAAAATAAACCAGCTTGTTTTTTAAAAAGCCATTAAATTCAACCTTAAGGAATGTATTATATTTAAGTGAGAAGCAAAATACATATGTCAAGGAAAAGATCAGAGTAGCAGTGGAGTTTTCAATATTCACAAACACATACAGAAGCAAAATATTTGATAGATGTGCTATACAGTTACCCTYGTACATTAAAAAATTATTTACATAATGTAATTTTTCGTAAAAAACTTCTCAGGGATAAGCAGAGAAAATGACTCAAGTACTATCAGAACATTCCTGAAATGCTAGAACATGCCTGAATTCATGAGACATTTATTCAATTGATGAAGATACATCCTTTTTATTGAAAACAGTCTGTAACACACTGTATGTATATTTTGTTTCTATTTTAATATATTTCATTAGTATTTTTCTTGGAATTTAAACAAAAATGTTCCTGCTTGTGTGAGTTTCAAGTCATTAGTGCCAAAACTTCAGCCAATGTTTCATGAGAAAATTACTGAATTATGTCTGTTTATGATTATAACACAGATTTCTCAAGAAAATTATTCCCTCTTGGGCATTAAAAACTAAATGAGTGTGAAAGACTAGAATGTGTTTAATGTGACCAACCTAGCTTTTCCCGCCAAAATGCTTCAATTCAATCCAAACTCATTTTTTAAAACTTAAACAAAGTCTACTAAAAGTTATTTCACTTCCAACAATGACGTGCATTTACTAGAAGAGATTCGATAGAAAGATATCATTAAAAAATTCAAATTGTGAAGGCCAAGAATTTTACTATGCAACTGCTGTAAATAATTTCTTTTTTTTTTTTAATGTGAGTTCATAGATGAGTCAAAAAGAGCATGTGAGAGAAAGAGAAAGAAATCCCAGTGCAACTGAGAAATTAAACTGAAAAATTAAATCAAGGAGCCAAAAACCAGACACACAGATGGTAAAAACTGGCAAAAATAAAAAGTAAAAATCATGCTCTTAAGTACCAACAGATGCAGTGACTTTAAAATATTACTCCTTGAGGATACACAAAGACAATAATCCCAGATTGTGATTTCTGGGCCAGTCTACTGCTGCACTAGAGCCACAAAATACACCGTATTGTACAGAGAAAAAAATGACTTGTCAGACACGGTGATATCTGCACTGCCAGTCTACTAAAATAGAAGGGAAGAAAATGAAACTATCCAACACTGTGAAATTAATGTCTTCAGCAAAAAAAAATTTTTTTAACTGTGTAAATGAGATAAGAGAGKTGACTTGCAGAATCCATTTACAGATTTATAATACTACAGGACTGAGCATGAACTGGTTATTTGAGCATTTCTGAAACATTCCTTCTTGAAACAATATTCAAGCTTCGCACTCTGGATGGAAGCGAGACTGTGCTTCCCAGATTCCGTGTTGTTAAACTTTGTCACGCTAATAGCTTTGCTGACCTCCAATCTTATTTAGGGTCTCCTTGATTTCAATCACCGCAATTACCTAAAAGCTATCCCAGTTCAGACTATTGGTATTAAAACAGGGAAAGAAAAATAATCCAAGATTTGAAAACTGRAAAACTGATGTGTAGTATTGTATGCTAAGTTCAGCCTTTCCTGAGAGATCTTCTTAAAATCAGAACTTGAAATGCATAATTAGTAGTAGTACTTTTAAAACGCATTACTTAAGACTAATTTTTCAGATTGTTAAACGAATTAAATTGATACTGCTATGCATGACTGAACAAACCCAGCATCTTATGCCATCACCATAATTTCAGGCTAGTTGTAGATATATAATCATACAGACTAATGGTTTTTTGGGCTAAAAAACAAAGTCAAATTCAAAGAAAATAAAATGATATTTCTTTACTACCTCTCTTAGCATGCAGAAGTTTACACTGGGCACTTTCTCCTCTAAAACAATTACTGAAGTTATCAGGATAATCATAAGATCAGGAAGGTGACTGAGAACTCCACAACATGAATGTATTTAAAAACACAGTTACAAGAAAAACATTTGTCATTAATTTTACAAGTTATGTATGGATACATACATTTAAACATATAGATACACACACATCAATGACAGCACTTTAAAATGCTGCTTCTAAAAGTGGAGAGTTAATGAAGTGTTCTATATTCCTAGTATATAAACAAGTACTTCATTTAACGTGTACTTCATGGACATGTACTTCATTTAACTCTAATGTATATATGGATGAGCAGTAAGAATGCTGAACTATAAAAATGAACAGGAAAATTTGCTAGATGTTAACTGGCAAACAGAAAGATGCTGTCAGAAATCAAATAAATTTTGTCTTCTGTAGAGGCTCCAAATTCAGATGACCCAGAAAGGCGTCACTTCTCACCAGTACACCCRTCAGCTCTGAGCTAGCGCAAGCCAGCAGAGCTTCTGCAGCCGCTGCTTGCCCTGCTGAAACAGCCCGGGAGGTGGTTTCAAAATKACTCCCACCATCCCGAAACAGAGTCCCAGCCGCACGCTGCAGAGGCAAGCGCTGCTCTGAATTCACCCCAGGTTTCTGAGTTTTGGCTTTAGAGCAAGACAAGTCAAAGCGTGCGTGACACCAGCGYGCTCAAACCCCCCGGGGCCCAGCATGGGAGGGCACAACTTCTCTTCAGCTGTGCCTCTTTTTACATTTACAGGCACATGTAGCTGTAAAATGAAAGAAGTCATCAGGGAACCGCATTGCAATGAGGTAGGAATTTCACATAGATTCAGATATAATAATTACTTTTGTTTTTTTCTGCACATCTCCCAGCCTACATCCCAGTCACATCTCCCAGCCTACATCCCAGTATTTTCTGCTGACCCCTGACACACCAGGACGGAGCTGAAGTGCCTCGTACCCCATCTTCAGCTTTGCAGTAAGACTGACATTTGTTAATTCAGGGGAAAAATGGCAGAGTCCTTGAGCCCCATTAATTTCACCTACCCAGAATGCTGCGATACACACTATCCTATTGAAGTATAATATTATAAGATGCTTTATTTGCAGAGACCAATTTTACTGACCTTCAAATCACCAGCAAAATCCATCAGTTTTGATGGGAGGATGAGTTAAAAGAGTCTTCATGAAGAGAACGCTATTTATAGTGACGAAGTGTAACTACAAGGAAGAAATACTGATGGGCTTGCTTTATGAAATCTGTGCTTTGTTGTAACAATTATTGCCTAGAAAATCAAGAAAAATAAAAACGGTATGATAGAATACCCAATGTAACTTTCAATAATTTTGAATAGAGATGCTCACAGATAMGACCGCTTTCTTTTGGGACATTTAATTTAGTCTGTGCTTTGTATAAATGAGTTGAAATTATAAGCAATCATGAATTCCTACACATTAGGAAAGTAAAGACTTTTGAAGACAAATGAGGGTATCCAAGAGGAAGAGGAAATTAAGTTTTGATACAAAGTGATTGAGCACTGGCTTCCTGCCTAGTATTCTGAAGAAACAGTAAGAGGACCAGAGGTTTTGTTCATATGGGATACCTCACTCCTCGGGCGTTTATTCCACAGTCTGTAAAAATGGTTGCAATATACAGCCTAAAGGATAATTTTGTCTATTTGTTTGTTTGTTTTGGAAATAGTTGCATATGTATGCTGCCCTTAACATTAATTTTTAAACTGTGAAAACAAACAATATTTTAAATGGCAAATATGCTAAAATAATAATAGCCAACTGATTTTGCTCAAATTCATAAATAGTCATCTCTGGGCCTGAAAAGGCAGCATAAAAAATTTCAATCCAAATGAAGTTAATCACATGCAGCTGGCATGAAAGTGAGTGATACCTTAATATGGAAKCTGGGCAACAATTTTTATTCTTAAAATATCACATACAAGAGAGCAAAACTTAAAAGGAATATTTATTTCAAAAGTAAAATCGTTACAGCAGTACATTACAGGAAGTCTTTAGTTCATTAATATTTTTAGTGCTTCACATGTTTCCAACTGATTGCTTCCTCATGGAAACACTAGTTGTGCTGTATTTGTTTTAATTCTGTGTATCCTGAGTATGGAACCCACCTCAACCAGAATAACTGCATCAATGACAAATCAGTTTTCCTTCTTTGGCATAGGGATTCAGCAAAAGCCCTTACCAGTGCCACAAGGCAGTTGGCAGTTAGTTGCTGGGTCTTATGAAAACACTTTGTAATTATTTACTAAATCAGATCAAATAAAATAAATATAAAAAGAAGAGAGGGATTGTTGTTTCTTCTGTTTTGCATGTGACACATACAAAAGTAAATAACTTTTTCATACATCCTGATTTCCTAAGCAACCGAATTCCTATTCCCCCTGCTCGCCCCCTCCCCAGCCCTGGAAACTACCATTTCATATGCAACTCCAAGTAGTTTCAAGATAAATTTAGAATGGACTTATTTTCAAATCAGTCAGTGAATGAATTGGCAATGCTGGTCTATTATCTTCTTTTCTCTTCCAGTCATACTGATGAAATAAATTAAAATCTTATGGTATATTGCATCAACTAGGTCGYATTACGTAATTCCATTCACTCAGTTGCTGCACTCACTAAATCTTGCTGTGTCACTTCATGAGGAACCATGACATTTCTCAAAGTATCCTATAAATTACAGTAACCATTTAATACAGCCAGAGAGTACTACATTCAATAATGAAATGCTTGTACTTAAGCAATAAAATCGAGATTAAATTTAAAACCCAAAATAAATAAAAAACCCAGACAAATTACTTCCACATAACTCAATTATTAACTCCAAGTTACACAGTACCATTCCTCTTTACAGCAAAGTGCAACCATGTCATTAAAGTGCCCTGTCCACACAGGATTTCAAAGAATAAGCACCCTTCCTATTTCCATCAATTGACGATAAATTAACAATCACTTCCACAACAGACAGGACAAACTTGGCCCTCTTCTGAAAGCATCTTTCTCATAATTAATAATTCTTAGAAAGAAAAAAGTATAAAAACCATCCTGCTGTTATTCAATAAATGAGATAAGTTTCCCATTCAGATAAAATCTGTCATTTTCCCTTGCCCAATATAACCACTCTGACTTTATTTTTGTTCTGTTTGGAATTAATTGACTTGCATGACTCAGCAGTGATTTACCTGAATCTCACCTAAAAACTACAGTGAACAGCAAAGAGTTCTCACATGCATGTTCCTGTCCGGATAAGCTGTTCTATTTTATTGTAGGAAGGACTACAACTTCCACTACAAATTAATAATATAAATATTTCTTTTAAATAAGTAACATTAGCCATGTAGAAGAAAAATTGTACCGGGAAGAAAACCAGACTATTAAAAAAAAAAAAAAAAAAGCACTTATTTTTCCATTTCAAGTCAAGCAAATTCTAAAATGCAAATTAAGTTAACTGAAAATTAAGTTAATGTGAAGCTTAAGCTAAGGCCAGACTGACTTCTAATGCAGAATTATAGAAGTTTGGCTTGGCAACAAAACCAAGCAAATTCTCAATCTTGGGTTTTCTTATAATTTGAAAGGAACAGGAAAGAAAAACAGTATTTGGGATAACTTTCTGATTTTGAATGGTGTCTTTCTGATAGCATATAAAAAAATGACATCATCAAGACTCTAGAAAATAAAACCGAGAAGGGATTTGGGGAGATGGGATTTACTGAGGTCATCTCTTTCTTGCCAAGGAATTGGTYGCTGTCCAGTAGAAATCTGTGTTGTAAAACACAAAGCAGGTATGCAGGAAGAAGAGAAAGGTAGAGCAGAGAAAATTAGAAGAACACAAAATGGAAGGAAAAAAGGGTAAAATATCAATACCATGTACTACCAGTACCACCTTCTGAAACAAAAATGCAGAATTTCTTTTTAAGCCTCAAAGATACAAGTAATCACTTATATATTTACACTTTGGTTAAAAGGCTAGAATGCAGAACRAGCATAATGTGAATTTTAAATTAAGAATACTTTACCAAGGGCGAGGGAGAATCCTCTATAGACACAATTAACAGAATTGCTTTAATACACTTAAAACTTTTAACCTTTGTGGTCTTTGAAGTGAACAGTGGAACTGCATCTATTTCATGTTTGTACGGAAGGGCTGTACTGCCCTGAAAAGTTTTACAGTGCTGTAAACTAATGAAATAAATTATCTTAATTTGGTTAGATCTATTTTCATTAACTGTATTACCCACCAAGGGAACGAGGGCAAATTTTAATTTTACTAATGTATTTCACTTCTGCATTACTTTGGCACGCTGTAATTGCGGCTCCTGCTCAGCATTGCTCGCTCTACCATCGTGGGGCCACCTTGCCCCCGCGCTCCCACCCACGCAGGCAGGGCTGCATGGAGCCCCCRGGACCCACGCAGCCGTCACCACCACGCACGGGGCTGCGCAGTACTAACTCATACCACGGTCCCACCRGGGCTTTTGAGAACATGGCATGGTAGCAGCAACAAGCACATTATGAAAATAGTGAGAGTGTTTCTATTACAAACAACTCATTGGGATACATTATATACGCCTGGACTAAAGAGTAAACATGTGAGTAGATAAACCTCTTTCACAGCATGAAGAAAGAAAACAAGCTCTTAAAAGAAGAAGAGGAAGAATTGARACATCCTTTAGACGAAATGCTCTTCCAGGCCCAGTAAGGGATTTTCAGATGCCCTTATCTGACCTGCTACCATGGACAGACAGCAGTCAAAAAAGCCAGACATAATACTGTTCTGCAAAATATTTAGAAAATAGTCAGAAAACTAGCAGCAATAATTTATTTAAAGCTTCTTACAGCATCTCCATGTAATTTAGAAGAGTATTACTTATATCCCTGGTATCATAGATTTATTACCATTAACTACCATAACAACATGATTATTTAAATAGTTTGGTCCCAAAGGGCAGGAAAACAGCAGTGTATGGTTACTCGCAACTCTGAAAATGCCCTTCATGCATGCCAACACTCTTCAGAAAGGTTCTGCAGAACAGAGTAGGTCTTCTAGCAGATACTAGYGCTTGTCAGGCTGCACGTGGAGTATCATGTCCAGTTCTAGTCCCCACAATTCATGAAAGACACGGATAGACTGGAGAGGGTCCAAAGGAGGGCCACAAAGATGATAAAAGGGCTGGAGAACCTGCCCTATCAGGAAAGRCTGAAGAGGTTAAGCCTTTTCTGCCTGGAGAAGAGAAGGCTTAGGATGGACCTCATCACAGTATTCCATTACTTAAAGGGCGGCTACAAAAAGGACAAAGGCTGTCTCTTCACGAGGAGCCACATGGAGAAGACAAAGGGCTACAGGTACAAGCTGCACCAGGAGGGGCTACATCTTGATACGTGAAAGAATTTTTTTTGCAGTGAGAACAACCATTCACTGGAACAACCTCCCCAGGGATGTGGTAGAGTTCCCAGCACTGGAGGTTTTCAAGATGGGATTGGACAGAGTGCTAGGTAGTCTCATCTAGGCCCCCTTTCCCACAAAAGGTTGGASCAGATGATCTTTCGAGGTCCCTTCCAACCTGGGCTGTTCGATGATTCTTTAAATTTCAGCCCAGTCCATCTGCATATTTATGTGCATATGTACATAGATCTATGAGAGTGAGAGTGTTTGAGTGAGAGGATGTACATCTGAACATGAAGCATGTCTTTTTCTATAACACTTAAAATCTGTGAGGTTTTTTTGTAAAACTGACTTTTCTATTTTTTTTAAATTGTGGACTATAATCACCTCTCCACATAGAGAGCTACATTCTGCCACTGAATTCATATCTACACAGCAGCATATAACTGAAAGTAGACTGCAGCCCCCGAACTGTCTCACCTATTTAATACACAGTATGAAATGACAGATTATTTTTCAAAGCAGAACAAGATAGATGCCAGCATGAAACATTGTTTATAAAAGCGTCGCCACTACAGCTGTCCCCAAGCAATAAAGCTGTTTATTCCAACCTCCTACCTTAAATAAACTGAAACCCTCAGCACTGGAAAACAACTTCAAATTTGTTCATGACTCCAATACAAATAAGAAGAATCATCTCTTTCCAAAATATACAATTAAGGTCACGTCYACAAATGTCCATTTTGCATAAAAGTGCACAGACTTCTAAATTCCATGTTAATATTTTCTTAAAACTAATACATACTGTAGTTTGAAATTTGATTCTGTCTCTGTACATATTGATGCATTCAGCATACCGATAAGCCTTTCTCTTTCAAGCTGCTTCTCTCTGTTTCTGAGGTTACACACACACATTTAGAGAATATTTAGTAAATATGTGTATTAGTGTATTCATATCTAAGCTTTATACAGAAGAATACAGAGATTCTTCTGAATTCAGAAGACACAACAACTCTTCTGGGGGATAGGAATTAGAGTCTACATAAAAATCAGAAATAGATCATGTTAGAACCTAAAAATCAAATGGCTTTTAAATATGGAAATTAAGTTTAGATTTAGAAACCTGGATCTGAAGCCAGTTAGGTTCAAAGTGAGATTTAAACCTAGAAAAGGCCTGTGATTCTGACTCTCACTACAGAAAAAAYGTGGTAAGGATTTTAACCTTAAAAAGCAGAAATCATAAATACAGAAAAATTGAGAACTTACAAGCCCATCGTAAGAGCTTGTTTTACCCTCCCATACCCCTTTTYAAGCATTCTGACACATAATACAGAACCGGCGCCAGCAAGTCTCCCAGATCAAGATGTGTCTGTGGGAACTGGGCACCTCAACACCCACCAGGACCTCAGCTGCTGGAAGGAGCTCAGCAGGGTCCAGCCTGGAAGCGACCCAGCTGACCGCACACGTGCCTCGACTCAATGAAGATCTAGACTCCAGTACCACACAATAGGAGTTTGGATATTTTTATGTAGGTACTCACATTATAAACACCTAAATACCGGTTTCTCGTTTTGGAGCTCACTATGCATAGTATTTTTTCTAACATAATAATAACAAATGCATCACAGGGAAAACACTGAAACAAGACTACAGAATAATCACTTAATTGTGGTCACRTACAGATCAGTGATACCCGATACAACTACACTCCTTTGGGAAGTCAAAGGCTATCAGAAACTATTTAATAAGTTTGACCATATTATATATAAAAAAATATTCCAAAGGTGTGATTAGTCAAAGAAAAAGAAAAGAAAAAAGGAAAAATATTATTACCCCTGTGATTAGTAATGGTTCCAAGATGTCAAGGTGCTCTTCTGGCAGCCAGACAGGGCTGAGACTTAACTGCCCCTCTTCCTGCTGAGTGGAGGGTCAAGCCAGCACTTCATAGCTTACATTTCATTTGAGCATTTGAGTTTCTGAGCTGAAGGAGTTAACATCTTGCCAATATACAGAAATAAAGGGAGCAGACAATACYTAATTACCTGTAGCAGCAGCAGCTAAGAGAAAGTATTTTTGGGCCAAATCAAGCTTTTCACCTTCTTCATGGTACAAAAGCAAGAAGAAACAGCTGTAGCACTCGAGGTGTTGACAACCCCATCAGGTGGAAGCCAGTGCGATCACATGGCCAAGAACCCCCGCCTCAAGTAGTAAAAAAAGCTGAATTTGCAAGTGGATATGGGACTGGGGAGACCTTGAACTCTTGCAGAGGCACCGTAAGGTCTTCTGATCAGCTCTTTGACTAACATAAACCTTAGGTGAATCCTCTACAATGCACTAGTCACTGCTTCTACCTGGCCCATAGTTATAGCTATGGCCAATTATTTAATACTAAGTCAGGTGCCAAGCCATGCATTTCTTGGCCACATCCCATAGCTCCACCTGCAGAAACAAGCAAACTGCATGAGCCACGGCCTTGCTCACTAGCTGGTAACATTTCTTCTCCCATGATCAGCATCAGAGTAGTCCTGCCTGGTTTCACAATCTCTGGAKAGCTTCCTGGCTACACCCATGCACCCCCTGCCTTTCGTACGGGACAATCCGCTGATGACCCCCCRCAACAAGACAGGCCTCTGCATTACGCCTAGAGCTTCGAACACATGCATATCTCTATCTTTGTGACAGAAATTCTTTATAAGGAATATGACAAGCTTTAAAAACATCTTTGTATTTTATAATTTATACGCTGTCATGGTTCTATGTTCATTAAGGTTGTTATCGTAAGAGACAAATTATAAAGTGCCTGTACTGAGATAGGGAGGAAAGCAATGAGACTTTATCTTGGCGTTGTACAGAATAATGAATAACCAGTTAAAAATTATTCCTCCAACTGAAGCCTAGCTAATCCTTTTTCCAAACCTTAAAGCACAACTCCTTACTAATGAATATAATTTTTACTGCAGTTTCAACCTCTACATGTGAGGAGTTTGAGATAAGAAGAACCTCCAACTCCCAAGCCTCCCCATCTCCAGGCCATGAAACACAGAAGTTGCAGACCTTTCCACTGTAGTTACAGTCATAATAAAACCTAGAAACAAAAGCCAAGATACACCTGTCAGACAAGGAGAAACACAGAAGAGGTACACTAGTGAAAATAAAAATATTTATATACATTAGCTATACCACTACAAAATATTCAGAACTAAACAAAATAAATGAGCTACATTTCTGCCTTCTATTCTTACGTTAAGGCATGAAACAGAAGCAGGGTTTTTGTTGTTAAATGAAAAATTTGACAACATGGGTAAACTGGAGTATGACAATCCAGAGGAAATTAGTGGTTTAAATTCACCAACCTACCTCTGAAGCTCTGATTATTTTTTTTCAACTGACAGTGCTGAAACGCACTAATTTATAGCATCCAATGTTTTAAGAGAGTATATTCAATCAAATTAAAAGCAGGCCTTATTTTGCTGAAAATAYAAGCTGAAGGCAGGTACTCTACAGCTGGAGATGTAAGACCATATGCTACTTGCACGTCTGATCTCGCTGAAAAAGGAACCAGAGAAACTGTACCAGATTACTATGGACAGATGTCATGAACAAGAATAACTTAGGGGAAGTGTTCCGTACAGCATATTTCTGCTCAAGAAGACAGCAGTAGTAACCAACTTCTCTTCCCATTTCAGAATACATYTGAGTTGCTTTTATCTCTGTTTTTTCCTAGATATTAGAAAGCTACAGGGATTTTAGGAATCAGACCTGTTCTTCAGTAATAACCATGAAATTTTACTCCATCTCCTACCTTGCTTTCATGCACTGACAAATACAGATATATATTCAATAGTTACGCATATATATTTGCATATCATTTTAATTGATCCAATCTCATTGTATTTGCAAATCTGATCAACCACTTCATCATTAAGCAGGGCAGCTGTAGAATTTCCCTCTCCTGCTGCTCTCGCATCCCTTCCCAGCGCACAGCACAGCCGGGTCCTCTTTATCCTTCTGCAAAACAGGCCTCTCCAGCAGAGCAAGGAATATACTATTTCAGTTCAACGTGCCTTGATTGCTGCCAGTTCCGATATTTGACTAAGGAAACTAAAATGACCACCCAAGAGAAGCTTTCTCTGTACTTAAACTTCAGGAATTGGTGAAAAGTTTAACTCTCTCATACGTTCCCTTTTCATGTCTCCCTGGTATGAAACAGCATGAGTCCAGATTTGATCAGGGCCTGAGCAAGTCTTGAGGTGAACTGAGGGAAAAAAGATTTCTCAAATAAAAGCGACATTACCATATATATGTATAAATTTCAGAGGAAATAAGATTTTTCAACTATTCCTCGAAGTTTGGTTGCTGTGGGGGGAAAAAGAAAGTGCTGTGGAGGGCAAGGTGAAGAACAAAAACCAAGTTTTTCTTTTTTTAAGGTATTTCAGAATTAAATTAAAGATTGCAAATTTTGTTCTAGTACTTGACAATCTGTAGCAGAGAATTAATACAACAATTGAGTGAAAGAGTAAAAAGTACAATCCTTAACTTTCTAACTGTATTCTGAACTGTATTTGGACTTTTGGCTTTATAGTGGTGAAATGATTCTTTGGTACAAGCAGTTTCACATAACTTACTTCGCGGGCTTGAAAAATACCAAAACTTTCTGAGAAATACACAGACCATTTGCCCTGTGGACAACCAGAGGGCTCTGGAACTGAACTGCGAACAACCCTTAGGTAGATATAGCTAACCAGCATATACAATCAGAATATCTTAAAGGACTCAGAAAGCAGAATTAATCTTTTCCATTTCTTTGATGTCTATCACTCTAATTTAGCAGGGCCCTAGTAAAGCACAATAGATAGGAGCAAAAGCAATTACTTCAGGAATTTTAACAGACTTTGTGCATTCCTCCATTTTAAGGTGCTAAAACCTAGACAAGTTTACGGAACTATTTCTTTAACAACTACTAGAACATATCTAATTCTATGCTCTTACTAGTCACTGTCAGAGCAGCCTGTAATGACTTCCTAGAAACAAGGTCTCTTGCAGTTTCATCTGCAGAACAGGCTGTGATGCCGCAGAATCACAGTTTGCTCCATAGTTCTGCTCATGGGAAATGAGGTGTTGTCCACACAAAAACAGCTGCACTTCTTTGGCACATCACACCTTCACTCCTCAAAGCCCAATTCCAGTGAATGTTCATGTATGCTAGAAGCTGACAAAGATCATCCTGGAAATTCTTTTCTCCTTATATTGAAAAGGAAGAGATGAGGCAAGCTTCAAGCGAAGCAACTCAATCCAAGCCAGAAGATCCTTCTGCCAAAAACAAGCCTCTGGAGTCTGCAGGATGAATCTAATGTTGACTACATCTCCTCTAAACAGCCACGAAGGCAGGTTAGACCAGGACTGTTATCACCCCTGGTATCTGTAATGGGTTCTGCCCTAGAGGTTTCCTGGCACCGTCCCTGCCTTACCCCTGGTGCCAGACCTGCCGTCTGCTACTTTTTAGGCACGTACGGGGAGGGTGCGCAGACCACTCCAGCCCCTCCGCAGCTCTGTCGAGCACACAGGAACAGGACTGGAAGTTGCTAAATTAATTGATTATGCCAGATAGCAACCTCGTCGCTTGAGTTTCTTCTTCACAGCAGTGAAAGGCTTCACTAGTGGGAAACAAAAAGCCCACAGAGGATATTGAAAAAGATATTGGAGTTTAAAACCCAAAAAAGAGTGGAAGAATATCTCTGTCTGCAGCTACTCCATCCCCTGCCAGGCCCTTCCCGCCCTCCCTCTGCAGAGCTGTGCTACATCCCACTCTCACTACAGGCTTTCTTCTCCTGTGCATACCCTGTTAAACAGGTTCCGGTCTAATTAATTATCCTGCTGATAGGAAATCGCAAAAGGACCCTGGTCTTCCAGGTACATGCAGATTCATTAACACATTTAAAGAATGAACCCTCTGTCTCTCAAAAATACCACCACAAACAAACAAAAACAAAAAGCAGAAAACTTGCTCAGAAGAAACATGATATTTGCAATTTCAGACTTCAACCAGTTAACTCAAGTTAATAAATACACTTCCAGACTACCACTAGTGCCCAATTATTTACCTAATTGATAAACAAATTGAACTAGTTGAGCTGTTCAGAGACCAAAATCAGCCCAAAATGTAACATAAAACACCATATATTAAAATATTCATGTACCAAACATTTTATAAGATGATCATTATTAAGATTCCTAATCCAACTTCTTTTGCTGAGACAACAGTTTCATTAACTGTCATGGTGAAAATCTAATGACGCATGGAAATATGCCTCGAAAACATCAAATAAGCAGAACCGTCACAGGAGATGCCTTCGAATCTGGGCACCAACTTTCCATTTCAACACAGGCAGATACAGGGACAGCTAAACTCAGGAAAATAGTAATGGAACTACCACTGTCATTAAATGTGCAGAGGAAAAAATACAAGGACCAAAGACAGAGTTTTCTTCATAAATTTTAAATGAATCTGCAGCTAATTCCAAGATACAAAAATAGTTAATAGCTCACATTTGGGTTTTTTTAGGCTTTTATACTCTGTGATATTACTTAARGTCCTTTTTAACTAAGAATGGGGTTGAATAAAGAATGTTTGGAATATTCTAGGATTTGGCAATGCTGGACTTTAAATAYCGGTACAGGATTTGTGGGTAAAGGAGACCCCTCCCAGGACACCAGCCCAGTGTTGGACTCTTAACCTTCCCCTCCATTCACAAGGCACAGTTTAAGAAGCTTGGGCTGTGCCGAACAGCAAATTTCATTTTGAAGCTCCTCTGTATAAAGCAAATTCTGTTTTTATGCCCTATTGCTGTAAAATACAAAATTTGTACATTTATGTTCAATGCAAAACCTCAATGTTTTCCTGTCACATTGTATAAAGAAGAAAAATGAGGTAATAATCCTACATATGCACTATCCTATATATGGGCTTCCTGTTATATTTCCAGTCTCTATAGTAAAGATACATTTTCATTATACTTTTGAAGACACTTCTTGGAAAATGCTAGGTAATTTTAATTTCAGACCTTTAAGCCCCTATGACTATCATCTTATGAATAAAAAAAAACAAGTTGGAATTACTGTCTCAAAAAAGCCCAAGATCAAAAGCAGCATAAATGTACACTAAATAAATATGATAACGCTGTCTTCAGATTTATAATTAATGTATTTTACAATGTTATGAATAACAAGCATTTTAAAGTGCAATGCCAAAACTGACCCACATTTGGCTATTCTGTAGTAATATTATTAGCTTTCAACAGCAAAATGTTTATCAAAATAATACTCTCCAACTAAAATAACCCTGTTGGTATCAGCAGCACTCCACACACTATATAAATGTGTTTATGACTCAAAAATGACATAATTTGCAGCTGTCCATTTCAGTCTTAATGCAGTTTTTTTGGAAGCAGAAGGAATCCCATACAAATTTAGTCAGCATACTGCTGGTGCTTGTATCATGCTTAGAAAGCCAATATCACATAAGAATACATCTCTTTGTAACAGCTTGGAGTAGCATAAAGATTAGATTTATAAAGTAATATATATATACACATATATATTACCTGTTCTTGCCTCTCCAGCCACTTGTCCACCATGGGATGACTGGCACTTAACGATGAACGAGCATTGTCTCTCTGAAACTGGTTAGACCAGCTACTAGTATCTCGTGGTAGGCTTCTGTAGTTTTCATCTTTCTAGTTTAAAAGAAACAAAAAAGTGTCTTATAAAAAACAACCAGTCCTTGCACATTAACAATGCAGCTGGTTATTAAACCAATACAAAAGAAAGACTGACAAAGGAGAACGCAGGTCCGGCTGGACCCAAGGACAACGCGATTGCCCAKCCATTCAATTGCAAGAGCTCCCCTTCCTTAACACCACTGAAGCCCAAGCAAAGCCCTCGGTGGGTTTGTAGCTCCTGCACCCACTTGTGCTTCACGACCTCTCTTTTCCAACCTCAAACGTCTAGTGCACAGATTTCCCAAGTACACAGTCAGCAAGGCTTTCAGAGCATCACGCTGCTTAGTTTCATTCTCACTAAAAGCAAATATACCATACAACAGTCCATCCACTGACAGCTAAGGCCACTACATAATTCTCCCAAGTCTCTGTATGTAATCAATTTTACAATCAAAGCTGTCTCACTGCTCCAGGTACTGTCCTTTCGACCAGAATAGCATGCTAGAGAGTTCAAAACTTGAATTTATTATTCCACATAATAATGCTTTGCTTGGTTTGCCTAAAGGTATACAAATACAGTCACATTTGTAAAACAGCAGGAGATGGAGATTGTGCTGATGGAGATTCATTGATCCCATTGAGACTGATAAAAAAAAAAAAAAAAGATACTTTTTTTTTTAATTGGTGAGTTTGTCTTCATATCCTTCCCACAAGCTGTACAAATTCTTCAGCTTCTAAAGATGATTAGTCCTTACCCAGTCTGATCACTAAAAGCCAATAGAAACACAGAGGCAGGTCCCTAATGATGGGAATTACCCTTAGCCCAAAGTCAATGAATTACTGATAACTTACATAGGTTAGTTCCCGCCAACTGAAATAATATATGGAACTGAAATTCTGCTTAGCTTTTCAAAGGAGGATTATAAATATACTGTAAGTATCCTTCCTTCAGGAGCAGAGTATTTTTTCCAGTCAATGTTTGTCTATCCTCRTGCCAAATCAGATAATTTAGAGAGAGTATCTATTTTCCTTATAGTCATTTATTAGCAAATAAAATAGGATTGTAGTCCTACATATGTTGCAATACTACCGCTTTCAGGAATCTCGAAAATCTCTGAAAAAATAAACAAACACCAGTGCACATTCGCAGCTAAAAACTATTTTTAATTTATAGCACACAGCAAATTTTGGCCCTTTCTTAAATCAATAATTCATTCCATCAGCATGAGTATTTCCTTTTCTTATTTACTGTATTGATATTTCTTTGGCCTGGCACAGTACTAGTCCAATATTCTAAAATATGGACTGTAGCATCAATTCCCTTACAATTGTCCKTCATAACCTTATTTCTTGTAAATGTATGACAGGCTTTGCTAGGAAATTCAGGTCTCAGGATAACTGTGATAAGTAGCACAGTTTTCAAAAGCTTCCTGTGCAAAAGCAGTCTTTTCCCAGACATACCAAACTTAAGCTTTCTTAACTGATGACAACATCTTTTCTTGAAAGAGACTTTCTGGTAAAAAATAAATCTTCCATTTCAAGACATCAAAGCTTGAATTCAACCAGCACAAGATAACCTTGTAAAAAATATGTCTGCACCAGTAACCAGCCAAACAAATCATCATCATAAATTATTTTACCCTGCCACAAATGCATAAGAACTTTGTGTCTTTCAGCAACTAAAAAAAAATCCAGTTTTCCAGTGTGGTTAACCACACAGAAAACTAGAAACTTGCTCAGTCTCTTGCTTAGAAAGGGACAGTGGAAGTCAGTCACTGCTTTGTACAACTGTCCCTTAGCAGAGCTATAAAAGCCAGGGAACGGTGTGTACAAATTGATTTTTTTCCTGTTGCTTCTCTTACTCAATTCTTTTTTCTGGTGACAGAGGTGGTACAGTTGCTATAAGCCAAAACAACAATTTCTCTTGTTCAAAGCAGTGGAAAGGTATGACAACAAAATCAAAATCTGACAAAGAAATAACAAAAGATCATTTTATGCACAAAAACCCCCATACAGTTGGTACATGAGTTATTGTCATCTAACAATAACTCGCTATCTGACAGACCATCACCTAGTCTGAATGAATAGAAATTTCCTCCTACGTAACGAGATGTTTTCTGTATTTCTGTACTTTATAGATAACTCACTTTTTTATTGATTCATGTTTACAATCTTCAATATAAACTTTTTAAAAAGACATTTTTATCTACGCTACGCAAAAACCTCTCTCCACACAGCATCCATTACCCGTGCACAGGAGTGTTTTGCAAAAGCAAGAGAGAAGGAAAAAAGTTCATCAAGGGATGTGTTCTTCAAACATTCAAACACTAAGTCTCTGATCTGAATCATGCAGGACAGTCTTATTGCTTAGAGTTTATATTGGAACTTCATGCTGTAAAAAGTCTTAAACGCCATGGCACACAATATAAATGAAATTATCTAAGCTAAAAGAATTAAATCAGGCCTTTGTCTGGTGCATCTATACTAATGTCAAGAATTCTGCAAGGAGTTTACTCCTAACACTATCTGTGCTGACCAGAAGAGCATATTCATCCCATCTAGTGAAATATTTCTGCTGTAGCCCTCTTCTGTAGAAGATTGCCTTTCTCCTGATAAGACCTATACCAGTTCATTTTATACAGAAGGCATCAAAGTCATTCAGCAATTTTTCTGATAGCAGAAGTAAAAGCTGGAATGGTAGAGAGATGTGGTTCCTGTAACTTCTTTCGTTTCTCAGTGCTGCTCAGAGGTTCAAAATAGCGCTATTATCAGAGAGGAATAACACACCTTGCCAGTGTTGCAATCACATACAGAGTCATGTGGGTGTTAGCCAAAGAATGAAACATTAGAAAAACAACCAGCCATAGACAAGTCCTTCACTCCTTTCTTTGTTGTTGCTTTTTGGCAAACAGCTATCCCTACACCCCAGCGCTAAGCTAGACCAGCAGCAGAGAGACCAGCACTTTCAACTCTGCCGCACACAGTCCTTCTCGCAGCTACACAACAAAACCATAAGATGCTTCTGGCCTCCTGGAACCCCACCTAAGCAGGGATCTCCATTACTACTACTGCCAGATCTAATTCAAGGTTAGCAGTGGTGATGAACTATAGAGGTGGAGGTGAGAAACACATCAGCTCAGACATTAGGATTTATTGAACCAGCTGCAATGTTATATATTTAAAATATATATATGGGGGGTGGGGGTGTAAAATATGCAAATGTTAACCCAGAAAGCTTTACTTCTATTCAGCATGATCTAGCATTAGCACACATGCTCCCAACATCCAACTGGAAAAGGTGTGTGTCGCTTTTAACTTCCATACCATAAAGAAAAAGATTTCATTGTATAGAAGCCATCAGGGTCACACGGGGCATTCTCATTTCTTCTGGAGCTGCAGCTGTAAGCCCTCCTGTGACCGGGGCTGACATGCATCATCAGTTACAATTAAATGCTCTAGCTTTTTTTTTAAAAAAGTTTCTTTCCCAAACATCTTTGGGGACCACGGGCCATGTCAGCTTTATCATGTTTGAAATGGAAACTGATCAATATAACACTAAAATGGCCAAGTCACAATATTACCACCACACTTAGCAGCATTTTGCAGTATTTTTAATGAGGGCACATAATCTAACACCTTAAGATTTAGTTCAGCACGGTGTCCCTGTGGGGCTTTGCTGGAGGGCTGGGTGAAAGGGGACAGGAAAAAAGAAGCAATTCTGCTATACTTTTAATTTCAGATGATTTGCAATATAGAACAAGCTCCTCATCAAACACCCTGCAGCTTGTAGATGAAATTATGCATTAGCATGATCTGTGTACTTCAATTACTAGCTGTCAGTACATAAACTCTCATGATTTTTACCTGCAGTTGTACCCCTACACACTCCCAGCATCACTAACCCAACGAGAACGTCCTCCACACAGTACGGTAACAGTTCCATGTCTGTTATCTTATTTGCCACTAGGCCACTTTCCAAATAGTGAAGGAGTTGGGTTTTTCCCTTTGTTCTGACCTCCAGTATGGCTAATGTAAATTGTGGCAAATTTRGGGTTTGGTTTTTTTTTATACTAGATAGCAATACGACAGGAGTGAAACAGACTGAAGACCTCTTCAACGCAATTCTCTGGAAGGAGATCCAAAAATGTAAACCAAGTTTTCACTTTAATTCTTTCTACAACAAGTTGCCTGCCTCTCATTTAGGATCTTCACTAAGAGAGACTATTTTGGGCACTGACTTTTTTTTTGTTATCCATTCTTTTTTCTTGTACACTGTGCATTTTGGGAAAGGCTTCTCGCTTGTTTGGGTTTGATTCTTTGTGATGGCCTCAGATTGAGATAAGATTTGTCCATGTTGATGAGAGATGAGCCTCTGTTTAATYTTTCGAGGTTATAATTTCATTTAACAGACTTTGGGCCAATTAATGTCTACAAGTGTATTTATTGCTGTTGAATCACTCTAAAAGCTGCTCTTCTTTCATTTTATGCTCCACTATGTCCATGCTAAACCCTGGACAGTTTGGTGTCACACCCAGATGTGATGCTAAAAGTTGTAATTAACAAAACATCCAATATAATGAATGTAAATGCTTCTCTGTCTGATGCAAATATCCATTTATAAATGCAATAATAAACATATATACCCATTTTCCGTGCTGTCTGAAAGTCTAGTAAACAGATTCTTGGGGTTTTTTTGTTTGGTGTTTTTTGTGTGTGGTTGTTTTAACTGGACTTTAAACAAATAAATGAGGGATGAGACCAGCTGGATCCCCTTTTCTCCGCAAAAAGAAGGCTGCACAAATAATGTCTATTTTACAGGGAAAATACATTACATATGGGAAATGAATTAATCTAATAGATGTATTGAACAAACAGAAATTCACTTTAAAAAAAAATTTTTTTTACATAAAGGTCAGATTTGGAACTGATCTCTCTATTCATCAGCAGCTTTTTAACAACAAATTCTACCAAATTTCAACAGTTTACCTCAAAATTAATTCTACCAGTCCCTGAGTAAGTAGCTCTTCATAAACTTCCATATATCTTAAGATTCTGACATTACTGCTTGGGTGATCTTCTTTTTCTTAGATTCCGTTTATTTTATCATTCTACAGTTTAGTTTCAAAGCTTGCTTCTTTTGAGGTCTATTGAAGAACATGGCCCCAGGAGCTCTAATAATCCAGATACAGCCAAGCCATCTAATGCATATGAGAAGGAACTGGTTCCAGTCACCCAATATAAGGAACCGTTGATCTTAGGCCATTCTCCAAGGAGTGAAAGCAAAAGAGGATTCCCATATTAAAGAATTACCTCAGCTCTGTGCCTCCTCGGAGCTCTGATTTGGAACATGGGTCATTTCCAGCAACTGGTAAAAACTGTCTTAGGAAGCAGAAGATGCAAATCTAGTAGCCTAATAAAGGACTTGCAAGCCTTATTTATGATGAAAATAGATGAGAAGAATGACCACTCTGTAGCCATTTTGATATCTTTACAAAGACTGGTGTCACACTATACGTAAAGGAGAGGTTTGCTTGTACAGCCCTTACAGTTAGTGATGATGCGGTTGAGAGCCTCTGGGTGAGGATTAGGGGGATGGAAAACAAAGGAGATGTTGTAGTGGGTGTCTACTACTGATCGCCCAGCCAGGATGTAAGCAATGATGAGTTATTCTATAGGCAATTAGGAGAAATTTCTGGATCGGTAGCCCTTGTCCATATGGGAGATTTCAACTCCCCAGACATCAACTGGGAATATCATACTCCAAGACGAGCAGGTCTTGGAAATTCTTGAAGTTTGTAGGAGATAACTTCTTGTCACAGGTACTCAGTGAGCCAACTAGGAAAGATGCCCTCCTAGACTTGYTATTTGTGAATAGAGAAGGACTGGTTGGGGATGTGATGGTAGGTGGCTGTCTTGGCCACAGTGATCATGAAATGGTTGAGTTTAAAATTTTCAGTGTAACGAGAAAAAAGGACATCAGAGTTGCTACCCTGGACWTCAGGAGAACAAACTTTAAGCTATTCAGGGAGCTATTTAGCAGAGTAYCCTGGGAATCTGCTTTTGAGGGCTTWGGAGTCCACGAGTACTGGTCAGTCTTTAAGAATAACCTTTTAGAAGCACAGGAGCAGGCAATTCACTGTGTCGTAAGTCAAGCAAGCAGGGCAGAAGACCAGCGTGGCTGAACAGGGAACTCCTCGTGGAGCTCAGGAGGCAAAAGAAACTGTATCATCTCTGGAAGCCAGGTCAGGCTTTGCAGGAAGAGTAMAGAGCTGTGGTTCGCTTATACAGGGAGAAGACACAAAAGGCCAAAGCTCAATTAGAGTTGAAACTAGCCAGTGTTGTTTCGGATAAGAARGGCTTTTTAAAGTACTTTAATAGCAAGAGGAGGTCTAAAGAAAACATTGGACCGATACTTGTTGAAGATTGTCATCTGACTAATAGGGATGAAGAAAAAGCAGAGGCATTCAATGTGTTTTGTGCCTCAGTCTTTAATAATACTGACAGACCTTGGGCTGCCCGGCCCTTTGAGTCAGAGGACCATGAGTGTGGGAACAGTAACCTTCCATTTGTGGACACTGAAATTGTAAGGGACCAGCTGTAATAGCTGAATGTTCACAAGTCCACAGGACCTGATGGGATTCATCCCAGACTTCTGAAAGAGCTAGCGGATGTTATGGCAGGACCCCTCTCTATCATCTACCAAAGGTCTTGGGAGTCTGGGGAGGTCCCTGCTGATTGGAAGCGAGCCAATGTTATTCCAATCTACAAAAATGGTGTGAGGGAGGACCCAGGGAACTACAGACCTGTTAGTCTAACCTCAGTTCCTGGAAAAATTATGGAGAAGATCATACTGGGTACTATTGAAAGGCATTTAAAGAATAATGCAATCATCAGGCACAGTCAACATGCATTCACGAAACGAAAGTCCTGTTTAACTGATTTGATATCCTTCTGTGATAAAGTCCCCCCACCTAGTGGATGAAGGGAAGGGAGTGGATGTAGTTTTTCTAGATTTTAGTAAGGCTTTTGATACTGTCCCTCACAGCATCCTTCTGGAAAAGTTGTCCAACTGTGRGATGAGTAGGTTCACAGTGTGCTGGCTGAAGAACTGGCTGAAGGGCAGAGCTCAAAGGGTTGTAGTGAATGGGACTACATCTGGCTGGCTGGTCACCAGCGGTGTTCCTCAGGGTTCAATTCTAGGGCCAGTTCTGTTCAATATATTTATCAATGATCTGGATGCAGGAGTTGAATGCACTGTTAGCAAGTTTGCTGATAATACCAAACTGGGAGGTGCTGTTGACTCTCTTGAGGGACAGGAGGCCTTGCAGAGGGATCTAGATAGATTGGAGCATTGGGCTATGATTAATGATGAAATTTAACAAGTTGAAATGCCAGATTCTGCATCYAAGAAAGAGTAATGCCGGGCACAAGTATAAAGTGGGAGAGAAGTGGCTGAAGAGCAGCCCTGCAGAAAGGGATCTGGGGGTGCTGGTCGGCAGCAGGCTCAACGTGAGCCAGCAGTGTGCCCTGGCAGCCAAGGGGTCAAAMCGCACCCTGGGGTGCATCAAACACAGCATAACCAGTTGGTCAAAAGAGGTGATTATCCCACTGTATTCAGCATTSRTGCGGCCTCACCTTGAGTATTGTGTGCAGTTCTGGGCCCACAATTTAAGACGGATGTTAAGGTCCTTGAATGCATCCAGAGGAGGGCAACAGAGCTGGTGAAAGGGCTGGAAAGAATGTCCTATGAGGAGCGGCTAAGGAATTTGGACTTGTCTAGTTTGGAGAAAAGGAGGCTGAGAGGTGACCTCCTCATTGCTCTCTACAGCTTCCTGATGGAGGGAAGTAGAGAGGGAGGTGCTGAGCTCTTCTCCCTGGTATCCAGTGACAGGATGCGTGGGAATGGTTCAAAGCTGCGCCAGGGRAGGTTTAAACTGGACATTAGGAAGCACTTCTTTACCAAGAAGGTGGTCAAACACTGGAACAGGCTTTCTAGAGAGGTGGTCGATGCCCCAAGCCTGTCAGTGTTTAAGAGACATTTGGACAATGCCCTTAACAACATGCTTTAACTTTTGGTCACTCCTGAATTGGTCAGGCAGTTGGACTAGATCATCATTGTAGGTCCCTTCCAACTGAAATAGTCTATTCGATTCGATTCAGAAATGACCCTGTCTACAGTCCCGTGAATGGAATTAATGTATTATGCATTGACAATAGCTGATYAGATGCCTACAAGGAGAAAGACAATTGAAAAGCCAATGTTCTGCTCAAGTTCTATCACCTTATGTTCAGAAATTTCCAGAGTTGTCCAATTCATATATTCCATGTTATCCTCTGATTGACAAGCAAGGCCTGACCTTAAAAAAAAAAGGCAATAACTAGGGGCCATGATGAATGGACAGTTTTCTGTGCACCTGGTGTTATATGTAAATATTTAGTGTCAAAGAGTATGGGTTAAATTAAGAGTAAACTAAAAAACATGAGACTGCCTATCCAAAACATTCTGTTGATCTCTCTTGTTTACAACAGAAAAATCAAAAATGTCATGATCTCTGCACGTATACATGCAAAGCCAGAAATTACCAGGCAGCATGTATTATTATTTCTCAGACTGAGGGACAGGAAAGAAGCTRCTTCTTCCATTCACTCTTCACTTATTAATCTCACAATAAAACCTCACAAAAGATAATGCAAAACAACCCAAATAACATACAGCAGTTGATATTCTGTAATTATAATTCAGAAGCTGGATTTTATTTCTGTAAGCTATAACTAAAGTTATAGTTTCTATAGTCCATAGTTTCATTTTAAAGAAAAATAAATGAACCCGTTAACTTAAAATGTCATGAAGCTACAGTTCTGATGCCTGTACACATTATACTTAGAAACCAGTTTCCCCCTTCTACTATTTTTCACTAAAGTGAAATATTCTCTTTTGCTGTGCCATTGTAAGGGCCTCGAAAGAGTTTGTATGTATATCCAGCTACATATGAATCTATATGGCTATCCATTTAAATGAAGTAATACAATTATGCACAATCCTGCCATTTTCAMCAGATACTTGATTTTGTACCAAAATTTATACAATGCTTTATGGATTTAGATGAAATAGCATTTATAAAGTTGTTTCTTTATTTTTAATGTCGACAACCCTTCATTTGATTCCTTGGGAGAGCCAAGAAATTTAATTGCAGGAGGGGAAAAAAGCTGATAATGAATTAATTTCAAAAGTATGCTCTGAAGATAGGATTTAACAAATAGAATGTTAATATCAAATATATTTGGGGGGCTAAGGGAAACAGGAAACAACGGGGTACAGGAAACCTCACAAGGATCTTCTATTTAGATCTTGAAATGAAGAGTATCTTATTAACCACCAGTACTATCCTTTTAAGTCTTGAGTAGATGCTTTCAGGTGGCCATATCTCTCAAATGAAAATTTGAAAGGTGCAACTGCCTGTTTGTATGTTTAGAAAGTTGCATATGCAGTCCTGAAATGAAAGATGAGGGTGGGGTATGAGGTAACTGTACTGTCTTCTCAGGCTAACTAAGCTTTTTTTTTCCTCTTTCTTCGTTACACTGAGAAGTGTGTAGAAGAGTGGTGATTTAAGGTCAGAAGCATGAAGGCAATGCCCCAACCACGTAGCAAGCGGCTGTGCCTTCGCACACTGCCAGCCAGCCACTCCTCCCCTCTGCCAGCCCTTACCCACATCACCAGCCTCCTCCGTATTTAACAGTAAGGACAGGGGACTCCACAAGGCTCCCAGTAGAGCATCCGTCACCTCATCCAACTTGCAAATTCATTTCAGACCTTGGCCAGAATCCCGCCTGTGGTCTATGGGGAAAGGTCCAAATAGACAGACAGGTGGCTTGCAGCAGCGTGTTTTTCTTTTATCTGAGTTTACAGCAGTACCGTCACCTTCGGCTCCTTGCAGTCTCATGGGCCTTTCTCACATTGAACAGCTTCCCATCATTCTCCATCTTATGGTTTTAGCTTTTCTCCAGATTTCTTTTACTTCCTATGTTCGGCAGGCAATGGTCTTAAGTTGGACATCTATGTACAGGAGCTGAAGATYTTGTTTATAAAGAGACAATAAAACTGGGTGGTAGCACAGAATGATCACCCCCTTTCTGTCAGGCTGTGAGACAAAASCAGGCTGTGATATCTGTTTCGGCCCCAAATTTAGTCATAACAGAAATAAGCCCAGAAGGTGACTAGGCRTTCCTGGTTTGAAATCCCATATTTACTGGAGCTGAATTTCCCCACTAATTAAAGCTTACCATCTCCTCCCCAGCCATATTGCTCCTTTGTACAGATTARTTCCACGTTGGGTCTGAATTTTATTCTGAGACTACTTTGCCTGGTTGTCTTTTCTTGTCTTCTTGTGTGATTAGTATTCATTGCAAGATGACCTAAGTTCATATAAAGATACAACCAATAATACAAAAAAAGGCTGAAATAATCACTGTTTAAACCACACAGACTCATGTCAGAACACTACAGGGTAGCACAGCTTGCAACCTGGATTGTACTTTAAATCTTGCTAGGTACACATTCAGCCAAAAGCCAAACCTGCTTTGCACCAATACACAACCTTGRTAATATGAAAACAAGACAGACAAATATATGAATCTGCAGAAACTCTTGAACCACAAGTTTATACTGTAAATGCAGTGTAAATGCACAGTTGTGGGTGACAACTAAATAGATAAAAGCAGGTCAAAACCCAGATCCAAGTATTGTCAATGAAACCATATGTGTGTTTCTAAACTTAAAAAAAAAAAATAAAAACACTAAACCTGAACATCAAACTTTTCCTTTTTTTTTTTTTTTTTTTTTTTTAATTTTTAGTTTTTTTAAACTTATTCAATCTTTTAACAAGCTACTCTTTCAGGCCCAGAGTTTTTCACCCTCAAACCCAGGGAGAGCTGCAAGAACATAAAAAAATTAAAAGAAATAGAGATGAACATTTAAACATGGGACTTTGTGAAGTACACTTTCACTTAGATGAATGGCAGAGGAAAAATCAGCCATTCGTTACAACTTCAATCATCGTATACCATGTACTTGAGAGCTTTCTGTTTTCAGTATAGCTTTCACCGTCTCTCAGAGAGACCTGCTGTACACCGCATTTACTGAAGTGAAAAGACAAATAACGTGTGTACATTCTGCCACTCCTTCATCACCAGTAAGAGACTTGCTCATCCAGACCCCCCTTGGCACTCCCAGCTTGTAATGCAGCACCGTGTCCCCTCACCTATGGACCAGACTGCTCACCCATCACCCAGAAAGGGAGATGGGATAGCACAGCACTGGAAGGAAAAGACATATTCTTCCTACGCTACTGATGAAGAACAAAGATTGAGAATGATCAACAGACTTGCTCAGCCTCAGAGCAGAAGTGGGAAAAAACTCACCAGCTCTCAGATCTCTCTAGTGTCTTGCACTACTAATCTGTCTCTTTTGGGGGACAGAGAGAAAATTTGACAGATGGGCTTCCACACATGGATGACTCAGAGCAAAAAGAGGCAAAACAACAAAAGAGGATGGAGAAAATCACACCTTCACTTTGGATTTGTTGGTTTTGTTGTTGGCTTTTTCCCCTGCTTCTTAACACATCCGGTCATGACTGACTTTTGGATGCAAACAGTTGAATCCTGTCCGTGTACACAGTACTCAGCAAACAGAATATAACAGCATCAAGTGATGCACACTGGCTCTTACCTCTCTGTGCACTAGGCAAGGATTTTTCACTTTGTGTCTCTCATTCCCAACCTGCTGCTGATGATGAGAAATATTGTCTTTGTTTTCATATTTTGAAAGTCAGGAATTTTGAGTTCTTTCACAGAAATTTTATTTTTTATTGCACTAAAATATCACTAACTGGTCTGCTAAAGAAAGTCAGACTCTTCTTCACAGTATCCAGTGAAAGCACAAGAGGTAATGGGCACATAAGGAAATACAAGTAATTCTACCAAAACATAAGAAACAACTTTCTTACTACAAGGGTGATCCAACACTGGAAGAAGTTGCCCGGAGAGGTGGTGCAGCCTCCATCCTTGGAGATGCACATACTCAAAACCCGACTGGACACAGACCTCAGTAACCTGCTCTAGTTGACCCTACTTTGACCAGAAAGGTTGGACTAGACCATCTCCAGRGGAACCTTCCAACCTCAGCTGTTCTGYGATTCTGTGAAAGTCATTAACTTTACACACTACCCAGGACAAAAATAACACATATTATGTTTAATTTACATTGTACTCTGCTTGGGTACAATTCCTCTAAACTATTTCATCATCACATGACAAGCTGCCAACAACAAGTTTCTATCACAAAGAAAGAAAACCGATGCATGTAACTTTTGGTTTCTAAATTTCCATTAATCTCTCTCCTATAACAACATTTTCCGCATTAAAACACACTATTTCATCATCTGTGGATAACTCACTCTCGTTCTCCCTTCCTCTCAGTCTACATGAAATCACATCTGAAATGGCAAAAATTGTGACTGTCTCACTGAAAATTGAAAAGCCCTGCTCAAATAAACCTGGATGAAGAAATATTCATGGCTACTGAACCCTTCAGAATTTCTGTTTAAAACACTGCATTTTTATTTTGAAAGCAGAAAGCTGCATTCATTATGCAGGGATTTAAAACCTATCAAGACGGAGATGCCAGGCTCTTTGCATTTACTCTGTATTTCTCCTTAGCTGATTCTGTTGTCTTACAGCACTTTACCAACATTGTTCATCGGTACACGCTACCTCCCTTCTGCAGGAGTACGAACCAGAGACAAAGGTTCACAAGAAACATCAGCAACACTTCAGTCTCTTGTTCCCAGAACGATGCCCAGTCTTTTAGTCCACAGTCTTCCCTAGTCAATCTAATCGATTTACACTCTGCAATTCAGACTCCCTGGCTATAAAATGACACAAATGCACACATTGCTAATATAAGACTCTTCAATCCTCTGAATGATAGTTAAAACCTATTGAAATACTGTGTCTTTGGTGACAGTGACAAAGCAAASTTCACCAAGCTGTGTTTAAAAAGACTCAAAGCTAAATGAAACTGATTTTCACTTTAAATCTGATTTTGACACTGACATACCGTTATTGTTGAAGCTTTTCATATAATGCATGCATGCTTTTCTCCCATCTAGACATACTTCATTAGAGATATTTTTTTATTCTGTTTACAAAAAGGATTAGAAAGCATTGCATCTTTCACTTAAATAAAAACAACTACAATCCAACAATCTGAAAATTTGTACTCATCAGTCTCAACCCATAGGAACAGTAAAAGTACCTGCAAGAAAAGATGGTGGGAAACACAATGCTTTACAGGTAAGGGATCTGACACTAGATGAGACTTAGATCACTCCCACACAGTTTCAAATTCTTCCTCTGCAGTTTACAGAGCCCAAAAAGATTAGGTTTCAAGTAGGAAGAAAGCACATCCTGAAAATAATTATTCCTCCAAGGCATGGCTATTTTCAACCTCAAAATACATATATGGGCAAAGCCATTTAAAAACAAACAAGCAAAAAAACCTGGCTGCTGACTAAATGGCAAAGGTAAAAAGAGAAGAAGAAAAAATTTTAAAAATGATGTGCCAAGTACACTCAGCTATGTGTTTGCTGTTGCTGATCCACCCCTCAGAGCGTGTTGCGTGCCATTTGCTTTGCTCCAGGTGGGTGAACCCAGGAGCGAGAGAGGCACAGAAGCCCACGCACAGTCATTTTTCTCTCTCATTGCCCTCTCYTGAGCTCTCCTTCTTAGTGTACATTTTCACTTCTTTCTGCTGTACCAATGCTGTTACCTCTGATGCAACAATATATGAATCAAATTCAGGAAAGTCACAGTGGGAAATTTTTCATAAGCCAGTTAGGCATGGTATATTCCTGCATTAAGCAAGGCAGGTTAACTAGATAAGCCTTGCATCTTTCAGAGAAGCAGGATCAAAGCAGGTAACTAATTTGTAACGACACGCAATTCCTCACCACAAATGGAGATGCAAATTTAAAAAAACACACTGAAAATATATGGGCTAATTAATTCACAGTCACTATACGACGCAACATATCTGGTTGTTGCATTTATGTTCTTCCAAGAACATAAAAGAAACCTCATTTTCATTTATGCATCTCACACCTATTAAGGGCAGCTAGTTAAGCCAATAGGCTTTGGTATTGAATTATTAAGAATGTGATTCAAATTAACAGTTATTCAGAAAACAACAATATCAAAAAAACATTTTACTGCAGTGGAAAAAAGCACACATGATATGCTTCAGTTGCATACAATCTGTTCAGCTGTACAGTTCAACACAATTCAAACAAAATTACAGCTTGCAAATCAGGTATTACTGCAAGCCTTTGAGAAGATATTTTTACTAAGAGATTTCTTCTTGTTTCATTARAATGGCTCAAGGAAGCAAGAGAGAGGATTAAGTCAAGCTGTGAGTCACTAAGTAATACAGATATGACTCTCTCAAACAAAAAGTMTTTGAAAGTGGTTTTAATATTCAGTTTAAAAAAAAAAACCTAAGAAGTGAATTTACCTACTAAAACTGCTGATAATCATGAGCCAATTTTGTGAATACTTGCACAGATGAGGAGAGCTAATCATTTGGTTGAGACCACTCATGGGAATGATACAGAAGGAAGAGGTCAGGAATTACCAGTTACCAACACTACAATAACTTGTAAATAGTCAATAATAATGATAATTCTTCAAATAAGAATTAATTGTACTTTGCGACACAAAATGTTTGGTTTCAAGTTGCTCTTACAGGTGAACACCACAGAAACCAGAAATGATCGAGATTCCAATTCTAAAGAAACAGAGTGTATTGTGATATCTTGACAATAAATATGTTTCTTTACAATGAGATGATATGAAAAATGGATGAGAGAGGACGTCCAGTTTAGTGCAAGGGTTTCATACCAAAACATCCTACTTGCTGTAGTAGAAATGCATCTCAAGTTCAACAGACATTCAAACCTTTGCAAGACCTACTCAGACTCCTCCAAACCAAACTCTGTCCCTCGCTGGTCATTCTCTTCTTTTCTTAAGGACACAGGAGAGCCTCACGTCCTGCTTCATCTACCCTAATAACTACAGGTAGCACTACAATTTCTTCAACAGGATCCTTCAAACATCCCACATTTCTTCCTCTTCCCCAGTGCCCTTTTCCCTTTCTGTTTGCCCAGAACTACTGGCATATGTCCTGGCTCCTCACAGCCCTTAGTGCATGGCAGCACTCCCACCCCTTCATTTCATCTCATCTTGGGCATCTGCCCATTTTCCTGCCATTCCAAATTCTTACCCAAAATGAAACAAACACCAATAAGGAGTATTCTCTCGCTTGCCCCCAAGAAATAAATCCCTTCTGCCAGATACACAGTTTCCCTCTGYTAATTCCTCCAAAAATTGGACAGGGTTTCTAACTGTCAATTATTTCTCTTTAGAGGTGACGGGCTGAAAGTAATGTCACTTCTTAGAGTCAGTAGATGGATGAAGCTTTTGGCAACTCTCCCAGAAACCCTTTTCTTGTTTCTGCAAGATACTGCTGGGGCAAAGTTACTAATCTACAACTGTGCTGCAAATCTCAGCCCAAGAACATATGTTCTTGTGCTGTCAAGAGAGAGAACTGCAGTGAAAACATTACGTAGTACCAACTGCCCACAAAAGATATATGGGTGCTCAAGCCCAATGCGCTGAGCAGAAAATTAAGATTGTTCTCATTGCTTTGCTTGAAATGTCTGTGTCATCTGTAATCAACGAAACAGTCTGGAACAAAGCACAGCCATCTTTTTTTATTATCTGAGTAGCTGAAGAAAACAAGCTAACATAAGAAAAGTAGTCAGGACTTGTTATAGTTCAAATAACCAAAATACATTTGTAAAAATTCAGTGTTAGTATTTTGGTAAGTGACTGGTGACAGAGACTTCAAAAATGCGCCTTTTAGAATAATACTACAAATGAAATTGTTGCTAGTACTGGCACGGAAAGGAGAATTCTTAATATCCATTCCTAAGAGAAGTAGGATTCACTACAAAATCTTGACTCTCATGAAGAAATCAACATGCTGAAAACACAAAAAACAGTCTAGCACAAATGAACTTGGGATTAATTCATAACATATGTTGCACAAGCAATTATTACTTAATTCCAGTTTTTTACTGCATCTCACCTATTAAAAATAGCGCACTCAGTGATCTCTTCTATTGAAAGGATCAATGTATAGAGTGTGCAAAAAAGCTAAAAGAAATTATCAGTATCTACTGTAATAACTAACCTAAGTTAGTTCTTTCTGATCTTTTTCATTTAATGTTCTCTTGTGTCTGGCTTGCCATCACTCCATGAGATGACATGCATTCCTTTCCAATTTGGTCACCATGCTCCAGTAGACATGAAATATTTTCACGAAAATCAAGAGTAAGTACATGCTGAACAACTAATGATGCAAGAAGACTAGTGTGAAAGATGAGCTGCTGTTCAATTCTCTCCAATTTCTGCTAACTTCAGACACTCAAAGAAATCTGATTATGCTATGTATGGCCCTCCATATCTATGCTTGTGAAGTATGAAGTGCAGTCACATGATGATTTCAGAAAAATTAACTGAAAATGTTAACACTTCAAATGGATTAGATTATCATTTTTCTCCTCCAAATCAGAATAGTATAAAAGATATTTTTCAAAACAASATGCACTTCTGTGCCACACCAGTACAAGTGACAGAAAATACACCATTACCTACCTGAAATCCCGATTGAGCAGAGACTTAACAATACCATGTTAAACTGACACCTCTGTAAGAATGTGGACCTCAATGCCTATGATCACTGTGCTTTTACAGATGTTTTTGAAATAACCAAAAGCCCACCAAAGATAGTTCAGTTCATTAGCAGCATGTAACGACTGCTTTATTTGGGGTGTGGAAGTCCTGGCTGCAGAGTCTTTGTTTGCATTTATACTACACAGAATTAATAATAATAAAAAAAAAAAAAAAAATAGCTATAATAAGCTGCATATTTTCCAACAGGACTTTGTGCTGTGCAGTCAGAATGGTAACCAAAAGTGCAACTTTCTTTAAAAATTACTCATTTTTATTGGAAAATATACATATGTTTTCCTTTTGAGTTTGTTTACAAGTTGCCATCACAATTATGGGCAATGTCGGGGGCTGTACAAAAGGGAACATTTCTTCAATTTTTTTTCAATAATGCACTGACAAGTGAGCTTCCTGCTGACTTCTCTAGCTAATAATGCAATTCATGTAGACATACTGAAATCATATTGAAAAAATGAAGGAAAAAATACTCACTCTGCATTTCACTGTTTTAGTTTTAAGAATGTTATCAAGGAGAGACAGCATTTGCAATCTGTGTTTTGTATTACTTGACTAGTGCCTCAGAAAGTAAAAACTAGCAATGCTATGTCAGAAAGGCAGACCAGCTGTGGGCATGCAGATTATTCATTGACATTAGGACTTCCGTGGAGATCAGTAAAAATCATTATAGACGTGACCTATTTGCATTCAAAGAGAACACGTGACAGCATTTAGGCCCCACTTTGCAGAGTAATGAGTAATCAGAGTTTCAACTACAGTTAATGGCAAAATCAAGTTCTTAGAGCCCCTGCTGTAGGCATCACGGAGAGTCTCCTGAGGGCAGGACACGTGTACGATTCAAACACTCCTCTGCTGATGATGGGGTTTGGTGGACATGGCCAGAAAACACAAGTTTAAACCAGGAGCAGGTGAGAGGAGGACAGAACAATTCAAGATTCGTGCACATTTGTCATTTATTGGATAAAGAGAGGGAAAGAAATATACCTTTCTTTCATGAGCACTGGGTACACCAGGGGTGTTCTGCTTCAGAAAGCCTGCTGTTGTGGACCACCTCGTAGGGTTTTTCCKTGAAGGCTCTTCCGAAGAAAAATTTGTGTCACTTACAGAGGTTGAGAGGCCAATCAGTGCAGGGTCACTACTACGTCGGACATGAAGAGGCATATCTGAAGAATAAAACAGACAATAAATAAACACTGACTAGATTTAAAATGTTTTTCACATAACAAAAATATTTTTTCAAGCTCTGGACSGGTGGTTTTGACCAAATGTGGTTTCACGGAGTAATTGACCTCAGCATAGCTCCTCAAGGACAAGGTCTGTTTCCTCAAAACCACAGCCTTGCCGCTTGGCCTCACAAGGGAAAAACAAGGGCCAAACCAAGCTCTTTGAACCTAGCACAGCTCGTTGGCTTTACAAGTACAAACACAGCATTGCTCCTATCTGTCAGTTGTGTAAAATAAAAAAACAACAAAAACTTGAACAAGTAAGAGGCTAAGGTGACTTACAGATATTTTAAAGAGCAAGTAGCCAAAGGCCTAAATTCAACAGCCTGGTGGCAATTAAGGGGTGGACTAGGACAACGTGTCCCCCACCCCACTGCCACGGCTGCAGCATGGGCCCTGCCAGCACAACATGCTCACAAGAAGCAGCACAACAGCTTCTTCGCAGCGAAAGGCAGCCTCTTCACCTTCTAAAATATACTCTCCATTCCTTTCTCAAAACTTATGGAAGTSACTGTTTTCTATTCTTCATTCTTCCTTTGCCTCTTCCTGACAGCTGAAACAAGATCTGTGCTGATTTACCCTGATTCCCTTAGCCTTCCAGCTGGCATGACTGACAGGAGAAAAATATTTCATTAGTAATAAACGATGCAGCAGGCAGGTAGACTGATTGGAAAGAGATAGTTTTTTTTTAATATATGTAGAGGTCAAATCCATTCTGGAAACTTTGATGGCACATTAAAGTTAGTTTCTCTTGAAATACAAGTTAATTTTTTCCAATTTYATTTATTATCCTACAACAAATATCCACACATCTATCATCTCCCTGCCCAAACAGAAGTTTCATTGCCTGTATTTGCGACCTCTTAGCACTCTCCCAATCAGCATCAGAACGGAGGGGACGTGATTTATCAGGTGTATGTCTCTTTACTGCTGCACTGGGAACCTTGAATGCAAAGTGGAAAAGGTGAAAGCTACGACACATAAGCAGCAGAGTCACTGGGAAAGGCACGCTGGGCAACACCTGAGAATGAAAACCAGGCTATTTTTTAATGCTTTGATGAAACAGTTCCTGAGGAAGCTGAAGGTGCATGTCTCACAATACTAGCAGGAAAACACAATGACAGGAGTTTAAGTGACTAGTCTTAAGTTTTAGAATAGCTTTATGTTAACACTAAGTATAACAGTATTAAAATATAGAATCTTATTTTGCATGGCATTATAAAGACAGTGAGAAATACAGTAAGTCATGCCACACAGAGCAGGAGTTTTTTTGGGTTTTTTTTAAACAACTAGGACTTGTGCTGCCGAGGTACACGCAAGTGTTACAGGATGAAACACCAGTCATTCTATTTCATGTCCACCCAGGTATATAAGAATAACGGAGAATTAATTTATGTTTTTTCCCCCCAGTCGTTGTACTATTTCTCTTTCCTTTGAAAATTCCTTTTYTTTTTCATTATTTTCATAACAAAAATATTCACAAGAGTTAATTTCTAGCAAATTAAATGTTTTCTTTTATAAATATGTACATTTGTACATATTTTTATATATATGTATAACAGAACTAGAAATAATTAAAAGAATATTTCAGGAAAGAACACTTTAATTACACAGAAAAGTATTTATGGTCTGAGTTAACTCTTTTTCTTTGATTGCCTTGTCTTTAACTACTTCAAGTTTCACGAAGCAGCTGAAGGCAAARCCTCTCACTTCCCCCTAGATGGCAAACATGATAAAAGCACACTGCCACATCGCAAGAGCTCTCTGTAACAAAGGTGGTGCAGCTGCGGTCCCAGCCAGGGCCCCACAAAGTGTAACGAAGTGACCCCTTACCAGCGGTGCCGGTGCTGCTGGCTTAGCCCTGAACACACACTCTCATTTATTAGATTAGCCTGGGCAAGCAAGTGGCTCTCTAGTATGTAGTGCCACTTAAGAAAAATACCAATCTATATTTGTTCCAAGCAGCAGCCCGTGCATATTATCCTGTTTGCCTTAGCTACCCACCCTACAACAGAGAATTACAATTTTCAAACATGAGTTCACTTGCTCCTTATGCTCGTACATCTATATATAAGCATGGTGATGGCAAAATGTTCTTGTATTTTTGAGCCCTTTCTTCAAATTACTTGACAAAACAAAAGTTCAGTTGGGTGAACTTCTGTAAGAAGAGAAGCCGAATTGCCAACCAAGAAAGAAAGGAAGAAACTGGAACTCAAATCAGCGCTTCTGGAGGCGCGCAAGCGATTATCGCTGCCTTGCCTTTTGCTTTGTAGTGAAAACCTGACAGTTTGCACCACGCTGAGTAGCAGAGACTTTTCACAATACAGAAAGTAAATTACGCAGTGGAATTCCCAAATATCAGTACGCTCCAAAGAAAACATTAACATGAGAAGTTTCACTACAAAATCTATTCACTGATGAGCCACCTTTAATATGAYCCGTTTCATTTTAGTAAGGTTAGTTATTGAGGTATTGTCAGACATTTACTAAACATAAATGTCAATACAAAGATACAACGTGATCAATTCTAGTCTCTCCTTAAGAAAATGGTTCCATACATAAGGAAAAGTGATTTGTATTACTAACCAAACTTCACAATATAGTGAATTATGAAAGCCAATAATTCGGGTGTGTTAGATCTATGTATTTGCGAGTTAAACTAAAAACTTAAACATATGGTAATTTTTTWTTTTTTTTTYCATTGCTGGAATGGAACAAGCACATGGAGCTAGCTCTAGTGTATGCTGCTTGGCAATGGTCAATACGGCTCCAGGTATTAATCCAATAATTAAATCTTATTCACACAATATTAACCACAAATTGTAAACATAATCTCCTGCATTCCTGCCTCCAATTCTATTCTGAGAGACCATTCTAACTCGGTTTTTATACTCTCCATTAAAATAACAACAAAAAAGAATATATTGAACAGATTTTTCTACCAATATATTGTTGGTGACAATCTTCTGGTTTACCTGAATTTATAGATTTGAAGAGGATATACTCTGAAATATTAAAAGCAAAATCAAAGGAAAAGAACTTAATAATTAAACCACAAGATGAAGTACGCATGGGACCAATGCARTGTCACTGATTCCAGGATGATGGCTGATACCGTTTGAAGTCTGTGGTTTCTTTGAAGAGTGGATAAAACAGCAATGAACTCTAATCACAAGGCTTCAAATTCTCTGTGGCACTAATGCACTGTAAATATTGATTTGCTTCTGCAGCTAAGGTGCCTTTTAAATAAGCACTTGAAATGGTAAATCTAATAAGGAATTACAGGAAGTTTTAAAAGTCTAAGAATTAAGGAGAAATTAAATTAAAAATCATGAAAGTTACCACTAACTCAGTTCTTGAGCCACATTCAAGGACTTGAAGTATTCAGCAACGAGTCCAACACTATAACTTCAGAAAGAATTACGTGTGACAGAGAATCCCATTAAGTTATGTATATAGCCACAGTTCTGCTAGAAAATGGTTATTTGTAGAATAAATCCAAGCTGGATAACAAAATGCTCACATTCATAATCATGAAATTCTGACTGGAAGTCTCATTTTATTAAAAGCAACAGCAGTTTCACTATAAATTATGAAAACAGCCAAGATACATTTTATAACCATCTTTAGATGTTAGGAACACAGAGTTGTACCTTTCCTTCCTGCCAGCAATTCCATTTTTATTTTAAAAGGGTCACCACCTTCTCTGATTTTCAAATATGCTCACAAGCATTTGAGGATCTGGCAAATTTCATCCATAAAGCTGAAYAGGTCGTCCTGCATGCAGGCATTCAGCACAAAGGATGGTGGTCTCAGAGCAGAGCTAATATATACCTTCCCATACCAATTTCCTCTCAGAAGTCAGCTTGGAGGGCATGACTAGAAAAATACATACATATATTTATATAGCATAGCCAAGACAATTTTACTCTGAAGATTTCAACTGATGTTGCAGCTCCTCAGTGCCACTGGCAGTTTGCACAGTTTGGTGTGCAGTGAATTTAAGGCACAGAAATGAAAAATGATCTTATGGTTGTTTCTGTCCATCTCACACAGACCATCAGGCCCATGACTGATGAGTAGACCTGAACAGGACTTCCCGCCACCCTCAAAATTCTTCTCTGGGAAAATGATGATTCAGTAAAACCAAAAAACTCTGTGGGGAAGAGTAGCTTTCAACAAGGAAGTTGCTCGGAGTTTCTGAAAGTGAGCCTGTAGATATGTACATATGTTGAGGTGTGTTGTATACACAATATGTACGGAGAGCCTACCTCAGCACCAAGAAACCTGTCTGGGGATGGGGGATAGAGACTCAACAGTTTTACTGCTTGTGTCACCCATCCAGCTCATCGTACCACTCAAATCCTCATCTGGAGTTCAAGAGGAAGGATGAGTCAGAGTCATCCTGGGGCTCAGGAAAGCAGGACTGCTTCTTTCAGCTTAAAGTACTTGAAACTACAAGTTAAGACTTTGTCTACATTTAACTGAAATAGCTTTTTAAAAATACTTAGATTAGCCTTTAGTTTCACACTCCAGCACAGCTCCCCAAACTCTGCTTCTGATTTCAATAGGTTCAGTTCAGCTCCTCGTTCCACYCAGCTGGACACAGCGAGAGCCAAACATCCCTTATGACATTCGAAAGCTCAAATCCCTGAACTGGTTCAACTTTCATTCCTGCAAACCTCTAGAGACAAGACGATGGTAACTTCCAAAGACCACTGAGGCTGTTGCAAACTGGATTACCACATAGGTTTTCAAAGCTTTTTCTCTTCAGATAGAAGAAAAACAGTTGGAGACAAAAATCAGCTGATTGTGAACTTATCTACAAACTGCATTAAACCCTAGCAGCAGCTAACATAAGCCAGCACTTCTCTACAAGATTAACAAAACAGTGCAAATCAAATGTAGGCATCTTGAATTAGGAAAGAAAAAATATTAAAACCGTAAGCAGTTCCAAGAGATGAAGAACTATTCCCCAGACAACTGCATCATCTGTCCTGCAGAAGCAAACTCAGACATGCTGTACGGAGATGGCTGCTGGGAGCGATGCRAAACAGTAGCACTGCAAAGCTACCACCAGTTGCAGATCTCTTCAGAAACACACTTTTGGACATGACAGCAAAGGAAGAACATATATACATATATACCACCAACTCTCTCTTCATGGCCCAGAGCAGTATTTTTCTCTCCCCTAGAATCCATTCCACTTTTAAGTAATGATTATTTAATAAAAGAATTTGCAGCATTTCCCAAAGTGAATACTGTTTACTTGGTCAAAATTTTCAGATTTTTTTTTTCCTAAATTTGTATTCTTTTCTCCAAGTTTATCCTCCTGTTACTAGTTTTCTCCCCTTCACTTACAAAACTATCTTTTCCTTTCATGTGTCACAGACAGCTATAGCATTTCTCCCCTAAACGGTGCTGTGCAGCATGTAACTTCACCTCTGCCTCTCTTAATTCTCTATTGCTGTTCACTTTTGTAAGTATTATTCTGGTCTTAACTTGTTCAGAAGACACCCAGCACAGTGTATTTCTCTTATGAAATACTCTCAGTGCTGTCTTACAAGGAGTATCCTCCCTGTCTTTTTTTTTTTGAACTTCGACGCTAATACATAGTCAACAATAATCACATYTGGGTATTTTATTGTCATGGTATCAATCCAGAACATCCACAGAAATCCTAAAACTTTTTCTATCGCCTCGCTTCAGCATCTTTGTCTTGTTAATTAAAGTATATGTTCAGTTTAGATCAATATTCTTATACGTTAGCTTCTATTTATGCAGGCTGAATTAAATTGTATTTTTCCAGTATGTGTACTACATCTCTCGGGTTATTTATCGTTCCTCCATTAATAATATTCTCCTTCCCCAGTKTATCAACATCTGGAAATTTAATTAACATACTATTTACAGTACTGCTTCTCCCAGATTTAAAGATGTTAAATAAAACSAAAACTAACAGGAATCCTCACGACACTCCACTGGACAACAATCTCTAGACTAAGATTGCCTCCCACTTTTAAGATTTCTACGCTGATTTTCAAACCATACTGAAGTGTTTATGCTCACATTAACTTGGAATTTTCAAGACGCTTAAATTTCTATCAAATGCTTTAATATTTGCAAATATTACATCAATTCTGCGTCATTCACCTACAAATGCCAACTATCTAGTGTTCACAGCGCTCCCTTTCAGAATTACAAGAAAGCTAAGATGACATAGTTCAGATAATTAGCATTTCTCTACTTGAAAATATGTTTATGCTTAAAAACATCAACTTCTAAAACGAATTTCTCTACATTCAGAACTCTTGGTTAAATAACAAGATTGCCATTCCTTTTGCAGAGAAAAAAAAATCATTGTTAACTTCACAATTCCAGATATTTATAACTACTTCATGTACAAACCCAACTGTTTTCAGTTATTCTTTTAGCTATTCATCAAACAACAGCTTATGTACTTCCTCACAGACATATYTTCAATGTTATGAAATATTGTTCTCTGCCTTCTTATTTCTTTAGCTTTAAAATGGCACATTTATAAGCATTCGCACATTAAAGTCATGACAAATCACAATTGCTCTGTTCTCCTCATACCACTGCCCCATCATGCCGTGGGAGATCTGCCAGGCAGCCACATCAGGAGCGGGGCAGAGGCCATACCATGGCACTAAAAATGCACAACGTGGTCTAGCAGATGGCAGATGAACGAGGCAGGTCGTGGGACTCTTACACTCAGCCTGCAAAATCTGACAGGTGTGCATATGTCGCTAACCATTACATAAATTTAAGAGAAAATACGCTTGGCTGTGTAAAATGTACAAACATAAACCCACTGCATGTTAGCATACCTTTAAGAAATACAAGACACTATATTAGCATGGCCACTATCAAAAATGACTCATAGAAAGGTAAAAACATCTTTGGAAGAATGGACAGCAGTGAAAAGAATGCAACCAAGCCACCAAAAGAAGTCTTATTACAAAGCAAAAGAAAGAAGAAAAGTCCTTACTTTCTTAGTATCATTTTCAATTTCTTTTAATAGAACTTAAATCTTCCATTTTCCCAACCATTACTGCTCAATKACTTTGAAATTCAAAAATAAGAAAACATCAACCTGCCACAGTTATATTTTAATAATGAGGTAATGTTAAATCCTTATCTTGAAAGGCCTTTAAAATAACAATCTTCCTTCTATTTCTCTAATATTCTTTCTTCTTCTACTTTTGAATACAGAGATCCAGGACGAAAAAGATGATTGCACCTTGAAACTCAATTTACTTAGACGCTGACTTTTAAAGCTAATTAGAGAAAGATCTTTAAAACTGAAATTAAAATTTAATTACCTACAGCCTTCTCAGTCTYCTTTCTCTGGGCTTTTTTCTAAAATGCAAATATCTTTACATGCCAAAAGAAAAGACAAAAATGTCAGATTTTACAAATGTTCCACTCGTCTGTCAAAAAATTATGTTTCAGTATGTTTTAATGAGCTGCAGTCTCAGTTTTTTGGGTACATTCTTCACGGGTTTCCTTAAAACATGCTGGATTACGTCTTTACCTATTTTCACACTATTGCTACATATCTAGGAAAAATGCACTTCTAGTCCTCCAGATGTTACAAATTTTTTGCAAAATAGCATCCCACTCATTACTTCTTCAAACATTTGTGTGACAGTAGAAGCATCATCAGCTTCGCTACTGCTGAAGTTTTTCTGCTTACATCAAAGATAATGCCTTGCTATTAAGACTCTCACTGATACTTGGTTATATTATAATGAAGACACTGTATTTTGTATCTGCATTCATAAGTCACTTTGCAGTGCAGGCAAGGGTTTGCAGTGACAGGAGCAAATTCCTAGCTGCTTTGAGTTGATAAGGCTTCACCCCTCTGAGACACAGGAAGGAAGTTGGCAGATATTTTTCTTACCACAACTTCAAAAAATCCCCTAAAACTGAATGGTAAAATTGCTCCTGTTAGTGAACATAATGCAGTGACATGAAAACTGTATATTATTTATGGTCTGAATGCTTTGGGGAGGCTCAGAAAGGCTCACTCAGAGGAAGAAGTTTGCAACTTTTTTCCTGGACAGAAGGTAAGAAAAATAGTTGCAACAATAGGATTTAGATTGTAACTTGAAGAGCTCAGTTGGGAAGAACCAGGAGTGATATAATGTGTATAATACACATTATGGTTCTTTCATCAGTGAGTTTGAGACAGAGAAAACCTGCTGTGGTTGCCGATGTTGTGACCCCCTTCTGGTCCCCAGGCCATCACTGCGCCTTTATATGAGGAAAAGGGGTGGGTAGAAGTGCCGTTACTCTGCAGTACCAGATAGGGGTTCAGAACTACTTGTCAGTCTATATCTGTTTCTGACTTATGCTAGAATCAACTTTCTATCAACGTCTGTTGCCGACAGAGCCTCGTGCATCACTAGATCACCTCATATGTGAAGTGGGAATTCCTATGTGGACCATATCTAGATACCAAAGAGTTAAACATGCTTAATTGCAATTCAGCAGGTATGTGTGTAATTAGCAAGGGACTTGTTGTTACACAAGTCCTTACAAAGCTGGTATGGGAATCTCTCTCCTTCCCTACTCTCCATCAGAACCTAATGCCGCATCCACTGGCTCATGAATTACGGCGTTAACTGACTTTTCAAAAAGGTAATGGTCTGCACTGCCCCCGTGCTGCCCATCGGCATCGCCTCTGCGGTTCCTGCCCGGAGAAGGAAACCCTGCTCAGCGGCCATTTCCTGGGCAAACAGCAATGAAATGAAAACCTACGGCGTTTCTACTGGGGTTTAGAAGGGGAAAAAAACCCACCAAACTTCTGGATTAGTAAAGACATTACAACAGGACCATCACCGAATAGTTCAGTGATTAGACAGGGTATGGTAAATAACGGGCAGCMGTGAGATGCGATCAGTATCTTAACTATGTGAACAAGTTACATATGACGGTTGTTTACCTCATTTATGTTTGAAACAGCGAGGGAAGAGGTATTTCTTTGCCAGTCGTCAGATGAATACTCCATCTTTGAAAGTGTTTGGCTGTTAATCTGGCGCACCTCCACGATTCTATGGAGCAAAACCTCCTCACTGTGGAGCGGGCACTGGGCACCTGGCCTCTCCTCCCTGCAGGCTGGGGCGAGCATGGCCAGCTCCAGCCTCGCTCCACTGTGGAGAAGCACAGGAATCATCAAAAACCCATCTGGGGTTTTTCTGAGATGCAAAAATGATCRCTTACATCCAGCTCGCAGGCCACTGTCAGGCTGGAGAAGGCAACGATTTTGGGATCGTTGGGATCCAGCACCTGGAGGTGGATCTGAACCTGTGTTACCCAAAAATCCATGTAGCTTCATTACAGAAATTATTTAGACAGATTTTTAACTGAAGCATAATAGTTATGACAACYAAGAAAACTTGGCAACAATCATTTAAAGTTTGGGGGKTTTTTTTGTCAGAAATTATCTGTGCATGCATTCTCAAAGCTATATGTACAAAATTTAAAGAAAAAAGAATGTGTGGGAAGGAACAGCCTCTACTGCACACTACCGAGTTTCCGACATGGAAAAAAAAAATTACAACTAACATCTATAATAGGATAGAGTGAACATAGTCGTGAACAACTATTAAAAATTGCTAACAGCTTCTGCAATTTTAATGGCACTTGTTCTTGTTTCCATGACAGAAACATTTACTAGGATTATTAGAAACATGTTGGTACATTCATGAAACATGCTCTCATTTAAAGTGTTATCAAATCTCTACGAGTTAACGTTTTGCTGAGCTCATATCTGCTGCTGATGACCAAGAAGAGTAAAAGATCTCAAGCAGAACTAGGAAAAGGCCATGTCATGCCACCCCATGTGCTCAGACAGACAATTTTTAGCAGAAGGCTCTTCTGCACACAGGGACTAATACAGCTCAAAGGCAAAGCGTAGAGCATAAAGATCTCAAGAATATTATTTTCTGTCATTCAGCTACAAGTATCAAGCTGAATCCCTGAAGACAAATCAAGTATTTGCGTGTTTAAGTAATGAGACGAAATGCCACCGACCCTCCTCATCCACAGGGGATGTATGGCAGCAGAGCTGCCATGCCCATGACATGGGAGGGCGTATAGTGCAGCTCTCTGCAAAAAGATGTGATGCTGTGCCTGACCTTTCATCGGGGGTAGGTTGGAGAATGGTCTGGGAAGCTTTGAAGTTTGGGGACTACACAAACCTAATGGCATCYAAACAAGCTCTTTCCAATTACATGAGTGGGGAATAAGAAGCTCCAGCTATCAGCACAACRTGCTGAAATCTTCTCATTAACTCTCAAGGTTAAAGATCACTTTCTGCGGAAAACTCCAGTGTTCCCAGTAGCCAAATAGCGAGTAAGGCAATTTAGACTACATTGGAAGTTGTTAGTTAAATTGTTCAGATAATGCCCACAGTGGGACAATAAAACAGAACATCTGCTGCTCTCCAAGGGGTGACAGACCAACAGACATCTTTAATTCTTCTTTAGTAGAAACATATTACAATAGTAAACTATATTCCCTTCTTTTTTAAAACCATGCCTAATGAGTAGTAGGAGACCTAGCTGCTGCTTGAAACATGCAAAGTTGAGCATTCTTGTCTGTCTTTRCATGTACTTTACAAAGTCCCTTACATAACAACAGGGAGCCTGAATTGTTCTCTTCTGGGAATGTAGAAAATTTTCTACACCTTGGAGAAACTTTGGCAACACCTATCTTTCTTTTTTCTTCTTTTCCTCTTTCCCCTCCTCCCCCTTTTTTTTTTCTCTCCTCCCTTTTACAACTCTGGAAACATGTGGTTACACTGCATGTTTAATTACATACGTCTCACTTCTTTTTTTTATTTCACATTGCCAAGGCTGAAGAGAGTCAAAAATTATTCCTAAAAGTTCAAAACCAAGAATAAGCARATAGAAAGAACCTCAGCTGAAGTTCAAAAAAAAAATCTCACTACATGAAAGACAGTTCATGAATTTTTGGATCAATGACTTTTCATGCTTGCAGTTGCCAATTTTCATTATAATTTGTGATTGGTTCTAGCCCAGAGATGAAGATCATCTTTCTTAGTGGAGAAAAAGCTTTAGCCAGAACTAACAGAATATATTTAGTGAAATACTATGGTATATACTTCATGCCAGAATTTGTCAGGTTCCCAGCAGCTAACTTTTCCAAGTTGTCTCCACGCCACAAGACTCCCTCCTTGTCTCATCCTAGAATGTGCTACAGCAATTTGAAATATCTGCACTCAGAAAGGGAACAAGGTGGACACATTTTATTTTACAGAATTATTAATATTTTTTAAAAATATTATTATTCATTTTATATATACTATTAAGGAGTTTTCATTCTGTTTCATTCTTCAAAGGAGATTGATAAGGTATTTATTTTTCTGCAGCTCAAAATGTATTGATATACTGACATGAGGAGGGGACAAACAGTCCTCTTCCATTAGTGTGAGTAATTGGAGGCTGTTGCTTGAACAAGAGGAATCCAAACAGATTCAAAGGAAAATCAATAGCCCAGGACAGGATATCCAGGAAAAACCCTGCAAATAGTCTGCTGGACACGAGTAGTCTGCAAAGCCATTCCAACAGATTTTATTTTCCACAGAGCAGAAGAAAAATGCTGTTACAACTGATCTGGCAACTGAATGTCGCCTCCTGCGCCTGAACCCAGTTAAGTGCCTTATGCTACTACTACATACACCTCACTCTCTCCAAGGCCTCCCTGCAGAAGGCAAAAACCTCTACAGAGGGAGGACAGAAGAGAAACCAGGGAAACAAAGGAGCTACAGTTCCTCTAGTCCACGTGAGGCCGTGGCCAGGGCTGCCTGCACGTGGGCTGATGGACAGAGTGCTCACTTCCCCAAGTGCCACGCACCCAGACACAGCCCCTGCAGCGTCAAGGCTAACAACCTCAGTCCATGAGAAGATATATCCAGGAGTAAAGCAGGAACGTGGAAGGGTCACTATCCATCCAACAGTCAACACGGAGATGCAGAGGAGGAGCCACCTTTCTGGATGAGTGCCCAGGCTGCACTTTGATGCCACCGTCAGGATGTAAAGGACAGCTGTACGAGCACTATGGCAACCAGTCCTCAGCATCCACGGGCTTCCCCTACCCAGCTCGTAGCTGCGCATCTGTAAGATGATGCTGCTACAACCACAAATAAAATTCACTCTAATATTTTTTAACTTAAGTTCTCCACAAAGGCTCTGTGAAATGCAATTCAGATATTTTCCACTCCTCAAAAGGAAGAAAGTTATCTGGCATAACCACTAAAAGAAAGCCACAGGAGAAGAGAGCCATCTCCTGTACTGATGGAGTTATTTCTTTAACCCACCTGAGAGCAACGGATTTTAGGGAACAAGTCTTAGTATCCTACCATTTTTATCTTACACTAGAATTTAGAAAGCTTTCTGGTATTAAGACCTCCCTAGCATATTGATTTTTCAATCCATGCATCCTTATGAGGTTTGCACACAGCACCTGGACATTCACAGAATAAGCATGGGGAAGATGTACAAACAACTGCGAGTAGAACACCCATAGGCTCTCACAGATCATCAACTTCTCTGCAGTGTGCATCAAGCAGTCAATGTACTTCTTGCAGGAAACCGCCTCTGGTTTTTGAAGTGCTTAGTTCAAAATCTGAAAGTTAACTCTCAGAAGTTTTTCACATATATCTTGCCAAAATACACTATTTTTACATTAAACATGGTGCTTCTGACTAAAAAATACTTTACTGTTTAATAAAAGTAGCTATCTTAAATTTCGCATAAAATAAGAGAGCAGAAAACTAGTTTATTATTTAGTTACCTATGTTTATGTAATCTCTGAAGGCAGAATATTTCAACAACTATATGAGAGCTAGTGTATTTAATATTTCATAAGAGATGTCAAAAAATCTACCGCATTAAAAAATATCTAAGATACTTACTCATCACTACAAATAAAACGGCTACTCAAAACAGAGAATCCTCATGCAGATGTTTTTTAAGGTCACCCCAGAACAAAAATAAATCTGTATTCATACACACACGCATTAGTTTTAGTTGGGATCTTTTCTCTACAGAAACTGWAACATTATCTTCCATATCATTCACATAAACACTGAAAATATTTCTTAAATGTTTCTGAAACTAAATAGCTTTCTGAGAACGAATTCATTACTTTGTGTTTCTTCTCTGGAATTTGTAAAACTATTTTAAAAGTTATTAATTCATGACATAGTTCACTTTTGTGTCTCAGATGAGGTTTGGATTTATGTATTTTTAAAGCATTTGAAAATACCTCCAAAGGACATTTAACACCCTTTCTCTTGGACTCAAAGTTCAAATTTAGGAGCAAAGAAAACTTATCCATTGGTCACGCAACACATACGCAAAATGCCGACCTCCTCAGAAAGTTTAAAAAGGGAGCCAAGCCTAAGCACATGTGGGAAATCAAGTGAATCTCAATAATGGAAGGTGTCCCCTCCTCTCYACAACAGAACATTTCTGAGATAGGGGCTCTTCTTCATCATGCAAAGGCCAGCAAGAGGAAAGGCCACTAGTGGAGGAACAACTCTTGGACGCAGGTCTTACAAAACACGCTGCTGGGCAGGAGGGCAGGTTGGGCTGCTCCCCGTTCCACTCTCAGCATCAAGCACCCCTCAACTCACCTGCCCCAGGTTTTATCAGTTCTTGAAATCTAAGCATGGTCGTACTTTTTATGTGATTATTACGGCAATTCTAATATAGAACATATTAAAATAAACCAAACAGGTATATTTGCTTCTCTGAGATTACCAAAACCGTTTGCGTAAAACATGGTTGCTCACATATTCCTCAGAAGCAATTGGGTTATCTCAAATATGACTATTGGACTAAAAGCACTGATCAAGTATAGTCATTTTTGCTGTTTCCACATAGCTGGAGAGAAAAGCAGTTATACATCTCCGTAAGCTTTGCTGCTCCTCTTCATCAGCAGCACCTCAGCAGGGCTGGGAAGCAGCTACACCAAGAGGAACAGGAGCCAAGACCACCTAAGTCCGCACTCATTCAGATGTCCTCACTCCTGGTTGGCACAGGGACAGCATTGGGACATTGGGTCTCCTTGGCCCGCTAAAGCCAGGAGACAGGGAGAGACAGAGAGATACTGCTGCTCAGCACATCCGTAACCTACAGGTAGGTACATAACATACCCCACCGGGTCACTGAATCACACTGCCGCAGACATCCCCATCAAACAGTCCCTCTCCACACCCCTTTTGACCACAGAAGGTTTCCAACTCTTGTCCCTGCGCACACTTTGTGCTTTAGGAAGTCCTGTGACATAGCCAGCGAGGACAAAAAGCCACCTTTTCAGTAAATGGCACTTCACAACCCCATTCCTGAGGGGTTTTAACAATTTTGTTTCCCTTTTCATTTTACAGCAGAGGAAAAGGGAAAACCTGGACATCACACACTTTGAATTACATTCTTGTGGGACTCACCTGGAGATGACTAAAGACATACAAGCTTAATCTACAAAAATATAGTATTAAGTTCTTTAACAAAATATACTTTTGCAGATCCTGCTACTAAGAAAAAAACAACCTCCCTGAACACAAACTGGAGGATAAATGTCTTTGCATGAACCAAACACACACAAAAAAATTCTTGAATCAAAATTCACTCAGCAGTATGAGGCTGAAAAAATTTTCCTACTGATTTACTACATGGCAGTTTGCTTTTCTAGCCTTTCCAAACACGGATCTAACATCAGTGTGAGGACAGAGAGAGGGAAAATTGCTGCCTAAGTGGCAGGTTTGTTATTGTTTGACAATTCTAAAGAGTTCACTAGAAACTTCTAACAGGAGCATCCCTAATTCCCTGAAATTACTGGTAATCGGCCAAGTGAATGGAGAACAATTATGAAGAAAATTGAATGCTTCCAAACGCCAATTCGCTGTATATCCTGAATTAATATTGCATAAGCATTTTTAGTCTCTTGCTGTAAAAGCAAAGGGATAAAAACCTAGGCCCACAGGCATTCTTGCACGGCTTTCCTCACAGAATTTTACACCATCATCATTTTTGCATTTTGTAATCATACTTAGCATTTATGTGGTGGCTTACAGCTTTAACCTATTTTTCTTTCAAAAAAAATCATCTGTAAGGTAAACTGTCTTCTGCATTGAAGGTTCAACAATAAGCAGTCACATCGTATCAGCATGAAGCCTCTAATACAGCCAGAGATATAAGCTGTTTTTTCCTACTAATTAAGTCAGAACACACTTGAAGCCATTGTTGCAAAATACAGTCTCAGGAATTTTTTGTGGTACAGCTAAGCCAGCAGTTGGCCATGAAGTACGGTAAAGAGGAGAAATAATCTGGGAAGAAAAGGGCTCAAGATGACCATTTTTTAGCTGAGCCAAAATAGATCATTTCTGCTAAGGGGCCAAGAAAGTGTAAAAAGTTAATGCAGAATTTTTATCAGCCCCGGTTTCCTGGGTAGCAGCTCAGTCACTGGCCAGTCCCGCAGGAGAACAAGACCAGCCCAAGCGTGGTGATGGAACCAGACGCTGCCCATCCTTCTTAGTCTGCACTAAGCTCAATCAAAAAATCAAAAAACAAATGCAAAAAAACCTTTAAAGCGAGTTTTCTCCTTTCTCTCCTAAAAAAGAACAAAAAAAAAAAAAACACCAAAAACCCATACTCTCCACCTACAAACAAAACAGGGTATGGATGAACGAGAAACCAGGTTGCTGGAGGGTTTGCAGGAGAAAAGGGTATTACAGCAGTACAGCTAGAGAAAGACAGGCTACGGCAGATGGGACGGGAAGACTACAGAACTGTCTGGAATGGACACCATAAACAGGGAGAGAGAGTGCAGCTGGAAAAACTGCACCAAAAAAAGAAAATGTTAAGAAAACAAATACAGAAGAATGTCAAATGAGAAAAGCACAAGTCCAAGTATGCAAAGAATCATTTGCTACACATGCTGCAGCACTATGGCGAGACTCCAAACAAGCCTCATAACTCAAATCCTGAAGACACCCTGTGATCATCCTGTCAAATACCTATATAAGCCCAGGTACACTGTGCAATAATGTCTGCATTTAGTCTTTTAACTTCTGTTGGAAATACAGAAAAATATTGACTTTGATTTCAAGACTTCAGGAGACAGAGAATCCATCAAAGCCCCAGGACTGTCATTTTTAAAGCTCTGCAATTCAGTGAATGTCTTCTACGTCTGAGACATCCACAGTTTGTGTTTCAAGAAAGGTAATTCAAAATGTCATCATGCACTTATACAAATCTAAGATTACACACAATACCATTTTTCATTTTGTGATTAACACTTGAGAAATAACAAAAGTGTAATCATGTGGGATTATCCTTCCTTTTCATGCCTTTAACTTTTTTTTTGCAGTTTCTGGCATGGACCAGGTCTCAGATTCTACAGATAGTTTTGCAAAGAGAAAGAAAGGGAGAGAGGGAGGGCAGCAGAAACCTACTCACTTCTCTCTCATAATCATACATCATTTACGTGGCTCCTAGGGTAATTGTTTATATGGCAAAGTAACATCAAGGAAACAGTTATGTATTTTTATTTTTCCCCAGTGAGGTAGGCATTCCCTGCCACTAGCTCCTCTTTTTTTTTTTTTTTTTCTTTTCTTTTCTGATCCATGCTGCTTTGTTCTTTAATTCTTCATGCCTTCTCTTTTCCTTTCTCCCTCTGTTTCTGATCACGGGCTGATATGAAGTGGTTGTCTCCTTTCTAAAATTTCCATGAAGCATCAAGTTAACCCAGCTGCACCAGGTTCTTAATCTGGAAGTCAGTAAATGGAAACAGAAGGAAGGAGCATCAAGTCACCGGCAACCTTCTCTCGGGTTAAAGCCTCGTCCCTGTCACACATACTGAGCATCTCACATTCTGTGGCTTGATAGCTACAGACAGAAAGCACAGAGCACACGAAAAGCCTTAATCAGCAGCCCTACCTTTGACATTTCCTCACTTTTCATTGTTAAAAATGACCCTTCAGGTGTCTTAAAGTAAATGACAGAAAAAATAATGGGGGAAAAAATCAAGTAAGGAAACAGAACAAACAATTTATATTGCAGTGCAAGTGAAAAAAGTAAGGAAACAGTTATGGCTAAAATGAAACAAATACATTTAATTTGGCTGGTCAAGGTGAAAATTATACTCTGAATTAAGCATATGTAGCCATGAGTGAAAATTACCATCCATCTTGCTAAAACTATGACTTTAAGATCAAGAACTTTTTCCAAGGTAAGATCAAGCAAACACCGTATTTTCTTTACATATTACATATGCCACCCTCTTAAGTTAAAAAAAAAAA